>CM046847.1:26554535-26889535 GCA_025618425.1 Heliocidaris tuberculata
ACACACACACACTTTTTTTCCCACTAATCTTTATTCAATTTCTATATATACCATAACATTCGTCTTGAATGTATACACAAATTTACACTCGATAAAATCATTGAAACAAGGCATATACAACAAAAATATCATTGAATGAAATGTAATCATTAAAAAGAGAGAAAAAAAAAAACGATGAAGAAGAAAAGAAAAGAAAATTCCCCCTCCTTACCTCAAACAATGAAATCAAACTGTATAACGTAATTCATTCTTACTCTAGACTCCTTATTCCACTACTTCCATCCCCCTCCCCCCCCCCCCCCTCGTCCCCCTACTAACCCATATCACAGCATACACACACACACACACACACACACACACACACACACACAAGCCCACACTCTCACATCGTAAAACCACAACAACGCAACCTCACCCACCTAAATCCAAGTAGGTGATTTCGGTAATCTGCATTGGTTCGGGGCATTTGTCTGTTTCGTGACACATACAGCCTTGGTTATGCTCGGATAAATGGAAGTGACCCATGCATATTCATATACTTTCGTCATCGTCGTCAGCTTCGTAATCTGCTGGTTAAATGATCTTCATTCTTTATCTATCCTTCAAAAGTGTTGACAGTCCGTTTCCGTTGGCTATGCTTTCCTATAGTAGTTGTCTCCACCACAGTATCTATCAGTATTATTCATTATCGACATTCCGTCTTTTTCTGTTTTCGGTGGCCGACTGATCAACATGTGCTTCTATGCTGGTCTCTTCTCATTTTCATAAAAGTAATCTAATGTAGTCTTCATTGCTGTTATTTTTTTTTCTTACAACTAAAAATTTAATGCTTTTTATTTTCTTGTAATGATTGGAAATGTTTCTGCACTATGTTGTGTTGTTAATTATTTTGTATATCATTAATTGCACAATACTTATTGTTATATTCTTTAAAAAATGAAAATGTAAAGAAATAAAATCTAAACCTAAATCTTTAAAAAAAAAAAAAAAAAAATAAATTTAAAAAATGTGCAATTGTATTACCGATTACAAGACTGGTGCTTTTAAAAAAAAATATGTAGGTCTCTTGCTCGCACTGAATCGGATTTCAGTTTCAGTTTCAGTTTCAGTTTCAGTTTATTTTTCATATTTCACATTTACAGTGTTTTTGCAGTATAAATGGTACAAACAATATGAATGGTACAAACAAGATAAATGGTACAAACCAACATGAAATATATTGTCAGAGGAAATAAAAGGTGAGTACCTTATATCTGTACGTTTGCATGCAGTATTAATTGAAAAGACTGGGCTAGAATAAAAGTGAAATAATAATAATAATAACAATGATACTACTACTACTACTACTACTAATAATAATAATGGTGGCTTCTTGTATAGTGCTCAGGTCCGTCACGCTGTGACGCTCATGGCGCTCCATCATTATTACCCCGGTCATAGCCGAGAGGCCAAAAATATAGCGCTCTAGCATATCGGGTACCCATTTACACCTGGATGGAGAGTGGCAAAAGTAGATTAATGTCTTGCCAAAGGACGTTAGCGCCGGGCTGGGATTCGAACTCTCAACCCTTTGAATGAGAGTCAAGTGAATGAACCACGACACCTCCATATTGAGGAGCCTAAGGATAAAGCTACGCTTGTGAGTTATATGCTCCAAAGAGTAATAAGATTTATGAACAAGATAAAATCTACTTTCGAAAAATAAACTCAAGTGCAATTTCAAAGGCCTATTGTACTGCCCATAGAAATAAGGTTCGGATTACGTAATACACGAATTGTAATGTTCGCACATTTCTAAAGGTGACAGAAAGGGCTATTGAAATTGCCTTGAGTTGATTTTTCGAAAATAGTTTTTATCGTGTTTATGATAGTGTTTAAAAATAGTGGGAACGAGCAATGCATGATACAGCAATATGAGTATATAATTAAAATCATTGTCGCAGTAATCAAATTCGCATTCAAAGAAATAGTATTGGATGGTGGCGTCACTTTCCTTACAGCAATAATATAACAATGCAAATTATTAGGATAAATAAGCATTTCCTGTACGCCTCGGTAATTTATGTGTAGTACGGTGCAAGAATATTTCACAGATATCATTTTGTACTTTCCTAATGATCATTTTATCCCCTTCGCTCCCTCTATATCCTTAATCATAATGATAATATGTTACATTCATATAGCGCCTTTCATAATACATTTAAATGAACTTTACATTACATAATTAGATAATATACATGTACATTTAAATACATTTTTATTATTTTACATCACTACAATATTACGAATATCTTGGTTTATGATTATAATATCATATACAAAAATACATCTGTATAAATCTCAATTTTTCAATTTAATGACATTTATTTCCAACTTTTCAATATAAGTGTACAGAGTAATAAATGAACAAAATAATGTACATGTATTTTCAACAAAATTATGACAAAATATACATTCATGTGGTATATACATAGTTGGAGGACACACTTCTAACAGCAAAAGCTTGGGGCGAAGGTACCCTTAGTACATAATACATAATAGTACATAATAAATATATAAAAAAGAAAAAACTACATAAAAAGAGAAGAAAAAAGGATAACATTCCTAGACCGCTGATATTGATTGGAGGGGAAAAAAAAGAAAAATCTATTGGATTGCATTAATTCTTTAATTCTACTTTACTACATCATTAAGAATAATCTATATCATAATACAACTAGGGTACTAAGAGTATCATACATACAAAAATACATATATCTATTGCATTACATTAAGTTGAAAATACTGAAAAAACAAAAATTGTATTCAAATTACGACACGCTATATTAAAACATGGCTACAATACTAAGAATACTATTTTAGAGCTTACAGAATGCGGTACACAGAAAATTAAGTACGGTAGGATGAGCATAGATATGTCTCGAGTCTACACTTAAATGCGTTCAAATCCTTCAAATTACCCCCCCCCCCTATGTATCCCCTTCTTTGCAACTGACTAAAACTTCATCCTTAAGAAATATTCCACTTCCTATCCCATAATTCATGAAACCTTCAAGTCGACGTTACGATTAAACTTTAAATAACAACAATAAAAACGATAAAACCAAAATATAAACTACAAAAATATAAAAAAGATTGAACGATTCCACTCGTGCATTAACATTTTAATGTATACACTTGGTTTCACGAAAAGAATAATGTAAACAAGCCGTGTATGAATATGGTATACACAACTTTGACCCCCTAGTATGAAAGTTATAATGACATAATTTATGGTCTTAAATTGAATGAATGTTAAAGAACAGGTTACTTGCTTTCTACTGTGACCTTACAATTGTCTTCGTTGTCTCTGATTACAGAACAACAGTGTTTTAAATTTTTCGAATCAAAATCACCTTTCCTCAATTTTGCACTGATGTTACCATGTGCTTTGAAAAACAATTTTATTTTTTTTTGCACCTTGCCAACGAGGAAATGTAACAGTTTCTTTTCCAAATCTAGGATAATATATGCAACAATGTGCGACCAACTGTTTCTCGAAATATGGGTTCATATTTTTTTTTTAATGTAATTTTTTTATATATTAAAAAAAAATAAAAATAGGAATCAAATTTATTCAATTGTATCAAGAAAGTCAACAGCAACACATACTATGAAAGCGGTACTTCCTATTGGTTTCAATAGCTGGAGATATGTTGATGAAACGTAGGTGTCCAAAAGGGAAAAAGGATTTCAAGCAACAGAGCAACAACAAAAAAAAAAAATAACAATAATAATAATTCAGTTGTTGATATGTTGATGATTGGAAACAAACGCTTTTTCTATTGCCAAAAAGAAAATCGTGAATATTCTTCGTGTAACCATAACACATGGAATTTCTTAATTCTGTTCATACCGAAAGAATAACCATTTTAAATATATAATGCCCAAGTAAAATTATTGACGCTTAAAAAAACTATGAGAAAATGTATTGGTGACAATGTCTTTTTCAATAATCAAAGTCAATTGTGCCGAAACTTTGAACACGACACAAATTACTGAACAACTTTAAAACAAACTGACAAAACAAACATAACGCACAGGCAACGCACGCACCGCACACCCAAACACACACACACACACACACACACACACACACACACATTACACACCCACCCACATAAAAGTACCCTAACCCACCTATATACCCAAGATAAAGTGCACAGTCACGTGGTTAGGTGTTTTGGGTAATCAACATTGGTCTGTTTCGCGCCATATATATATATAGCCTAGATATCAAGAGCCTCAAATTAACAAACATACACAGAATACCTTAAAGTTCACGGTGTGAGCTGTTCGTCTGCCAGAGGCCTCCAACACAGAAGTCCTATCACTGAAAGTAATTTAGCCAAGGTTCTGTGACAAGTTTTGAACTTCTTTCCAAGTAGTCTACTTTATACAAAATTAATACTGTCTTTAAAAAAAAATGTTGAATTTAAATGACACAGTCACGATCGCGACAAATTGTTTAGTATCAGTTATCGGCACGCTTGGAAACACGGTGATGATAATCACTTATCTCTGCCGGCACGAAGTGCGAGCGACGTCCAATTGGTTCACCATGGCGACGTTTGTCGTTGGTGAGTTCATCGCGTGCGTCTATTATCCAGTTCAGATATTGGTAGACATATTCATTATTGAAAATAACCCAGCATGTGGTATTGCGATGTCGACGGGAATTTCGGCCGGTATTTGCTTTACATTAAACGTTCTGGCCTTGACAGTGGAGCGCTACATTTCGATTTGCAATCCTCTACGAGCACCGACCATGCTTACCCAACGTCGTATCGGTATTGTCATTGGGGCAATTTTCGTTTACGCAGTACTTGTGGCTATGTTCATACCTCTTGCCACCCCATTGGGCTTCAAAGGAGACCTATCTGATGTTGCGAATGGTTGCAGAATCAGCTCAGTTATTCCAAATCGCCGCTACGTCTCTTTCCTTTTTGCCAACTGGCTTTTGCCCATTCCTGTCATGATCATCATCTATTGTCGCATCTATCAGGTTTTGCGTCGCCATCTTCGTGCCGTCTCTGACCTTACCGTAATCCAGCCCGTGACCGCCCAAGGTGATACAGGTGAAGCCGCTGTTGCCGCTGCCGCTAACGATCGTCGACTTTGGAAACGTGAGGTTAAATCTGCTCTGCTTCTCTTCGTCATTGTCATCAGCTTCGCAATCTGCTGGATGCCGTTTGTGATCTTCATTCTCTATCGATCCTTCAATAGTGTTGTAAGTCCGTTGGCCTATTCCCTCATACATGCAGTTGTCTTCAGCACAGCAGCTATCAATCCATTTGTATACGGTTTTGGTAACAAGACATATCGACAGGCCATTTTTACTGTTTTCTGTAGCCCTCTGATCAAAATGTACAATCGCAATAGTCGGCTTGTTCATTTGAACGTATAGATGTCTTGCTCATGACACTGGACGAAAGGGACATAAAGGTACATCCTCTTTGTGTTTTGGAGGTAATAAATACAGTCTTGGACATTGCCATCCAACCGACCTAGTTCTTTTCTATGTTGCCTCGGACATAACAGCAGGTTGTGTCGAAAAGCATACAAGCATCTTTCACCGCCCTGAGACTTGCACTTGTGTTCCTTCAACTTCTTTCTCCTACTTTCATCCCACTGACCAAAATTTTATTACGTAGTATCTAATAATTGTTCTACATCGGATGTCTTGATCAAATTTTACAGAAAGACTACATCGATCCCATTTGTGTATATATAACTTGTAAATGGATAGCTTAGTTGTTAACACTGTTTAATAATGAGAGATGGACATACCATGTTAGGAAGGCCTATACCCAACTTTTTGGAGGCCACCGATGAAAAATTTATAAATACATCTCCTCTTTAAATAAATATATGAATAGGGACCTCGATTTCTCCGGACATCTTGCTTGTCTTTGATGGCAGAGCAACGGTGTTTCAAATCATTTACATCAAAACCTCTTTTTGTCAACTTTCCACTGATGTTAACATTTCATTTAAATGCCATTGTGTTATTGAAACCAATCAAAAGCAACATTATCTTTCAAACTTATGGAACAAAAATGTGTCCGTAGATCCCACGATGTTTTTCCTCCTTACAAAAAGAAGAGATGTGATATTTTTATTGAAAATTGCATTTTAAAAAATTGATTCGTCTGTATCATAATATTAAACAAGTCTTGCATAATATAACAGTATGTGCCTTGTACCCCCTACTGCTTAAATATGGTAAGATAGCGTTGGAATCGTAGTCGTCATAAAAGAAAATAAATAAAGCAAAAAAGGTTAAAAACATTTTATATTATGTTGTAGCTGGATGGAAAAAAACAATAGGAAAGACATTCACAATTACACTGGTTTCCAAAATTTAAGAAAAATAGCAAAAACAAAAACAAACAAACACATCACAGCTTTTGCCACAAACACATGTATGCACCAGCTAAAGGAGATTTTGTCGAAATCTTTCAAAGTACTGATTCATAGCTATTGGAGATGATAGAGATTTTAGTAAGGCAGCATTAGAAAATTGAAGCTGTCTTGGTTACCATAATGTTGTTTTAAGCGAATATACTCTGGTGGATTAGTAAGAAAACATTTTAATATTTCTTTCATGATTTCACATATAGATCATCGGTGAAAGACATAAGAATCGTAAAAGAAGCGCTGTCATATCGGTACAGCTACTGAATATAATGAACTGCCGTTGTTTTATTCAGTATATGATGCATTTCTACATACTTTGTAATGATATATTTTATATTTCAGATGATCTTAGATTACCTTGAACATTAACAGAAGTATTATTAAGAGCCTATAGCTCAACAAGTTTCATAATTTTTCCCTTTTTCACCCGACACGAAAACATTGCATGTACGTGTGTTACTGTAATTTTTGATGGTGAAATACAATGTAGAGTTACTGCAGTTGTCTGAATTATTTATCAGTATGCGAAATTACTCGGTCTCTTAACTGTTATCGCAGAGGACATGGAGGAAGGAAAAATGATTTCTGAATACTATGTGTTAAAATTCAAGAATAGATAGTCTTGTGAACAAAGTAATGTATTTTATTGTAGTTTACCTACCAATTCACATGCTCACATTATTTATATTTATGTATATGTACATAAATATAATGATAAATTTTGAAATAGTCAATATACTTGAATATCTTGTCTCACAATTTATCGTTAGTATTAGTCATATCTGATAATGAAGCATGATTAGCGTTATAGGGCAACGGTAAAATGATGTTAATTGATGTTTGATAATTATCATTGGTAAATAATCAATGATGATGACAAGAGTGATAACTACATGTAATTGGATTATTATTTCAATAATTATAGTGCAATATCTGAATCATCCAGGAACCTTTACTGCCATTTATTAGTATGGCACATGACTTATCTGACCAATGTTATTCCCATTAGTTGTTCTTTAAAGATTGCATGTCGAATTCGTTAAATATTTCAATTTTAAGATTTATGAGTTTATGTCTCACCAGCTTTGTCTTATTGTTCTCATTATCATTTTAATATATTTGAAGAACAATTTGTCTAATGTATACCATGTACACAGCATAAAACCAGCTTCTAGCTGTAAAATAAATTACAGCCCTACATTAATGCACTTAAGGTGGAAAATAACCTTTCATAGAACATTGGATTTGATGGAAGCATGCAGGAAAATCAGAGATCAATTTCCGAAAAAGAATTTTAAAAAGTTACTCATGAAATTTGAGATCATTATTGATCACGGGAACCTGTCGCTGCCAGTGCGGTCATGATGGGTTTTTTTTTCTTTCTTCTCAGGATGTATTTTTTCGTGGGAAGTCTTGTAAAATTATGTTATACATATTATTGAAAAAAGGCCTGTTCTATAATTGAAACGTTAAAAAGAGGATGATTACGAATGATTTTTAGTACACACCAAATGGAAGAATTCACTGTTTTTGACATCATACGTAAAATGACATTGTCAGTCGGAGATTTCTTCATACTATTTGTCTAATTTTCTCTAACTTTAACTAAAATTATTATCTAATTTTTTCGGCTTCTACTCAAGCCAACTTGTCATGTTAAAATGTATGTTTCATCATTTCTATTCTGTTTATCTACAAGATCCCCTTGAAAATACGAGAGATATACAAGTCAAGATATTCTTACCTTGATATAAGGTCTTGTAGCACAGTGTAGGTGCCGTCATTCTCCTGAAATCGTGAAGTAGTGAGAATGTACTAATATATATACTGTAAATGCGAAAGTATTTCCCCTCGAGTGCCTGTAGCGACAGATGAGCATTTACTTGTTCAAGAGCAACTGTAAAAGTCTGCCTACATTTTATGTTCGCAATTCCACATACTATGAAATGTGCCTATAGTGTTGTTTTTGAAAGGTGATTTCACATGTAAATATTAATTTTGTGCTGTAAATGCCTTCATCTCAAAAAGCAGAAAACAATCTTTCAAAGTTTCTTTGGCTGAAATGTCACATTTTTGGTCGAGCTCAAACACATAGTATGCTAAATTATCTGAGTCATTATGTTGCCATCATCCCTACTGTTGAACTTTCCATATGTGGAAGAAATATATGAACCTATATACTATGATCATGTCAGTAAATAGTATATAGCTTATATACGTGAGAGAACGAGGCGCGTGTCCCTTAATTGAATGGCGATAAAATAAAATAGAAATAGAAGGAAAAAAGAAAAAGATAGAGAAACATAAATGTAGAGGTGAGGGAGAAAAAACGAGAAAAGAAGATGATAGGGCCCCTCCAGCCTTCCCCCTAATCGGCGGCCTACTATAAAGGAGTGAATTTGCCACTCTACATTAAGAGTGAAGGAACTATCTCTCCAAATGGAGTGGTAAAGCACTACCTTTTGAGTGAGCATGCCGATATTCCTTCATCAGCCGTCTCACTCACTGAAAGAGTAAGCCTGTGTTCCGCTCAATATCGTATGCAGACTGAATTATTTTCACTCGTGAGCAACGAATGACGCAAGGCAACCAATGGCAATGACAAGCCGCTTAAAATTCATTGCCAGTGTCATTTCTTTGTTGTGAACAAAACTACAGGCACCACTCTTGAAAAAGAGTGGTTAATACTCTTACGAACCAGAGCTAAATATTTTACAAGTGACAGCACATCTGTTACGTCGTGAAAACCAATAGAGATTACAACTTATCATTACTGGTTGAGCTTCAGGCGGGAAAATTTGCATAATTCGCATATTTAAATTATACAGGGGTTTTGTGTGCTTCAGACTAGCCATCACACTCTATCTGCCCCCATCATGACGCGATGGATCTCACCGAGGTTTCATCTGGCATTAACTCTGCATCCTATGGTGATCAATAATTAGGTGCTGCAATCCCCTGTTGCTATAAAAGATAATAATTAAAGATGCTACACATCTAAGTGCAGCAACATGCAAATCTTCAGAGCTGATCGATTGCTATTGACGGATGAGTGATTGCTAGTAGGCCTGGTGGTGTGCAGTATAATAGTAAATAACGGTTGGTGATGATCGAGTGCCGGTAACTCCAGCCATCAGCAGCGGTCATACATTTTGACCAGACGGACGGGGAGCTCGGCCAGGCATTGAGGCATCCTGACAAGATCAGCCGTGTCAGCCGGCGTGGCGAGCCGTGCCCGTTACAATACTCTTGAGACCGAGTTTGATGATTTCATTCAGAAAGGAGTGAATTATCTCCACTTTATCCACATGAGTGATAAATTTTTCACTCTTTTAACGATTTGTGTTTCACTCTTTTCTGAGTGAAATAGTGACCACTCCTTTTTCACTCGAAAAGGGTTGTCCCTCATTTAACTCTCTTTTGAGTGCTTTTTCACTCTTTTACATCTAGAGAGTAGTTAATTCGCCAAAAAATCACAGGCCCGTATTCTGAACTCCGGTTTAACTAAAACCGCGGTCTAAGTGTGGTTTAAACTCAAGTCTAAACCTGCCCTTTTAACCGGAGTTTTAGAAAATCACATTCTGAACTCGGGTTTAACTTAGTGATTTGGTAACTTCGTAGAGGCTTGATAAAATCTGAGCGGCCTGGCCTCGCATGATATCAGTGTATGAATATGGTGTAAAAATGAATCCCAGTGACAAAAATGCACTTAAAAATCATCATGTGCTTCACAAAAGTAAACATATGCAAGTGACCGGAAATGCCAGACTCATTTCCCCCCCATAGACTCAGTGTTAGACTAAAGCGTATGGCAATACGCTTTCGTAAATAGGAGTATTCAGTCATAGGTATCTTAATAATAGCATTATATATTTGAAAACCTTTCTATGCCTGGCTATTTATTTATCCTTCTGAACATTATTATACAAGACAGATATCAAAATTCAACAATTTATTAAATCAAGCCTTCACAAAGTTACCGAATCCCTTTAAACTCCAGTCTAGTGTGGTTTGACTTAAATCCGTCGGACCCCTGGTTGCTTACTTACAGTGGCGCAAATCCGTTTTGAAATTCGGGGGGACACCACATGAGTCAACCTTTGTACCTGTCCGAAATGTCTGAAATTTTTTTCTGACAACCCCCCCCCCCCAAAAAAAAAAAAGTTATCATATTTTGGGGTCTAGTTCTCCTCCAAAATTCTCTGACAAGAAAGCAAAAAAACCAAAAAAAAACAAAAAAAAAACAAAAAAAAAAGATGTTATCGTATTTTTTTGCCTCAGACTAGTTTTCCTCCAAATTCTCTGACAAGCAAAAACCAAAAAAAAACAAAAACAAACAAAAAAAAACAAACAAAAAAAAAAACCAAAAAAAAAAAAAAAAAGTTGTTCAAAAAGGTGAGGGGGGGGGGGGGGGACATTCGCCTATCTTCAAAAAGGTGGGGGGACGCCACTGTTATAAGTGAATGACGAGGTCATAACACTAATCAAGCTATGCAAAATCCGCAGAAAAATGCATAAGTGAATAAATGAATGATATCAAAACATGTTTAAGGTCCACGTAGATTTGTCTTTAAGTTGTGGCTAGTGTGAAAAAAAGGTTTGCATAAATTTTAGTACATATCACAAAATGATGGTATTACAATGTTTTCTTTCTTTCTATGGGGGTGGGAGGAGGGGGCTGGTTTGATTTCACTCATTAATGACAATTTTCGAACCTTTTTCCTAGGTTTTATGACACGTGTCTACTCAAAAAGTGGGGGGGGGGGGGGGGCTACGGCCTATGTGACAACTGAATGCAATGTGTGTGTTTTCTCGTCTTATGTAAACGTGAAACGAATGGGACAAAAATATTTTTAAAAACTTCACACAACGAAAGAAAACAAATAGTAAAATTTAGATACTGACAGCTGGGCCATATTGATTATTTTTCACCTTTCATTTGTGAATGATTCCACTTAAAAAAACACAGCCTGCAATCATGGCAATGTTTTACCCAAAGCTGCATCTAAATTATTTGTTAATTGTTAGTTATGCTGCAAAATCACCTTTTTTGCTGGTTTTTTTTTTCTTAAAAAAAATATATCTTCAACTTATTTAAATGGCAAATTTGGTTGACGCTTCTTTCTTAATGTACATTATTTTGCTCTATATCAGACTTTTGCAGTATGTCCAATGCCCGTTGCAAATGAGGCGTCATTTCGTGTGTTTTTTTCTCAAAAATCCATGTGATGAGATAGTTAATGAACCTCAGCCAGAACCAATATTTTGGCAAAGACTCTCTTCTCCGTTACCGTTCTTTGTGATGAGCCCTGGGTGTGTTTCATAAAGCTGTTCGTAAAATTACGCATGACTTTACGAATGACTTAAATATGACGAGCCAAATGGGATGCTCAATCATTTTTAACTGCATCAACTAAAGTTGAACTGTGCAGATGTAGATTAACCTTCTTATTATGAGAAACATTTTTAATGCAAAGTATATTTTTTGCAATAATTTAATTGAGGTTATTGGAAATACAGTCACACTTTGCTAAAACATCAGGAAAAACTTTGGGCATCCTATCTGGCACTTCATATTTAAGTCGTTCGTAAAGTCATGCGTAACTTTACGAACAGCTTTATGAAACACCCAGGTCAAATGTTTCTGAGAAAATAAGAGAAGTTATAATGGGACACTGGATCAATCCCAGTCCGCCAGAGAGCAAAGTGGCGTATATTTTAAACAAAGAAACATCGACTGCTTCTTCTTATAGCTTGGAAAACTTATTTTGTTGTGATTAGTTATCATCATGTCCATAACTTATAATCGTTTCGGAATAAATGGACTACAGCTTTTATAAATTCCTTGAATGCTGTGAGCGCCGAAATCGGTAGCCTAGCTAGAGCCGGGGTAATATTGGAGCGCCTCGAGCACCATTCATGGTGGATATGAGCACTATATAAATATCCATTATTATTATTATCATTATTTAAAAAAAAATACTCTAATAAGTTTCCAACTCCAATAAGTTCTCAATCCATGAAATTCAAGTGCCCCTTTTTTCTTCTTCACGAATTTTCCCTCTTTTGTGTTGATACCCTCCCCCTCCCTTAGTCTTACAAACATCATGCCCCTCCCTCTTTCGTGAAAACCGTACGAAGGCATCTGAAATGGGTTTAAGATAAATACACCTCTTTGCTGTAGTGAAATTGAAATGAAATGAAACAGAATGGCAACAGTTGTGGGGTTTTTTTAATTCCTTCAAAATGAGTGTTATCACTGTCAGTTTGTATTGAAGTTAAATAATGTCTTTATGTAATCCCTTTTTTGCATAAAAAGCCAGATCGCGAACTACTTGTTAAATTAACTGTAAAAGAAAATTTTCCAATATTTTTTTTCCTTTGTCCGTTGAATCTGTGATATCAATCCGTTTTTGTTTTGAACCAAAACCGCAACATGAGACACGTCACTAAAAACAAAGGCTCAACTCGTCAGTGACAAATTTCATTTTCATGCTTTTCAACTAGATAAAGAGACACATTTGAGTAGAGTGTACTTTATGCGCACCACACACAGTAGCATTGCACTGTCTTCAGATATTATTGATCTGAATATATTGTGCGGTGACTTTACAATTTCGTCCAATCACTCAGTGTTAAAAAGCGAAATTTGGGTTTACTTTATGACAATAATATTTCCCGCTTATCAACCGCAATGCATCGATAAATTTCAAATAAATTGGTATAATATGACTGAAGTTATTAATATACTTTTGTCTGTAAAATAGTTACTGCGTTCATCAAGCCCTATTAGTAACACATGTCATGTTATTCTATCATGTTCTTTTATCAGGCTATTTTTCAGTATTTCTTAGTCAAAATCAAATTAATAATATCACCTTTAGAATGATAAGGGTTTTTTTTTCTTTCTTTACCTGTCTACGCATGGTTAGCGGAAAGGTATTGATAGTAACCTCCGAAGGTCACCAAATAAAACGTATTTTGATGCAGAGAACAAGGGAATTAGAAGAAGAAGGAAAGGATGTGATCAGTCAAAAAGGGGGAAAGAGAGCGGGTAAGAGAGAGAGAGAGAGAGTGATGGAAGGAGAGAGGCACAGAGAGAGAGAGAGAGTGATGGAAGGAGAGAGGCAGAGAGAGAGAGAGAGAGATGGAAGGAGAAAGGCAGAGAAAGAGAGAGAGAGATGTATTTGTGTATGCGTATGGGTGTGTGTGTGGGTGTGTGTGTGTGTGTGTGTGTGTGAGTGTGCGCGCGTGTGTGTGTGGGCGTGTGAGTTGTGATAGGGAGAGAGAGAGAGAGAAAGAGAGAGAGAGGGTCAAATATTGGAAATGAGATGGAGGAGAATAGAACAAAGTGATCAGAAAGAGAGAAAGAAAGAGAGACAGAGACAGAGACAGTGTGTGTGTGTGTGTGTGTGTGTGTGTGTGTGTGAGGGAGAGAGAGAGAGAGAGAGAGAGAGAGAGAGAGAAGGTGGATAATTATTTGCAATAGTATAGCGAATGCGGTAGAGAGAAGGAAAAAAAAAACTATCGAACGATTGAAAACCTATACTGGGTATACATACAAGCACTTTGTACGATACATAGTTACAATGCACATCACTGTACAATTTTGTAGAAAATCTGAATAGGAAGTAGCTAATGAAAAATAGAAAGGAAGCCAACTAGAAGTAATAATTTCTAACATATTTTTGAAGCGGTGATTCAACAGAAAATGATATAGAAAGCTTTTCGCTTTTTCGCATAGGGACTTTCTTATGTAAGTGATATGCATTATATAAACAACGTTCATTATTATTATTTGAGATAATTCTGCCTAAGAATTAGAAAGTCAGTTAATTTTTAAAAGTTGGGATCGCTATGATGATGATATAGAGGACATCCCATTGGCAATTCGGTAATGACAAATGATAATGCGATTGATGTTATACATAGAAAATATATTTGCTATGGGGAATAACATTTTTACTAAAAACATCCCTTTTTATAATTTATTTATTTCTTTCTGATATTTATACAGGGTAACACATTTTCACCAATAGTGGTGGTCTTCCACGAGGCCCTGTCTGATAACAAAGATATTAAGTAACAATATAAACTCATTACAGAAACAAAACAAACTACAGAATATACTTAAATATATACTTATTATCTGGTATCCTTGTAATAAATGGAAATTTTCAAAAACGTATTGGTATATATTTCTAAAATCACTGAGAGAGATATATATATATATACACACACATTTGGTAATAGGTTTTTAAATGAGATGAAAGGTCATCGAATACTATTTGACATCCCCTCAAAATATAATAATATTTTGAGAGCTCATAAACAAAGTAAAGAGATGATCTTGGTGTAATATAAATCCACACTTGGGATACCAAAATGATAATTATATTCATATTCACATTACTGGATGTTACTGGATGTAAATCAAATTCACATTCAGTATTAGTGCATTCATTGTGGTCTAAGATTACTTCAGAATGCTTTGGGATACCATTTGTTATATTACTAGCGCATGTAATGAAATAGTCACTCAAGCTTTGCGCAATGCACTTATTATCTAGTATCCAGGTCCCATTCACTTCTACACTACATGGTAAGACCTGGGGAGCGTTTCATGAAAGGAAGTTGTCGGATATTTCATCCGACAACTGTTATAAGCTACTGAAATCCTTGCATCTGATTGGCTGAGAGCAAATTTGTCAGTAAAAATCGCTGACAAAACGCTTGATGAAATGCTCCCCTGATTAGATCTTTATTGATATATAATGAAACAGACACATACTTAGATTATATTGTTATGTATAGCATAATTATATTTGTACACCCCTTCCGCCAGACAAATCCACGATTATACACTGAGAACATGGAGGAAGTATTCCTTGCATAATACCACACATCATGACTGAATTATCCAAATCAAAATGATGCCGTATAGAATGTCAACATCTCAACATTCAAAGTCCTGTTTTTAATTTCCCTTTTGGGAGCACTATGTATATTGGTGAAGGCTCTTGACTCTCATACGAGAGGTTCCGGGTTCGATCCTCGCTCGGTGCTTATATCCTTGGACAAGGTGTTTTACCCACATTTGTCCCTCTTGACCCAAGTGTGTAAATGGGTACTTGGCAATGCTGGGGTAATAATAATTGCAGGGCCCGCAGGAAGAGCAGTATTTAAACTGATGTGGCTACCCTGGGTAAATAAGACCTATAATTATTTATTTGATAATATCTCAAACTTTAACGTTTCTCTCATTTTTTCCCCTGTCTTCACTCAGTTCAACTTTATAAGAGGGTTGTTATTAACATTCCCTACCCCCTCTCTTTCTCTCCCCCCCCCCTCTTTATCGTCCTTTCTCTCTTCTCTCTCTCTTTCTCTTTCTATCTTTCTCTCTCTCCTTCTCTTTCTATCTTTCTCTCTCTCCTTCTCTCCTTTTAGTTCTCTCTCTCTCTCCGATCTCTATATCTCATTATTCTTTGGCATACATAATTAACTTGTTACTATATTGATTATTACTCTCCTCGTCTGCTCTCCGTGTCATTTCCTGAAAGTCTTCCCAGCATTATTTTCTGAGGCCTTGAATATCATGATTGCTTAGAGTAATGTTGATAGACTACATGTATAATAATCAGCTTATTTCTGGAATTAGTCACTTTTCAGTGTTTCACCGGGAATGAGTGCGCTACTATGAGATAATATTCGGCCATTAAAGTGTTCATTAAAATACGTTCCTTGCTTTTATAACAGTTGTTTAATAATTCTTCTATCTGTTAAAGAAATAGACGATGGGAATTAGACCGTTTATTAGCAGTATTTGCCTGACTCGAACGGTGAACTCCCTGAATATACGACTAATCGCATTAGTTATAAACCCCAGTGGACACATAACATTCTCATTTTAATGTTCATGTTTTCACGTTGTTTCCCTGTAATGATAATCAGTGATAATAGGTTTATTTTGAAAATATCGACACGCACTGCCAACATCAATGCCATTCAAAACGCTCTCCTGAAAAGGCCCTAAAATGTCTAAAGACTTCACTTTTATACGTCGTCAGACGAATCTAATTCGTTGAAACTTAAAGGTAAACTACAATACCAGTCCAGGGAATTGATGTGATAGAAATGTGTTTGGTAGTTGCATCTGTTGATATTTATTTAAATATATCACTGAAAGCTATACACGTATAGGAGGAAAGAAAAGTCAGTGTTATCGGTCCGACCGAATAATCCCGGTTTTTTCATAGGCTCTTTGGGAATTCTTAACTTATCTTAACTTGGAAATTATCAACGAAATAGAAGTTTGTCTGTTGAAACCGTGGAGGATCTTGGAATATTTTCTCGAAGGATCACTGACAAACACAAAACAAAACTAAATAAAAAACGGGGAAAAAATTACGTTTTCGAGGGGCATTATTTTTAATAACAGGTATATGTGACGTGAAAAAGGGGGGAAAGTCACTTTTTCTTTCAAAATCTCTGACAAGCAGAAGAGAAGAAAGGAAGTAAATAATATGTGAAGAAGAAGAAAAAGAAAAAGAAGACGACGACGAAGGAGACGAAGACGAAGGAGAAGAAGAAGAAGAAGAAGAAGAAGAAGAAGAAGAAAAAGAAGAAGAAGAAGAAGAAGAAGAAGAAGAAGAAGAAGAAGAAGAAGAAGAAGAAGAAGAAAAAGAAGAAGAAAAAGAAGAAGAAGAAGAAGAAGAAGAAGAAGAAGAACAAGAAGAAAGCACTCAAATTCAGTAGGAATGGGAAAAGTGGGCACATGTTTGCTTTAAAGTAGTAGTTTGGACCCGAATGGAGTATAAAAGTCATATATTGTGTTCTTATTTACTACTTTTCCCCCAAAGAAAAAAAAATCAAAAGTTACATTATTCAGGGTTAATATGTAATCAAAACTGTATACACCTACATGTATATAAAATAAGTCTATCCATATATGAAGCGAGATCAAAATTTTGATAAAATAATTACTGTTATAAACGCAACAAGAAATGAAGTTTGACTTCCCTTCTTGTATTTCAAGAATGACAGATTATGTAAAACAATGTTTTTTTTTTTTATTTATTATTATTATTATTTTTATTTTTATTATTATTATTATTTTTTTTTTTTTTTGGGGGGGGGTGTTTTTTTTAAATCACGAAGGCAATGAAATCGTAAGTCATTAAATATTTCAGATTCCCCCGTTATTTTTTCATCATTAAACCTATGAAGATATACTTTCTTTTAAAAAATCCAAAGAAATCATCATCTCAGTTTTCATTATCTTTATCAAAATATTTATCAAAAGTTAATAATAAAAACATGCATTATAAGTAGGCCTGTGAGTTTTAAAGTGGCGTAGGCAGTGGGAACATAGGGGCACCTGCCCCAAATCAAATCCCCCCCCCAAAAAAGAGGGAAAGCGAGAGAGAGAGAGAAAGAGAGAGAAAAGGAGGAAGAATAGGTGGAAATATGTGGATGACCTGACTCTTGTGGAGGTTTAGTCTAGTTCTGGACTCTATTGATTTTCTTATTCGCCGACTATACGCGATAAGCCGAGTGATGGCGCGATCCCGAGAACCTGTTGGCCCCGAGAACCTGTTGGCCCCGAAAAAAAGGGGCCAACAGGTTCTCGGGATCGCGCCATCACTCAGCTTATCGAGTATAGTCGGCGAATAAAAAAATCAATAAAAAAGAGTCCAGAACTAGACTAGTGGAGGTTCTGAAGAAATCGCAATCTTCCCAGTTGCAGTCTAAGATAGACGCCTTGATACAGTGGTGCGATGACAACGATGTTGTTCCTAATGCTGCTAAGTGCAAAGCCATGCAGCTCTCATTTCTTCGCCAACCCCCACCACCCATCGTGCTTGACATCAACTCTACAACACTAGAAGTGGTCTCATCCCTTAAGCTTCTTGGGGTCTCTATTCAGGATAACCTCAAATGGGATGAGCAAGCTAATCGCATGATCTCCAATGCTTCGAGAAGACTCTACCTCTTGACCAAGCTCCGGAGAAATGGTGTTAATGCCAGTGATCTTGCCATTATATATATGATGTACATTCGGCCGATACTAGAATTCGCAGCACCCGTTTGGACATCAGGCATCACAAGTGACCACTCCTCTTGCATCGAGCGAGTCCAGAGGAGAGCCCTCAAGATAATCGCATATCCTGACAATAGATCTTACAATGAATTGCTCTCAGCTTTTAACGTCTCCTCTCTTAAAGAGAGACGTTTTGCCCTCTCCCTTAAATTTGCCCAATCTCTTCTTAGATCTAAGATGCATCGACATCTCCTGCCTGCGTGCAGAGTTAGTGATTGTGGTCGTACCCTGAGAAATGCACCTGATCTGTCCCTGCCTATGATGAGAACTGATAGATATCGTAATTCTCCCATTCCTTATTTTGTTAGAACTTTGAACAGTCAGTAGAAGCATTTGTGTAATTTGCAATTTCTGTCAGTGTATTCATAGATTACTGCTGATTGTAATGTTTTTTTACCTGGATGTGATGTTTTTTTTTTTCTTTCTTTCTTTTGCTCTCTCTCTCTCTTTCTCTCTCCCTTTCTTCTTCATCTCCTTCTCTCTTACTTCATGTATCCTCTCCCTTTCTCCTTTTCTTTCCATCTTCTCAGTTTTCTTCCTCTTAGCAAATTCATCACTTTCCCTTTTGTTGGTTACACTAAGTACACTTACATACTTTATGTGCAATTTTTCCTTTCCCAATCATAATTGTACTTGAACCTTCTTCCCAATTAATTTATGTATACATGTAATATACCCCCCCCTCTTTTTTTTCCCAGCATGCAGTCTAAACTTGCAGACGGCAATTACTTACAATGTTCACTTACCTGTAGATGAACAGTCAGTAGATAAATTTGTTATTTGCAATTTTCTGTGATTATGTGCTGATGTGCATTGTCCTTTACTGGATGTGATGTATTCTTTACTCTTTCTCTTTCCCTCTTTCTCTCCTCTTTCTCTCTTTCTCATCTCCTCTCTTACTCTATCCTTCTCTCTCTCTATTTCATCTCTCCTCAGTTTTTCTACCCTTTAATTCGTCACATTCTACACCTGCAGACTCCATGTGCAACTTTAAAAAAAAAATTCATTATTACTACATGTATGGTACTTGGTTGCAATTATTCTGTCAACAATTTGTGCAATTCATACTTATGCAATTTCTGTCAATGTTTTCATATGTACATGTATGATTACTGCTGATGTGCAGTGTCCTTTACCTGGATGTGATGTTGTTTCAACTCTCTCTCTCTCTTCCTTCGACTCCTCTTTTCGTATATCCTTCTCTCTCCTGTATTCATTTTCCTTTTCTCAGTTTTTCTCCTCTTAAAGGGGAAGTTCACCCCGAAGATCACTTGAGTTTAAAAAATGCAGAAAAAATAAAGAAAAATATTGGCAAAAGTTTGGAGAAAATCCGTTAAAGAATAACGGAGTTATGGACTTTTGAAGTTTTGATTTTGTGACGTCACATGCGAGCAGCTCCTCCATTATGTAATGTGATAAATATTCCATAAAATACAGTTTTCTCAGAAAATTTAGAATATTTTCGTCTGTGCATTTGATATATTGTTAGTAATGCTATTCAATACTAGATTCTGAAAAGAAACAATATTAATTTATCGTGGAACGTAAAAAAAATGCGAATATATGGAATATTTATTACATGACCAATGGGCAGCTGCTCGCATGTGACGTCACGAATCCAAAACTTTAAATACTCATAACTCTTTTATTATTTGACCGATTTTCATCAAACCTTCGCCAATATTTTTCTTTATTTTTTCTGCATTTTTTAAACTCAAGTAATCTTCAGGGTGAACTTTCCCTTTAAGGATTTCATCACATTCCTGGTTGCTGTCTGCACTTGCAGACTTTATGTGCAATTTTACCAATTCTAAACTTACAGACAATCTGTTTACTTACTTGGATGTGGCCTCTCCTTCATACTTCTCTCTCCTCCTCTCTCCTTCTCTCTCTTTCTCTTTATCCCTCTCTCTTTCTCTCTTTAACTTCTTTTCTCTCTTTTTCTCTCTCCACCATCTCACCCTTCTCAATCTTTCCTGTCTTGGCTTTTCACCACATTCCTTTTTTTGTAGTGTGCAATTTTTTTTTTTTTTTTTTTTTTTTAAATCCATTATTAATATGGTACTTGGTTTTTTTATCCCAATTGATGCATTCATCTATACTTTTTTGTCAATCTGCATCTACAAACAATAATTATTTGCAAGGTTTACTTACCTGTAGGAGAACAGTTAGTAGACAAATGTTGTGTTATTCAACTATTCTGTCAACATATCTATATTTGTGCAATTCATACTTATGCAATTTTTGTCAATGTATTCATATACATGATTACTGCTGATGTGCAATGTCCTTTACCTGGATGTGATGTTATTTCAACTCTCTCTCTCTCTCTCTCTCTCCCTTCGTCTCCTCTTTTCGTATATCCTTCTCTCTCCTGTATTTCTTTTCCTTTTCTCAGTTTTTCTCCTCTTAAGGAATTCATCACATTCCTGGTTGCTGTCTGCACTTGCAGACTCTATGTGCAATTTTACCAACAATTCTACACTTACATGCAGACAATAATTGTTTGCAATGTTTACTTACTTGGATGTGGCCTCTCTTTCATACTTCTCTCTCCCCCTCTCTCCTTCTCTCTCTTTCTCTTTACCCCTCTCTCTTTCTCTCTTTAACTTCTTTTCTCTCTTTTTCTCTCTCCACCATCTCACCCTTCTCAATCTTTCCTGTCTTGGCTTTTCACCACATTCCTTTTTTTGTAGTGTAATCACAATTGCAGCAACCTTGGTTTTGTTTTTGCAATATGCATGCAATTATAAATATCTGTGCTAGTAAGTTTCCAATTTTTGCTGTTACGAGTGTCATCTGCTTCTTCTTTCTGCCTTTCTTTATCCCTTTCTTTCCTTTCCTCTCATCTTTCTATTTCTTTTCTACTCCCTTTCCCCTGTACTCTCCGGCTCTCTCTCTCTCTCTCTCTCTCTCTAGCGAGCTCTGTGTCTCTCTTCTCACCGTTGACACTCGTTTTTACAGCTCTTTTGGCATTGTATTTAAAACACAGTTTGCATGAATGATTAATGATTATTGATCCTTGTCTCTTGAAATGTTCAAAAAATGTCCAATACACGACAAGTATGTTTATGCTTTTGCATACATGTATTTGTGGTGTTCCGGCCTAGCTTTGTGTGTGCCAGTGCAATTTTCCTGCCTTCATGATTATTGTCATTTTGCTATTTCTTTCTTATGTGTACTTGTCTCCTTTGGGTCAGTGCTTTTGCTGTGGCTCGACAGGCATGCTCTTTTTCTCCCCCATTTTTTAAGCTTGCCTAGCTCCTGCTGCGTTCGATGTGCTCCTTTGGGTTGGTTGCCCCTGTGGTGGTCCGCTTGCGCGATTGCGTGCTTTGATCGCCTGGAGGCGCTGAACTTAATCGGTTCAGTGCTTCCAGGTTGTTGAAGTTTGCGTGCTCGTCGGCGGATTGCGGTGGGGGCGCTGACTTGGCGGATCGGTGGGACGCGGCGGGGTTAGGTCTTCAGGAGTGAGCATGCGTGCTGGGTCGCGGTAGGAGCGCTGTTTCAGATTGTAATGTAGATTTTCTTTTTTTTACGAAGTTGAATAGTTTTAATATGTATAAATTACTTATCTTGTCTGTGATTTTTTTCACCTTAGTACTTATATTTATATTTATATGTTTTTTAAAAATTGTAAACTCACACTGTTAGTCTTCGGACTTTTTGCTGAGTCTTTTTAATAAAACCGAAATTGAATTGAATTGAATTGAATAGGAAAAGAGAGAGAGAGAGAGAGAGAGAGAGAGAGGGGGGGGGGGGGATGAGAGGAAGAAAGAGAGGAGAAAAGAAAGAGAGATTGGGGGGGGGGGGGGAGTAGGAGAAAAAGATAAAGGCAAGGCAACGTATTTCATTTTCAAAGATGACCTCTCTACACCCTCACCCGACTCGACGGCTTTGTTCTTTCCCATTCATCCAGCTAATGACAATGATGCCGCCCCATTCACACCAGTGCCCCCTCTATGGCTTACTAACTACGCCACGGAAAGGAACTGAATAATTTCCACATATTGCTATATTCTAAAGCGAACTGAACACACGAAGCATGATTTATATCGAGCAAGATCTAGAGTATTAATAATGAGTAAACCTTTTTTTCTTCTTCTTCTTTTTTTTTTTTTTTTTTTTTTTTTTTTACATATCATGCACTTTACTTACTCTCAGCAGACAATAGGACTGATAATATCACTGTTAATGAATATTTAAATATCTTTCAATTCTTCATGATTCTTTGTATGTCCATAATTACTACATGTATTTCTATTACTATTTTCTATTTTATTATGTATGTTAGTTTTGTGCAGTAATAGCGCTCTGATCAGTTTTCTGGAAAAGCGCTTAATAAGAAACAATTATTATTAGTATTATTATTATTGCTATCATCGATCTCTTCCTCACTGAAAAGGCTGAAACTGAAACTGACCAAACACTGGTGGCGCTATATAGTGAATCACTACTACATAAAGAAATTGTCTTCATTTTTGCAAGCAATATGATTAGTTTTACAAGTCTGATAAGTTTACAAATTTTACCGCAAAAAAAATCTTATGCCATATTGACAGAGCATGATAATGCACATTCATATTATAAACGTAAGTTAGAAGTAAACGAGTAAGAAAAAGTAAAAAACCCCAACAACTACCGATCCCTCAAAAGGCCAATGCTAATATACGCCACCATAATACGTGGCTGCCAAACTGAAAAACAACAACAACAACAACAACAACAACAACCCCCCCCCCCCCAAAAAAAAATAAAAAAATCCTGAAATACAAGCCATTAGAGTTAGGGCCTAAGCATATTTGGTTATAGCTTGTGTTTAGTCTTTTCAATGATTGGCATTCGGCAGATCCTCATGTTATTCAGAATTTCGTGAACTTTGGGGTTTTAAATGAGTTAGGTCTTTCTTTTACTAAATTTGCCCACACCACTGAAGTTTTACCCCCCAAAAATTCAAGAAGCAAAATTAAAAATGAATATATCTATTTATAAGATTAAAAAATGACGATAAACTGCTAACATAAATTTCTAGAAGCCAGCGATCCCCTCCCCCTCCTTGTTTAGTTTTTTGTTGTTATTCTTCTTCTTCTCATTGGTTGTACCTGGGATAACGTGTGTGTGTGTGGGGGGGGGTGTGGTGTGTGTGTGTGTGTGTGTGTGTCATTGAGTTTTGACAGACGAGTGTCAATCAGGATTATTTACGTCTGGTGCCGACCTTTAACGTCACCATCCGAAAGACGTGACTGAGATTCGAACCTGGGTCCGATCAGAGACAGTTTGTATTTTAGGCGCGTTTAGAGCTGCCGGTATACGTTACCGCTAGACCAACTCCTGATCCTCATTCCTCTTGATATTCTTTCTTGCTGCAGATATACACTGTGGGTTCGTTTTACTGGTAACTTCTGAAATGAATAAATAATTTCATTTCCTTGTACGAAAAATTGGTCCAATAGGTATACATTTTCGTCATAATAATTTTTAGTAGATATAATTATACGTACGAAGATCTAATTTTTGTGCGTTGCTCTGGAAACTTCTCTGTGAGTCTCACACCCCTACTCAATATTGCTGTCGGCAAATGCGCCACCTCTTTTTGGCAAAAAAGAAGGAGTGGAAAAAAGGAAGAGGGAAGAGGAAGGAGAAAGGGAAAATGAGAAAAGAGAAAGGAGAAGGAAAAAAAAAAAATAGGGAAAGGAAAACAAAAACTTTAAAAAAAAGAAGGAAAGCAAAAGGGAAGGAAAGAAAAAGAAGGAATAGCTGGCCAAATTTTGTGCATGCTCCCTTCGCTCGCTCGAAGATCTAATTTTTGTGCGCTACTCTGGAAACTTTGCTATGTAAGTCTCTCACACCTCTACTCAATATTGCTGTCGGCAAATGCGCCACCCCTGTTGGCAAAAAAGAAGGAGTGAAAAAAAGGAAGAGGGAAGAGGAAGGAGAAAGGGAAAATGAGAAGAGAGAATGGAGATGGAAAAAAAAACGAATAGAGAAAGGAAAACAAAAACTGAAAAAAAGAAGGAAAGCAAAAGGGAAGGAAAGAAAAAGAAGGAATAGCTGGTCAAATTTTGTGCATGCTCCCTTCGCTCGCTCGCAAAAAACATTGGAAAGTTAATATTCGGGCAAAAGGCGTCTTCCTTCGTTAATGGGATGCAGCGCCTTCCCGAGGATTTTCAAAGTTCTGATATTCAGGCATAGTCCATTTGACAATCCTATTTAGTCTGTATTAAACCTGGCAATGTTCTTTCCGTTGAAGTTTTTTTTCTTGATTTGTGATCCCATGTGGTCTACGAATAATTTCAGCTTTGTTGCCCCCCCCCCCCCCAAAAAAAAAAATCGACTTTGGGCAATTTGCATAATTTGTATAAATCTAAGTGTCCCCTTTGAGGCAATATTTAGCAGGGAAAGACAGCTTATACGCAGAATGTGTCAACTGATCTACCTACTATTCTACATGGGAGATGATACGTGACTGCGATTTTGTTGTTCGTCATTGTACATGCAACCTGTGAGACATCTCCGCGCCGCAGATAATGTATGATACCTCTGTTTAGGGTTTTTTTTTTAGTGTAGAATCCAGTTTTAATGTGTGTGTGTTTTTGTTTTTGTTTTTGTTTGTTTTTGTTTTTTTTTTGGTTGTTGTTGTTGTTTTGTTGTTTGTTTGTTTGTTTGTTTGTTGATGTTGTTTGTTTGTTGTTGTTTTTTTTTTTTTTTGGGGGGGGGTGGAAATTACATATCACGTAAAGTCCATGTAAATAGGCTCTATACCAGTTTAATTATACTTGAACAGCTGAAAGTTTTTTTTTTTTAAACATTAACATTGAAAGAAGGCCTACTAATGTAACTAAAGGGGTTTAGAGTGACTAAAAAGTATCTTCATGTTTCAATCCCTTCCCCTCCCCTTTTTTTAGAAAGAATTCTTTTTGAACTTCCTGTCAGTTTCAGCCACAAGAGGTTAAAGGGGATGAACATCATTATGGAAATTTGTATTAAGAAGAGGCAGAAAGTCAGGGGAGAATAGTGAAAATTTGAGAAAAGCTGTGATCACTAATGATAATCTCATTTTGGCAATGCGATTATCATGTGTGATGTCATATTATGGAGATTGAGAACCTTTTTTATGTACAAAAAATATCCCAAAATACCCCTTTATCCATTTTAATGACAGAATAGACTTTTTGTCCATGATTCATTATGGGTAACATAATTATTTATACATGCCTTCCGATGGAAAATCTTTTTTTTGGATAAGAGTTATGAAAAGGGATACTTAGAGTAATGTAAAACAAATGGAAAAGTTCTCCATACTCACACATCATGACCCCATTATCAATGCGAAGATCGCCATATCACTAATAATCTCAACTTATAAAAAATCATAACTTCCGTTTTCTTTGTCCGATTTATCTCAAAGTTCCACTAAATAAATATGCTTTCCATGATTTTTCTGCTTTTATCCTATTTATTAACAGTCAGGTTGAATAAACAATCAAACCAAACAACCAACAGTAATTTAGGGACAACCGCATAGCTAGGATTTAATTTTAGGGGGCAGTTGTGAGCACGAGAAGCGTGGAAAATTGCTGATTGGCAGGGAGGGGGGAGTTTTCCCCCTTCCAGCGCGAAGCGCGAAAGCTTTGACGCTTTAGCAAATTTGAGAGAAAGATAATGGTTCGTATAGCACCTTTTTTAGGCGAAAAGTTAAATACTGCACTGTACATGTAACAGGGGTGGGAGGGGGAGATTTGCCCTTCCCGCGCGAAGCGCGAAAACTTTGACGTTTTAGCAAATTTTGGGAGAAAAATAACGGCTTGTAGCACCTTTTAAGCCCTTTTTTTTTCTCTCACTTACCCCCGCTGTCACTTCCCTCGCTTTTTCGCTCTCGCTTTTTATTTTTTTTAGTTGGCATTTTTCGGGGGGGGGGGGGCGACCGCCCCCACCACCCCCTTGCTACGCGCCTGTTAAGCGATTCAAGCCCATTTTCTATGAAAGGGTTGATTCTTGTTTAATTCAACGTAATGTTTGAACACTCCCAAACCCTTTTACATGTTTTACTTACACTATTTCATACAAAGTCATTAGGAGTAGGCGTACTTTCATATAACCAGGGCCTGAATTTGTAGGTCCATGTTCTAACTGAAGAAATAAACTTTCAGTTGTTTAAGTATAATTAAGTTGGTATTTACATGGAATTTACGTGATATTTAATTTTAAAAATAACATTGAAATGGATTCTACACCCCATAAAACAACTTAATAGAGGTAGGCCTATCACACCCCGGTATCAAAGATTATCATCCGACTTTACTGCGTAACCCCCTTTCGATGTCTCACAGGCTACATGTACAAGATGAACAACACAATTGCAGTCACGTATCATGGCGCATTATAGAATAGGTGGTAAATCTGGGGAGCGTTTCATCAAGCATTTTGTCAGCGATTTTTACCGACAACTGTTATAAGCTACTGAAATCCTTGCATCTGATTGGCTGAGAGCAAATTTGTCGGTAAAAATCACTGACAAAACGCTTGATGAAACGCTCCCCAGTTGACACATTCTGCGTAAGCTGTATTTCAGGGAATTCAGTTTTCATTCATGCTGAGCGCATGCATGCGAATTAACCCCGCAACACACACCATAGACTTGCCATGCAACACGGCGTATTTATAGCTAATGGGAGCTTGTGGGAACCAGTTCCGTAGCATCATAGTTATATTGTAATCCAGTTCCAAAACCCCCTTTTCCCAAAATGTTAGTAGCTCTGAAGACCATCCTTTTCATAATACGCTAGTTCCGAAGCCCCCCTTTTTTGTCTTGCCGGCGGCACATACCTATCACAATGGGCTGCAGACTCAGGCAACCAGCACTTCATATTCGGGCAGAGAGGTTCCATGATAATTTCATATATGTAACTTCTGCACATTTTCACAGGCGAATCTTGGCGAATCTTTAAGTGAAAAGTTTATATTCGGGCAAAAGGCATCAGCTCGTCCCCTTGCGAAAATGGGCCCCTATGATATTTTTTTTAATTATATGTGCAGCATTTTTGTCGGCAATTTGGGTGTACCCCCCCCCCCCAGCATTCAAAATGTTCTAGCGACGCCTCTGCAAGTGGCGCAAGAAACCACGATTGGCTGGTAGATAGATTCTTTGGCATAGCAATAGGCAAAGATCTTAAAAGGGAAGATAGGACACTCCCCCTATTTTTATGTAACGGACGTGGCGTGCATCAAAGGCGTGCATAGGGAAGGGCGCCCACAAGCGTTGGGTAGGTAAACTTCCCCGCAACTACGTTGACATCACGTGCAAAACAATGGCGAGCAGGTCGAAGGTGTAGTGCTCTGCTGTGAATTGTTCAAAGAACCCCCACAAAACACCCAATCTGCACTTCTTTCGATTTCCCAGAAACAAAAATAGTCTTGCACTTATTCTAATTAAGCCACATTTCATCATAATTGATCAAGATCCCTTTACTGTACAGTGAGTCTCAGAACCCCCCCCCCCCCTAGAATTGTTGTGACCACAGTATATGCACTCATATGATGACAATAATTCATATTTTCCTTAAATTGGAAGTATTATGCCAGGTGATACCTTGATGGCTGAGGGAAAAAATTGCCATAATCATATTTTATGCCTTATGTGACCTTTATATCATACTTTTGTGATTGATAACAATGTAAAGTACCATTCACTTTTTACATGTCATTTTCTAAACAATGCTGCTTGGTACAGCATATACGGATGGACGCCATCAAGGTATCCTTCAAAAGCTTAATACTTCTGTTTTTTTCTTGGACGCACTGTATATCTCTCAGTAACATGCTCCTGCAGTAGTTTTTGGGGAAGTTGGAAATACAAAACTATACATAGATATATATACATACATGCGTGTGTGTGTGTGTGTGTGTGTGTGTGTGTGTATATATATATATATATATATATATATAAGGAATGTTACAAATTTCTATCAATTGTGGTGTTAAAATCTTCCAGCATTAATGGTCATCAAGGGACTCTTGAAAGTTTCACTAAATCTATCTCCTGGAAAGAGTGGTGAGATACTTTTTTTGTGAAGTGTTCACTTTCTATGTAAATTGTATTGATGTTGTTATCTTTTTTTTCCTGGGGGGGGGGGGGGAATCGTTTCACCACCGTTTCATCATCTGTAATCAAGTTATGTCACTTTATCACTAATCACTCTTTCATTGAATTACTATGGAACATAGATGTGTATGATTATGCCCTCAGGAAATTTTAAGTAAACAACAACAAAATTCATGTTAAATGCTCTGTAACATTGTCGATTGCCTTGAAATTGCCATGGAACTGCTTTGAGATTGTCAGTAATTGTGACATTTTGGCTTTTGTCAAAATTTGTCACAAAAAAAAAATCATTGATTTTCTGAAGATGTAATACAATTGAAGATCAAAACAAGATTTTAGTACCTTGTTTCTTTGAAATTGAATCAAATCTTTAAAGTGCATTGTGTGGTAGGCCTACCCTTCATAGTTTAATGGGATTTCTTTGATCTCAAATGCATAAAATTAGTTGCATGTACTAGATGCTATGAAAAAAAGGTTAACACTTTTGATCACCAATGACTCAAGTTATGATAGAATGACACTATCACATTGATCAGTTAAAGGATATAAAATTTATTTGGGATAAGTTCTGTGAACTTTCCTTGATTAATGCTCTGAATATTTAATTAGATTTTAAGGTTTTCGAAAAATGAAGGCCACAAAATCTGTGTGTTTTAGTAATAAAATTCAGAAAACGATAATACCAGTATGCATGCTTTTCTGTCAACCTTTTACTATATATTCAATGTCATTAATGATTCATGACTCTGGGTTAAAAGAGCAGCTCAGGAATTTCAGCTGCAAAGCACAATAACAATTGTTGTGCTCTGAATAACTGATACACACAGATTTTGTGCCCTTGATTGTTATATTCAAGTGGAAATCTATATATAGGTGATAAATATAGGGTGCAGTGCCCCCCCTCCATTTTTTCAAGTAACCCAAAAATGCCCCTTGTTATTTCTTAAATTTACTGCTTTCTGATAACTGCCTCTTTTTACTACAAAGGTGCCCCTTTTCGTTCCTAGAAAGTGCCATTTCCCCTTCTGATAACTGCTCCTTTTGAAAGACTTGTACAATATTTGCTCCTATTTCACGACTGCCCCTTTGTCTCTTTATTAAATTCCCTTTTATCTTGCAGATATAAGTGCCTCTTTTGCTCTGTAATGAGTGCCCCCTTTCCCCAATTGATATGAGTGTACCTTTTCAGATCTGATATCAAATCAATTTCACTTTTAACTTCTGATATCAAGTGCCCCCTCTGATAGCCCCTCCCCTTCCTCTGGTAATGAGCACGTTACCTACATTTCCTACTTTTTCTTACAAAAAAGAGCCATATATAGCTTCAAAGAATCGGTGCGGCTTTATTTAGTAACACTAACAGGTACCCATATTACTACATGTACCAGTAAAATGTAAGGCAGAGGAGCTAGAGTCAAGAGGGGTACAATGCTCCTCCCCTCCCACAGCAAAAGATGCATTTGACTCTCTCGAACGTGCCCATAATTTAAACAAAGTCGGGCAACATTTATCAAAATTATCAGAAAGAAAGGGGCACTTTTCGGGTACTTGTAAAAGTCGGGACCCTGTGCCCCTAGTCCCCCCCCCCCCCACACACACCCGGAACCACCTGTGTGTGTGTGTGTGTGTGTGTGTGTGTGTGTGTATGATTATTATTTTTACCTATTGTTCATCTTTTAAAAAACCAATACATTTAAAAAATGATATTTAAATGTAAAGAAAATGGGCACGGACATGGAACAAACACTGTGATAGCTGCATGCCCCTGGTTGAATACACCCCTTTTTTTCTCCTCCTCATTAATTTTCAAGGCCTTTCCCTCTCCTGAATTCATAGAGACGTCTGGTTTCCTTCCTTTTACAGTATTTCAGCCCCCTTATGTCATTTTCCCCAAAATGTTTGTACACAGTCAGTGCGTCAGTTTACCTACCCAACGCTGTTGGGCGCCCTTCCCCTGGCCGTTACATCGTACCCTGTACAAAATCGGGGGAGCGTCCTATCTTCCCTTTTAAGATCTTTGCTATTGGGGCCGGTGTGGCGGCAGATCGTGTGATGGTGGCGTATTTTGTAACTGGTACACAATCCGCCGGCAGATATCGTTCAGATTGGCGGATATCGTTCGCGCTAGAACCATATCTGCAGCGTCATATACGGCAGATTTTATTCCCTTGGCGGATTTGGTTATTTTGTCGAGTTAGTCTTTACTTTTAGACCTAATTCAACGAAATAGATGCTCTGTTAAGTAGGTCTACCCAGGAGTGGATCCAGGGGGGGGGGGCGAATCGGCCGCCCCCCCCCCCTTTACAGGCTGTCCAGAGAGGGGCTGAATCGGCCGAATTGTGGAGGACAACGTGGACCCAAAAATCTGATAAAAAATTTTTTTTTTTTTTTTTTTTGCTTGTCAGAGAATTCTGGAAGACAACTGGACAAAGAAAATCTGATAACATTTTTTTTTTTTTTTTTTTGCTTGTCACAGAATTCTGCTGTTGCTAAATTATGGAGGAAATAAAGACGAACTACATGTATGATTCGTCAAAATGATCAGACCTGCTATTTTATTTTTAGTCTTGTTTTGGATTCCATTCTTTCATTTCATAATTGATTTAGGGTTGATATATGAAACTGTATCAAAATAATAAAAATCTACCCAGTGCAGAACGAGAAATTTGTTTAAAATGCAAAAATCCCTGCTTTGATATAATATAACTTTTTCGGGGGGATATCTTAAAAAAAAAAAATAATAACGGTGTTTGATAAATACAATGAATGCATATCTCTGTGGGAGGGAGACTTCGAAAAACATGTTCCCGTTTCTGGTACGTTAATTCCTTTCAACATTGAAATGTGGGATTGTAGATTTTTGATGGGTTGCCTCGAAATTATGAATGCTAAAATGAAACTTTGAAAACAATTTCCTGGCAAATATGACAGGATCATTATGTAAAACAGTCCCATGCGGGTTTTGTGTACTCCCATAAAGCAGATAAAACAAAAAAGCAAATAAATTTCAGTGGAAGTAGTTACGTTTCTATTTACACTCATATGTTTACCCTTAAGGCATTGTAAGGTGGAAATGTGTGCATTAGTATTTTGGTAGGCTGTTCTATGCCTAGTCATTTCTTCCTCATGGGTTGTCGGTCTACTGGACTGGGATCATCCCTATATTAGAGAAGGAGGCAGAGAAGAAGCAGTTACAAAAACGGTGATAAATGAAGATATAAAGATTATATTTGAGAATTCACCACCCTCTCTCAGTGATATCTGTGTTGAGACGGCTATGGGAACTGTTGTTCGAAGTAACAAAGAATAGTGTTGTTTAAAGAGTACAGTGACCGCATGTCTGCGTGGGAACGGGACTTCGAAAAGCATTTTCCAGTTTCTGGTTCGTTTCCTTTCAACATTGAAACATTGAAGAGAATATATTTAAAAAAAGAATTAATGCATGTCTGTCTGGGAGTGGTACTATGAAAAACATATTCCAGTTTCTGGATGTTTCCTTAAAACATTAAAATGGTGAAAAGAATAACGGTGTTTAAGAAATACAATGAATGCATATCTATGTGGGAGGGGGACTTAGAAAAACAGATTCCAGTTTCTAAATTTCTTTCATTATTGAAATGTTGGATTGTACATTGTTGGTATGTGGCTTCGAAATTCACGGTAGGTCAGGTATAATCAATGCATGTTTCTAAAAAGAAGGTTTTGACTCGTAATCATGGTATTAAAATTAAAGGTCATTTATGGTTTTGGCAAGCCCTAAAGAGCTTTTCGTCAGATTTCTTTGCTTTAGAGGATAAATAGCAATATACACTTATCAGCAATAGGCATACTAAGATGCTGCGAAGTCCTTTCCTCCTTACACTGTTAGAACGTTGATTAAAATTTTTAATCTTGTTGGTTAAAATTTTAATCAACCGAGGATTACCAGGTGAACCACACATTTGTAGGTTAAAACTTTAATCAACGGCCTGTTGATTAAAGTTTAACCTGTGGTTGATTAAAAGTTTTAATCATTTGTTGGTTAATCGTATTTCGCTCAACGTTGGTTAAATCGGTGTTGATTAAACTTAAACATATTGTTGGTTAAATGTTTAACCATTTGTTGGTTAGCCTCATTTGGTACGTGAGAAACTCTTTTCATATCTGTGACTGTTGTCTAGCTTAATCTTATAAAGAAATAGATCTACTGTGTGATCTTGCTTTCTAAGTTAAGCGGTTTGGGAAGTTCGACCTGCTCAGACCTGGACTAGACCTGACTAAGCCAGGCCCACCGGCCGTAGACTACACCTACGCCTACATTGATGCTATATCTTTTTTTTTTTTCAAGTTCTAGTTCTAGTTTCAGTTTTAGTCGTATTGACCTGTCCGCGAAATATGGACATCCGCGAAGGTGAACACACCGCCATACCGCCGGCGTCGCCTGCTAGCTACCGTAGGCGTAGTCAGTAGATCTACCAGTGGGCCTGGCTTAGCCAGGTCTAGTCCAGATCGAGCAGGTCGAACTAGCTCCCAAGCCGTTTTAATTAGAAAGAAAGATCACACTATAGATCTATTTCTTCCCAAGATTAAGCTAGACAACAATCACATATATGAAAAGAGTTTCTCACCTTCAAACACGCTGACAAGCTCTTTGAAAATCCCCAATCATTCAGCGACTTGAATGACAACGCCTTCCATTTTTATCGCAAACAATTTCTGCGATAGATATGCGCGCAGCGCAGCAAATTTGTTCCAAATCCATGCGCTGTTCAGTCCCGCGCCCGCGATCGGTATTCTAATCAACTTTGATCAAAGTTTAACCAACAAAAAGATAAAGTGTCTCGACAGTTAGCACTATCATTTTGGCGGGAAAGCCGAGAACACTGTTTTTAATCAATGTTGGTTACAAAGTAACCAACAAGATTAAAAACAATGATTTTAATCAACAATATTTTTAACCCACGCAAGATTAAAAGTCATTTTTAAGCAACACTCATTTTATAACCAATGTTGAGCGATTTTTAATCAACAATTTTTTAATCCGTATTTTTTTAATACATGTTTTAACAGTGTAAGTGGAATAATACACAAAGGAGAGGTTATTTTTTGTTTAGATAGTCTACCCGGCCTGGGACGTAAATTCCAACAACGGCAACGATCACTACACACGACGTGTAAAACCTATGAGGGTTGTAGGCCTATATATACCCGCGTTGCCAGGTTCAAAATGTTAAATTATCGTATCTGAGACTCAAAATTATCGTTTTTTAGAGAAAATTATCGTACATATAACTGTCTATGTATCTCACAGGAAAATGAGGAAGTACCAACTGTAGACCTATATCCATATAAAAAAAAGATGTCCGAGCTGAAGGCAAGATACGATCCCGCAAAATTCACGATCAGCAAACTATATCTTTTCTAGTACCATGCGATATTGCGTGAAAGCATAACTCCGTGGGTGAAAATTACAAGAGAGGCAAAAATGTACGCTTCCTATGTGTTTAGATTTTTTTTTTTTTTTTTTTTTTTTTTTTTTTTTAGAGACAATGGGTATACCAAAACGGATCAAAATAGGGCCTACTAGAACGCCTATCTTCTTAAATTGCAAAAATGTAAAATTATCGTACATTTTCACCTTTTTCGGAATTATTGATCGTACATCGTACAGGGGGCCAAATTATCGTACAAATACGATAATTATCGTACACCTGGCAACGATGGCCTATACACAAGTGACTCACACGCTAACTTCCAGCGAAGAGCTGAGATTGATGTGCGGAGAGCTTAGTCGTCCGGGTTGAAGGGTCCTAGCGTAGAACATTTTAGCGTTCCTTTCAAATATTTACACTTAAATTCACCAGAAATTATGGATGAAATAGCAAATAATCTCGCAAATGTATCTTTTGATACAAGGAGAACCATGTGAGAGTCTATATAATACGTTTCATAACATTTTTCTCTCTACTACCGCAACTATAAGTGAGCTTTAACGACCTGAAACGAGCAAGAGAAGAAGGTCTTCTTTACATCTTTTGTGACAGTGCAAAGGTACGATTGATGGTCTAGTAATGAATAGAAATAATAAAATATGCAGTCTAGACATATTCAATACACAGGATATTATTAACCATATCAGACATCTGAGCAATGCAATTTTTACATTTTATTGCCCTGCTTTGACAAGCCAACAAAATTGCGGGCCGATAAATTGTTTAATTACCCGGTTTCGAAAGTCAATAGGATTTTCCGTGTTCAATAGCGGGCAATAAACTGTATTTGTTACAATATTTTCGAGATCGCTCTAGATGTCTGATTCTGTTAATAATAATGATATGGACTGGCTACTTTCGGGGGATACAACAATAATTGCCCTCACTAGAATCGTATTGCCCGAGTCTTCGACTCGGGCAATACAATTATTCTAGTTCAGGCAATAAATGTTGTATCCCCCTCAAGGCCAGTCCATATTATATTATTGTATCGTATGGCACTGTGCATGTATTTTTAATGAGTTTGAGCCTAGTCTCGTACCTAGTCTCATTACATCTTCCCTCTCAAGACAAAACTTCTGACATTCCTAACACCTTATATTGATTCGATATTTTGGGGGCACTTTACAAGGGTCAAAACCCAGATGGTGTGTTCACATGATCAGATCTCCGCATTGTTCATAGAGTCATTGATATGAATACATTATGTAAGGCCAGGGGCCTGTCCTGAAAGAGTCACCCCATTTTATCCATAAGATTTGACCCCTTAAAGTTACTTAGACCATCTAAGTCTTTGACAAAAAGGTTGTCAGCCAGACCGTAGCCGTCGGGTTTCGCCCCCGGAGCCCCCCAAAGAGACCCCAAAGTTGGATCGATTTCATCCCATCTCCCGCATGTTCCAAACTTTGTCAGTAGGAAGTAGTATGACTGGACATTAACCCCCCCCCCCAAAAAAAAAAATGACAAAAATTTCCGTCGGGATGGGGTGTCAGACGGCCCCTAAAAATTGAAGCCCATGCAGGGACAAAATTTTGTCAGAAGGAAGAGCTATGGATGTACATTCCAAAAATATAAAAACTGACAAAATTGTCCATCGGAAAGGGGGTGTCATACCCCCTGATATGAAAACTCCAAAGTGCCCTTTGACAAAGCTTTGCCCCCCCCCCCAAAAAAAGAAGCTCTTTATGTAAAAATAAATACATTTTCTTATCTTTTGGCCATGTTAACTCAAAAGTGTTTTATGTGTTTACATAATAGGGACAAATTTTTAGACTACTTTTGAGAAAGCAATGCATTTTTCACAATTTAATAACTTATTAATCAAAAGGCCCATTAACACCAAATTGCACCTCAAGAAGATCAATATACTCAAAATTATGTTATGAAAATTGAAATTTACTAATTGAATGAAAACACTCTTGAGTTATAGTCAGAATGTAAGAAAAATGTTTTTTCTTTACATACAGAGCATTAAGCGTTGTCAAAGGGCACTGTCAGGATCAAACTTGGATTTTCGTTTAAACTAATGTTTTGGCTACCAATACCCAAAATCACATAGACGACCTCACATACCCCAAGCATCCTTTTTTATAGTGAAGAGAGCTATGACATGGTCAAAGTACACGAAAGTAATTGCACTGTACAAATGAATTTTAAGGTTTCAAGCTGTTTATTACAACTGTATCAAATTTGGTTCAAAGAGCATTCAATCAAATAATCAAAACTTCTCATTCAAAAGAATTTATGTTTTAACTGGTTGCTGTGAAAATTATTGTCAGATATTCACAACTCTATTACAGATCGAACAACATTTCTCATATGCAGAATTAATTATAATGAATTGTATTATAATGAATTGTAAGAATTAATCATTTGGTTACTGATAGTTATTATTAAAGGGTCATGAATTAAAGGACTTCCCTGTTTGAATGGATTCAGTCCACTGAAAGTTCTGTCGATGAGGATTGACGACAGGGCCCTGTCGCTGTCAACGACGTGGTGCTATCGCGAGTCCTCGAACGGTTGAAGGTGTACCAAATAGCTGGCGAAATCTTGGATGACCATCGTCATTGAAGAGTAGGCGTGGTCATCGATACGAAGTTGCGTGACGGTTCAGAGTCCAACTGGAAACTCAAGATGGAAACTCAGGATACAAATTCTGAAGATAAAAGCTTCACCGCCATGGTTCAGGAAATCAAATTACTGAAGCCTTTGTAGCAGTAGCTCCATATTCGAGGTGCTGTCCCAGTGACAACAGCTCCCTGACCAAAGGACCCTTTTACAAATTGAATAAATTCCCATTATCCAAAAATGCATATCCTTATTTCATTAATCAACTTTCTCACAGATCATATTATTTACAGTAATTTATTCTTTAGTATTTGTCCACCTTATTAATTACCAAGTACAGACAAATATCTAAACTTTATTAATTTGTCTGTGAAATTCTTACTAGCCATATATTAAAAGTAAGCATAAATTCACATCAATCTGAGCAATATTGAACTACTCATATTATCTTAAATATCACTTTAATAAATGACTGAATTAAAAGCCTTCACAAATAATCAGAACTTCACAGCATAACATGTACATGTATAGCTGACTGGCTTTAAAACAAACATTAATTTTTTTTTCAAAGTTTTTGACATGCACAAACTCTTGTTTAAAAAATTCATGTTGAAAACTGGTTTTAGCACTGAAATAAAACTTGGTAGAAAATTTACTAAACTCACCAACATGGTGGGTAGGAATCTCCTCCAGAATTAACACAAACTGAGGGTCATTGCTTGCTGGCTCCTCAGAACACAACCTCACTCAAAGAGCAAACTAACTAAAGTGAGCCCACTCACTCTGTACAGCAATAGGGTACACTACACACACAATCACCCTTGGGTGGGTCTTGGAATCTGAAGTGTTTTTCCCCACCTGTTACAAGAATTTAATCAGAGCTATATACATACATACATTCAATTAGCTCTGAATTTAATGAATTATCGCCCTCTCTTGATCAAGTGGCAGAACACATAGAATTAAGAAAAAATAGTCTAACTCATCTATTACCAAAATAGCAATACCGCCATCACAAGGTTGAAATGAGTAATTTCACACTATTATTTCTCTCCTTTTCCTTCATGAATTTACCTACATGTACAAAATAGTCATAAGTCATCTTTTCCCTGTAAGGATTTCTTCTTTGTATAATTCACACAAATTTTAGAATTTTGCTGTCAGAACAAAAAATGAAATGCTTGTGACAGGCACATTGTTTTTTGTTTTTTTAATGCCATAATTTATTTGAAAATATCTTTTCTTAAATCCTTTCTATGGTTTTCTTGCTGTTCTCAAAAGTTTGTATTAATTTTTCTTATATCATAGCTAAAACAATATCAAACTGGGAGAGCAGGGTGAAGTGGGACGAGAATAGTGATTTGGCACTCTTTGCTTTGTAACTTCTAAAATATTCACTGTAGCCTCTCGATTTTTACATAGTAAATAATATAAACAGCAGGCTACAAAACAAGGTATTTGATACAATCCCTATATTTTTAGTTTTTATGCAAATAATCATTAAAAATGGGGTACTTGAATGGGGTGAAGTGGGACACCATGCTGGAGGTGAACTGGGACAGTAATAGGGGTAAGGTGGGACAGTCGGGGAGAAATGGGACAAAACTTTTGAAAACGCTAAAATCACTTTTTTTTTCCGGGTAGTTGGCTACAATAAGTGTTGGGAATGTTAAAGGTAATATATCACTTTAAAAAAACCCTTAAAACTTGTAAAGTTGACTTAAAGATTCATGCCCATTAAAAAAATATTGGATGAAATGATGAGCGTTTTGTAAATTTTAACCTATATTTCGACGGTTTTTTGCAAAAATAAATAATTGTTCATAATATTTATACATTTTTTGGTTACAAACTAGTTTGTCTGAAGTAGGATGGATGATCTGCAAAAAGGAATTGACCAATATGACTTTTTACGATTTTTATGTAGACCCAAAGATATTTTCATGTAATATGTCTATAGATTATGATTGATAAAAGCTAAATTTCCTTACATACACAAAAAGTAACCGTGGTGAACTGGGACAAGATGTCCCAGTTTACCCCGATAGTAAAAAAAAAAACAACAACTACAAATGCCTGCAAAATATTAGTGTTGGTATTTATCCCTTAAAAATATTATTGTAAATTATAGGGTCTTATAAGACTTATATGCTGTATGCGGGGTGTTCACTATAGCCTATACTTGTTAAATATTTGACAAGGAATGGTGAAAAATGGAAAAAAAAAAAAGGGTAAAAAAAAAAAAAAAGAAGTGAAAATTAAACCTACAAGCAAAATCGCAGTATAGCTCTGGATGTATTTGTGAACATTGATAGTTAAAGGAGAATGAAACCCTGGGGGAAATATCCATTTTACTGAAAAGAGAGGATAGACAGAAGCAATTCAAAAAAAGTTCCATCAAAATCCGTTTCGAAATGAAAAAGTTATGAAAGTTTGAAAAGTCTCAATTTACTTTCTATGGCGATCCTCAAATTGGCATTGTTGCTTCCAAATGACAGGTTTAGTAGTACAACTCTCAATATGTTTTCTACACAAAATTTCATATTTTCTCCATTATCTCTAAAGATGCTGCTTGTCTTTTTGTGAAATCAACATATGTTGTGTCAAATACATTTTCCTATGATATATCTTGAGCTAAATCTTGAGCTTGTACAAAACATGTTGTATAAACCTGTCACTTTGAAGCAACATTGCCAATCTAAGGATGGCCATAGAAAGTAAATTGAGACTTTTCAAACTTTCATAACTTTTTCATTTCGAAACGGATTTTGATGGAACTTTTTTTAAATTGCTTCTGTCTATCCTCTCTTTTCAGTAAAATGGATATTTCCCCCAGGATTTCATTCTCCTTTAACTATCAATGTTCACAAATACATCCAGAGCTATACTGCGATTTTGCTTGTAGGTTTAATTTTCACTTCTTTTTTTTTTTTTACCCTTTTTTTTTTTTTGCTTCTCTCTATCCTCTCTTTTCATTGAAATTGATTTTTCCCGAGGTTTCATTCTCCTTTATAAGACCTTTCGTAGGATTCAAACTAATTTATAAAAGGTTAATTATTTTTTGAGTTAGGGGTGGTGTCCCAGTTCTCTCGCGTCCCAGTTTACCCCGCTCTCCCCTACATTTTAATTGGGGTCTATTTGAACTAGTGTTTCTTATGAATCATTACACTTGCCCTGATTGCTTATTATCATTATCATCTAATTATATATGGTCTGATTGTATGAGACTATTAAATTTTTGGGTCTGATAACATGAGACTACCAATCGATACTTTCAAAAGGAACGATATTCGCCAAATGATACCAAATCCGCCAGCCCTTTCGCCGAGCAGCTCAGAGTACTAAATCCGCTGGGCGGATTGTGTGCCGTCACCAAATCCGCCGGGCGGATTTAGTGACGGTACACTTTCTGCCGCGTAATTTTGCTATGTTCATTTTGTAACAGAATGATTTTTGTTACAAAAGGAGAATGGACAAAATAATTTTGTCATGTTAATTTTGTAACAAAATCATAACGGACAAAATAATTTTCGTTACAAAATGTCATTGGACATGTTCATTTTGTAACAAAATGATTTTTGTAACAAAATGAAAATTTTGTCATGTTAATTTTGTAACAGAATGATGTTCGTTACAAAATGGAATCGGACAAAATAATTCTGTAATGTTAATTTTGTAACAGAATATTTTTTGTTACAAAATTACCTTTTCAAATTCATTTCGTTACAAAATAAACTGCTGTTCAAATAATTGTGTAAAAAAAACGAGTTTTGAGTGAATTTTGTCACAAAATGAGGCAATTAATTTTGTACAGAATAAGTCGGTGAACACTTGGCGCCCCATAGTTTCAATTAGTGCGTGGTATGGCTATGGTCCGAACATATTGGGTCCGAACCACGTGCGCGCTTGCTTGCGAATTTTGCGCCCAGGCTAGCTATAGGCGCCAGCGCCAGCGCAGCTAGCTCAGCTCGCGCGCTCATTCAAGCTAGCTAGCTAGCTAGCTAGTGCACGTGCCTGGCGTCTTTCCGATCTGACCCTGGGCCTGGTAACCGCTCAGAACATACAGATATAGTGGTAAGTGAATTTCTTCTTCTTTTTAAAATTATTATTTGAATTGAAGTAAAGTTAGAGACGAGTCATAGTGCCAGTTGGGAAGTTTTCATAACTTATTATATAACTGAGGTCTGAAGTGGAATAACTTGTTTATGTCAAGATTCCAAATTGTGCTGGGCTTGCCTTGGCCTTGCCTTGGCTTGGGAGTTGGGTGAGTGAATCGTGATGCCGCCGACAGTGTCGGGTAGGGTATACATCTAGTTGGACTGAAAATTCTGTCTCTCGTTCGGACGTTAGCCTCTTATTTGGGTAGGGTCGGCTCTTCACTTAGAGACAGAAACGCTCCTAGTCAGGAAGTTGTCATGCATCTTGGTAAACATGGTAAAGACGGCTTCGTGAAACACGTAGCGGACAACTAGAGAACTAGCGCTGACTTAGTCAAGAACTCAGACATACCTGACTAAGCCTAAGGACTTATGACGCCTCCAACCCTGTCATATCTTTTTTAGTCGATGTACAACACCATCACATGTTATTTATTGGGTTGATTATGGTCGGCAAAAAGGGACATACTTCTAGTCTATGTGTTGTTGTTTTTGGTTTTTACGGCGCTGTCATTCAAATATGAATATTTACGCCATCTCAGTTGCGTTGTTAAAAAATAAGCCTTTTTATGAGTTAATTATATTTATTACTTTGTTTTTCTGTAGCAGACAAAGCCTTATATATTAAAGGTGAGAGGGAAAAGAAAAAAAAAGGGGGGGGGGTCCTTACAATATACAAGGCCTAAATTGAGAAGAAAATTCGCAGCGCGAACAAGCTTTGGTACACCTGTCATACGCCTGTAACAGAAAGTTAACACCTCCTTGCCCAAAAGGCAAAATCTTGCCAGTCCGGCTCGGTACTTTGAGCAGACTTCTCGGTTTAGCTTGACCTAGGCAACTCAGAAGCCGCGCGGAGGCGCTCTGTTAGTGCGTATAACGACAGATGCGAATAATTTCACATGAAAGAATTCTTTTTTTTCTTTTAATTGATATTAATTTTTAAACACTTGGGTAAACCCCAGTTCAAGGCAGGAGAAGTGCAGTGCAGTACATAAAATAACAAATATAATACATTTATATAGTCTTTGAAATGGCCAAATCTGGCGCATTGATACGCAGATCATTGTTATGTCTATTTGGCAATATAAAACCATATCTGTATCTAATGATTATAATTTGTTACGCATTTTTACATACAGAACTACGAAAATATATACATGTATGTAGCACAGTGGAATATAGGAAAAAGATGAAAATCTAATGATCAATGGTTAAAGCTACAAGGAAGCATGAATTGTTACACATTAAAATACAGGTGTTTATTTAGATTATGCTGTGTATCAAATAGCTTGGCATTGAACTAAAATCTAGTCCCACAAAGGTCCCTGCTCCTCGAATAGCTGAGTCACTGACAATCTAGAAGGGTTACACGGGCCTGGGGTAGTACAGGTTTTGGCCCTCAAGTCACCCACAACTAATCACCAGCCGCGAAGGAGACTCTCTCCAACCGTTGACCAATAAAAGATAGATATCCATTTACTGGCCCCAGTATCCCATTTACTGCAGGACATAATGTGGCAGAAATTTGGTTTATTACCTTCAGGTATTATTATCTTTTTAATTCTTGTTTTGCCTTTATATTGAAAACGACTATATTATCATTTTGTAACACTTCATGCTGGATATTAGAGGGATATGTAATTGTAATTTCTTTTCTCTTTCTTTTTTTTTTCTTTTTCCTGTTAAAAAGCAAATATATCCAAACACATATACACAAAAGAAAAAAACAAAAAACAAAACAAACAAACAAAAAATCTGTCAAGCAGGTAATACTACAAAATTACAGTATAGCTATATCCTTTTATTTGTATCGACACACTTCAGAAGCTCCAAAAGGCTCAGATGATTTTGTTTTTTGCGTTGGAGCATTCGTTTAAGCTTAAGATCATTCATACAAACATTGATCTCTTTACAAAAGGCCTGTCTTGGACCATTTATATGTTTCTTGCAAGTCAAGAGAATATGGGAAATTGTCTCGGGTTCCTTGCATATATCACACAGTCCATTGTCATGCTTTGTGCTATGTGCTTTCTATGCATTCACTTTATCTGGAGTTTATCCATGTTTATATTATGAAAATTATATGAAAATACATATTGTTTCTGTTCAAGGCTTGTCTCCACTTAACTCTAGTGAATCAACACTCTTTCCACATTCTAATGGATAAAAATACAAAACAAAAAAAAAAAGTTTAACTGAGGTCATTTCAATATGAACGGAACTTTTTTTTTTCAAATGAAAAAGAAAACCATAATCAAAACGATAATTAACAATAATAGACTGACAGGAGATAGGCCTGTATCAAAATGTGGTGGGATTAAAAAAGAAAAAATTAAAACCAAAACTTGTCAAATTAATCCCATCATTGGAAACGGGGAAAAAAATAAACTGCCGACAAATAAACATTGGGCAAGAAAAAAGAAATACAAGTCTTACTGATAAGCAATGGGAAGTATTATAATCTAGCAAAAATATAAATTCATAACTGTTGCTAGGTATGTTTTATGTCAAAATGAATTTAATTAAGCCTCTTAACTTCTGACTGCAAAGCTATTTTACGATGGGTCCTTCATATCTGATCAGTTAGCATGAAAAATGACGTGCTACCATAATAAACTTGAAAATCACATGTTACTTCTTATATAATAATTACAAGAGTGCTTTTTGTGTGAAAACAAATAATTGGGCGATCTACGTTAAACGATTTCTATAAAGATTTCTTTGGTGAACTAAAATCCGACGAGGGAACTGTAATATAACACCGTAGGCCAGCCATAGTCAACGGCATATTCTCTGGTTTTCAGACCCATATCAGTGTAAACATAGATTATATCAACGATTTTTAAAATGAATACTTTGAAATATACGTATTTAAACTCATAATATTAATATTTTTGTAATTTCCATATCATAATCAAGCCCAAAAACATTATGTAAAACATTCAAAGCATATTATTATGACAATGAAAATATATTGGTTTATTTTGATAAACTATCAAATGACGACATCCGGGGGGTACCTATCCAACGTACAAACTGGCTCACCGATCATGAAATCAATAACTCATATTTTTCCTTTTACAAGCGAATCCATCATGTAATTTACATAATTTAAAAAGCATTGGGCATCTATTATACCCTTCTACATCTTCTATTTTCTTTTATTTCCTAATTCATTCAAATATTTTATGCAGTTGAGTTAAATTCAGCTTTTAAAAATATAGTGTAATTGCAACCAAGGCTACGTGTCGGCTCCTATTCTCGCCGAATAGTATCGATATCACGAGATGTCTAGCTAGTTGGTTCTTCGTGAAACAGTTTAGGAAGATCATGGACATCTCCGTAGTTGGCGGATAAAGTTAAAAGTTATGACTGTCTTGTTGTTTCGAGAAACAGGCCCCTGCTGTGCAAACTTACTAATGGCCGACGAACAGTCGGCATGTAGTTGTAAAAATTTTCTAGTTTTAAATAATATTTTTATCAATTAAATAGATTAGGCCTAGGCTCTATACTTAAACGAATATGTTCAACTTACCAATTTGACTGTTTTATTCCTTTTAATATTCCTTTTTCAGGTAATTCAGGGTCCAAGGCATTTATACATGTACAAGCTTATCTGAAGATAACCTTGTACTCAGACTAGCTTTTACGGGTGAATAGGCTTCAATAGATTTGTGTGTATCAGCGGGCCCTTTTCCAGTCTAGATCATTCATACATGAGAGGAAAATAATTATTTAAAATTTCACTTTCAATTCTGAATCCCCAAATTTGTGGCACAGTAAGAGTTGAAGAGTCCTTGAATCAGGTAATCTACATGTAGCAAATTTAAGAAAATTAAATCTCGCTTAGAGCAATTTTGTTGTCTGTTTTTGACTGCTGCAACAGTGAATGTTGGACACAGTTCCACATAGGCAAGGGCCTATGAGTGGGTCCAAGGTATTCTCTGTTCGAAAATCTTGCAGCCGTATTCAAACTGTTATGTTATAGTGTGTAACTGTAAGTCAATGTGTATTCGGTTTGCAAAGCAAAGTGATACAATCGTTTCTGTCTCTAAGTGAAGAGCTAACGAACGAGAGACAGAATTTTTGGTCTAACATCTAGTAGTAGTACACGTGCATGTGTGCGAAATTAGTTGTGTGTTTGGTTGGTTGTCTGCTTGTCTAGTGGAATTTTTTGTTTTTACTAGTTCTAACATGTACAGTATATTGAAATCATTTTGTATTTATTTGCTGTGAATGAGCTCTGAATCTCTGCAAAGACAGACAAAAAAGGAGAAATGGTCTGGACCATTAGATTATTAATCCATTTTAATATGAAACATACCTAGCAACAGTAATGAACTCATGGGCCCCGTGGGTACAGTTTACCAGTGGCGCTAGCGCCACCCCTTTGGGACTTTGTCTCTCTCAGCGCCACTGGTTATTGATTTTCAACAAATAGTGCCACGCCTTCCTGCTCCCAAGATAACCTCTATACATGTATGTAGCAATAAATCTCTGTTTTGGTCTTTGGAAGGGAAAAAAAATTACAAGACTTGCCAAATGACAGGCCTGAAATGATACAATGAACAGCTGATTTTGGTGTGCACATCTGCACTGCATACATCTTCAGTGTGTCCAACTCCAAGTATATCTACATGTATTTATGAATGGGTGTGCTTGTGTGTGCTACCTCAAGTAAACGTTATTTTTTTCTTCCTCTCCCTCTTTCTAATCTCTACTCCCCTCTCTCTTTCCTTCTCTCTCAGTGACTGATAAGTGAGGACTACCAGAAGTTTTGTCTGGACACTAATCTTTTGTTGATAAATTCATTGAAGATAAGGTCAGAGGGTCTAGTAAAAGTGTGCCCCTGAGAGAGAGAGAAAGAGGGAGAGAGGGGGGGGGGGGGGGGGGTTACCTATGTAGTCTAGGAATTCGGGCCATTGGCCAAATAAATTGCTAAATGTATTTAAAATTCTGTTTTTGTGGAAGTACAAATGTATTTCAAAACTAATTTTTGGTAAACTTGTCAATACACAACTTTAGAATGAACACTGGTTGAAAGGAAAATTTTATCCCCCCCCCCCCCCCCTCCACCTTGCGCGTGCTCCGGTTGACACTTGTCTTCGAGTCTGAGCAACACTACAGACTAGTGCCACGCGTTCTTCTCAGCTTGCCGAGGGCCCTGAATGAACTTATAGTTTTTCTAGATCGTAATACTTAGCATTGCTTTAATCAGTAGGCTTTCTAATGATGGGATTAATTTTAAAAGTTTTAGTTTAACTTATTTTTATCCCACCTCATTTTGATATAGGCCTAGCAGTCTATTATTGTTTCGTTTTTATTTTGGTTTTCTTTTTTTTCATGATTTTGAAAAAAAGTTCCTTTCGTATTGAAATGACCTCATTCAAATGGCTTGTACTAAACAGTCAGGTCGCGGCGTGGTGCGGCGCGGCTCGCTGGGTAGAAATTTTCGAACATTACATTGTATGGTGTCTTCAAAGGGACAAATTGAAAAAAAGTGTCCATCTCAGTATCATTATTTTCCCCGTTTTTAGGCTAAAAACGGAAAACAAGGGAAGAAAGAAAACAGTAGTAGGACAAAGCAAAGCAAAAAAAAAGTGAACGAGAGAGAGAGAGGATATAAGGGTAGGAAAGACCGAAGAGAAGATGAAAGGAAACAAAGAATACAACAAAAGGAAAATTGGAGAGAATAAATGAGTGGATAAAAACAAAGAATAACATAAAGAAAGATAGAGACATGAATGATAGAAGGATAATATATTAAGAGTAATATAAGGAAAGATGTAGAAGAGAAGATAATTTGAATAAAATAATAACATAACGAAAAAGATGAAAAGAAAGAATGATAGGATAAAAAGAGAATGGCTTGAGGAAAGTAAGTAAAGATGGAAGGCAGAAAATTATTTTTTTTAAAAGAATATCATGAAAGATAGAGAAATGATAGGATGAAAAAGGTACAACATAACGAAAGATAGAGAGAGAAATGATAGAGAAGGATAAAGATTAAAGTGGGGGAGAAAATGATAAAAGTACACAAAGAATATCAAATCGAAAGGAAGGATGGAAAGATAATTCATAGAAGGATGAAAGTAAGGAATAACAAAACGAGAGATAGAGAGAGAAATGATAAAAGGATATAAACATGAGGAAAGGTGGAAGAGAAGATGATAATAATAATGGCCACTTATATGCTCTCATATCCCGGTTATAGCCGAACTGCTAAAGTAGCTATCAACATGGGCGCAAATCTAGGGGGGCAGGGGGACATGTCCCCCACCTTTTTGAAGATAGGCAAATGTCTCCCCCCCCCCCCCCCCACCCCACCTTTTTGAATAACCTTTTTTTTTTTTTTTTTTTTTTTTTTGCTTGTCGGAGAAAAATTTGGAGGAAAACTAGACCCCAAAAAATGTGATAACTTTTTTTTTTTTTTTTTTTTTTTTTTTTGGGGGGGGGGGGGGGGGGTTGTCAGAAAAAATTTCGGACAGGTACAAAAGTTAATTCATGTGGTGATTCCCCCCCCCCCCCCGAATTTCAAAATGGATTTGCGCCACGGGCTATCAAGCATATCAGGTACATATTTACACCTTAGTGGAGAGTGGCAAATGTAGATTAGTGTCTTGCCAAAAGACGTTGGTGCCGTGGTGGGATTCAAACCCTGTACCTTGTGCTCTGCAGGAAATGAAGATGAAAGCAAAAAAAAAAAAAAAAAAAGATAGGATAAAAAGAATAATTATAAAGAGTAACATCAAGAAAAAAGGGAAGACGATATGATAAGAAGAATCGAAGAATAACAATGAAAGGAAAGGTGGAAAGAAAAATGTTACAGAAGGATAAAAAGAAAATACCACTACTACACTTATTTTTCTCCATTTTTTTTTTGTCCCCGCCGAACGAAGTTCGCGAGGGGACTATGAAACGGGCTCCGTACGTGTGTGCGTGTGTGTGTGTGTGTGTGTGTCCGTCCGTCCGTCCGTCTGTCCGTGTGTGCTCAAATGTTAGAAAATGCTACTTCTCCGTCATTTCTTGGCCGATTTTGATTCCGATTGTTTTATCTGATAGGGCTGGGTGGGGGCTTCCAAACTTCTACACAGAATTTTGAAATTCATTAATTATGCAAATTTATGCAAGTTTATTCAAAATCGACGAAAAATGCTACTTCTCCTCTATTTCACATCGGATTTTGATTCCGATTGTTTTATCTGATAGGGCTGGGTGGGGGCTTCCAAACTTCTACACAGAATTTTGAAATTCAATAATTATGCAAATTTATGCAAATTTATTCAAAATTGACGAAAAATGCTACTTCTCCTCTATTTCACATCGGATTTTGATTCCGATTGTTTTATCTGATAGGGCTGGGTGGGGGCTTCCAAACTTCTACACAGAATTTTGAAATTCATTAATTATGCAAATTTATGCAAATTTATTCAAAATTGACGAAAAATGCTACTTCTCCTCTATTTCACATCGGATTTTGATTCCGATTGTTTTATCTGATAGGGCTGGGTGGGGGCTTCCAAACTTCTACACAGAATTTTGAAATTCATTAATTGTGCAAATTTATGCAAATTTATTCAAAATTGACGAAAAATGCTACTTCTCCTCTATTTCACATCGGATTTTGATTCCGATTGTTTTATCTGATAGGGCTGGGTGGGGGCTTCCAAACTTCTACACAGAATTTTGAAATTCATTATTCATGCAAATTTATGCAAATTTATTCAAAATGGCTGAAGGTTCATAATGTTTTCATGTTTTATATTTCAGTTGTATACATGCATTGTTGGTATTCTCTTCTTTTGCATGCAGTAACATTATTATTTTATTCACTAAAGTTTTTCACTGAAGTTTTAAGGTTCAGGCTAGTTAATTTCCACAGATCTGCACTTCCGGCGGGGACATTTATTACGCATTGCGTAATTTACTCATTCACTTGTTTTGTTTTTTTTTGCTGCTCAAAAAACAGATACCATACATAAAATTACTGGAAAATATTCGAAAATTTCTACCCAGCGAGCCGTGCCGTGCCACGCCGCGACCCGACTGTTTAGTACAAGCCATTCAAACTGTTGTTTGTGGGGGGTTTTTTGGAAATATTTTTATCCATTAGAATGTTAAAGGGCAATCCAACCTTGGTAATAAGATGATTTGTGTGAAAGCAGAAAAATAAGAAAAACAGGATTTTGAAAGAAACCGGACAAGGACTAAGAAAGTTATGGATGTTTGAAAAATGAGATCACTACATCTATGCGAATCTCAAATTGGCAATTTGGTGAGTCTATTGTGACATTTTTGTGGACAACTCTCCCATTTGTCGTACACAAAAATATTAATTTGCGGTTTTCTTCGAGGCGCTTTTACCCTCGGGGCAGTACTCAAAATTTACTGGAGATAGCATATTGTTATAGGTCCTCATGAATGAAAAGATCCTACTGAGTAATGCATTTTGAAAAAAAGTGACATTTTAGTCATTTTGTGTGTTAGAGCAAATGGGGGAGTTATCCACAGCTACATCAAAGTGACATTACCTATTTGGCCAATTTGAAATTCCCATATGCATAGTGATTACAACTTTCAAAAATTCATAACTTTCTTATTGCTTGTCCGATTTCGTTCAAACTTTCACCAATCTGTTTCTCCGATTTTTCCTCTTTCTTTCAAAGCAACTTGCTATTAAGGTTGGATTTCCCTTTACACACAAAAGCTATTGAAGCCTATTCACCTGTAGAAGCTAGTCTGGAGTACAAGGTTATCTTCAGATAAGCTTGTACATGTATAAGTGGCCTTGAATATAAACACTGCGTATTTTCATATAATTTTCGTAATAAACACTCACATTGATAAATTCCAGATTAAGTGACTGTGTAGAAAGATAATTTTGAAAGAGTTGTAATAGTCTGACAGCGTCCCTTTTTGCCGACCATAATCGATGCAATAAATAACTTGTGATGGCGCTGTACGTCGACTAAAAAAGATATGACAGGGTTGGAGGCGTCATAAGTCCTTGTCTCGCTAGTTGTCGTTGATCTTAGCTAAGACGGCTTCGTGAAACATGTAGCAGACAACTAACGAACTAACGCTGACTTAGTCAAGAAGTTAGACATATGAAGTTTCGAGAAACAGGGCCCTGGTTTCACAGACCTCATAGTGTTATACAAATAATGCATGTTTGCGAGTGCATTAGTGAATATACACTGCATGAATGTTAAGTCACAATGGGATAATGAACGAGACTTGTCGAGTTCATTATCTGTCTCATTGTGACTTAACCGAGTGCAGTGCATATCAGTAATGCTTGAGCCACAAAACATGCATTATTTGTTTTATAAAATGGGTCAACAATATTGAATATATAAAGTCCAGAAAATGGTTAATAGTGTTGTAACCCGTAAGTGAAAACCCGACCCGTACCGTCCCGTAAAATCCGATGATTTGCAGGTGGGACCCGCTGACCCGCCGGTTTTAAACCCGCAAGTCAATTAACCTGAAAAAAAATATTGCTGCAATTTAGTGAGATCTGGGTACTTGGTGTGATTGTCTATCCGTACCATTGACAAAAGGCTACAAACCATTTGATTTTTATTCGTTTGTTTGTTGGTAATCTGTCGAGTTAAATTATTCCAGCAGACAACACATTGCGACATAGTTCATGCGAGGAGGATCGCTCTGTCAATCGACGAACTGAATCTGGAAGAAACCATACGGCCGACTCGTGATCGTATGCCCGTTGCATGAATGCACACTGGCTCGGGGCATGTCGCCGCGCCGCACGCGCCCGCCGTATCTAGCCAGAACGGAAGTGGTGCCGGTGTTGTCCAGATCCAGTTCAGTCACGGCGATTCACAACAATATTTGAAAATTCTACCCCGTCTACAAAAGAATCACGACAGAAATAAATACCTGGATCATCATCATGCTACTTTAAAAAATCTTTTGATACTTGTGTATCTCCATATTATTTCCATATATGTTTTAGCTTTTCTTTCCAAACTTCTTAGTTGAGAGTTGACGTTACAAAATCAAAACACGAAGTTGAACTTGAAAAAACCCACCCGGGCGCGGCCGTACCGTATACCGTACTGTACTCTGCGCGTGGTGCGTAGTACGTACACACACTGTCGACATGTGACAAGCGCTTCACATGTGAAGAAACAGAAATCAGAAACAGAAACAAAACATTGTGCACAATGGGATTTCTGTTTTTGGCACATTCGATCGAAATCATCGAACGATCACGAGAGAGGTGTTTCAGAGGGGGATGTTGCAAGAAACTTGCAATCAATCGCAAGCCAATTTTACATCTTCAAATAAATCATAAAGACTTTCAATTTATTGTACATTTGTATTAATTGCAATGGATTCCTCGGGTCTGCTTCTAACTTCTAAAAACATAAAGGAAAAAACTTATCTGCAACAGTTAAAATTGATCTACCAGTTGGAAATTTGTGATTGAAATTTGCAATCGATTGCAAATTTAAGTTTCTTGCAACACCCATATAAAGTTGTTCATATTAAGTACAAATGACTTTTACGAACGACTGGAACATGTTCGTCTGTGCTTTACTAACATTTTCTTGTCAATGTCTTTATTTTAATAAACTTTTATGATATTTCTTTTTTTAACGAAATACAAACATGATAATTTTCAATCAGACGTTCAGATTATCTCCATCAATTTTATTTTCTGCCGATGATTTAATTATTGATCATAATATGACAAGATTCAAGATGATTGCGATCTGTGATCATCATATTTATAGTTGGATCGTAATTGGGCTAGCCAACTTAGCCAAGTCGGCTCTGAGTGTGTGAGAGAGAGAGACAGCCACTGACCACGTGACTCATCATATAAATCAAGCGCTAGCTGCAAGGGAGCGGGCGAGCTTTATGTAGTCGGTCGACCGCTAGTCTAGTTCTGGACGTTTATAATTATTTTGTCCGTAAAACCCCATGTACGTGCACCCAGCGTATAACCAGGGAGGTGAAAGGGAGACGGCGCGAAGTCCTCTGATTCACTCTCCCAGTTTAATTACAAACGTCCAGAACTAGACTAGTCGACCGCCGGCGCTGGCCGCTAGCAATTTGCGGATATAAATGCAGCAAGTATTTTGCCGAACTGTCTCAGTCTCACTTCGTTGTTCAGAAGACAAAAATACGCTGGCAAATTTTTAGGAAATATCAATATCTCTAAAAGAATCCGTCACGTAAGAAACACAGGGTCCCAACTCCATTTCTTTTACCTTTTTAGTGTGTGTGTTTGGGAATATTTTTGTGTGTGTTTCATAACTTTCTTCTCCCTTTTCTTTCATACTACGGTCTGCGGGTTGGAGAATGAGCTCGGCTCGGCCCGCAACCCGCGATCGGGGGCATCCCGGCAGGTTAACCCGTACCGCAATGGGTTCGGGTTACGGGACTAGTTACAAACCCCATCAAAACGCAAAGAATCGCACAGTCAAGGAGGCCGCCATTTGCTTTCCTTTATGACATCACATTAAGCACAGTCAAAAAGTAAAGTGCGCGTGTCAGTGTGGGCATCAAAGTCCTTGCCATGGCCTTCCTTTATGAAACTATGTGCATTTCATCGCGTCTTAAATTTGTACGCCCTAGCGGTACGCATACGCACATCTCAGCCGTGCATTATCACTTTTTGCTGTGCACTTTTTGCACTCCTGTGCATGTAAGCGAAAAAATGAAGAGCGCACACGTGACTCATTTCAGCACATCTGATTGGCTACGTTCTTGAACCCATTTTATAAATGCTACTAGTTTATATGACGTCATATAAACCTGTTTACAAATGATTGTGAGTTTATGCTTCCCCAGAAACCATGTTTTCGGAGAAACGCTGATTTAAAACGCACCTTTTTGTGAGTTTTACATCAGCTTTTAAAATCATCGATTATACGAAAATGACTGTGGATGCAACCGTGCTTTTAACTGAACTGGTAACAAAAGGTTCATTCTGGCCTGAAAAAAACTGAGCATAAACGCACCCTAACTGTTACGTGTAGGACACAAGGACAGGTTATCTTGGAGTCAGATAACCTTGCTAAATATTGTACATTTGGACATTTGTGAGTGAGTGGCGTCTTAATGATAAAGTTGAGTTCTGGTCATATGATTACGCTTGCCTTTGAAAGAAACTGTCTCAAAGCAATTGGGAAAGGTTGATCATGTCTACATAAGAATTGGCGTACATGTATAGTTGTATACATGTACTGTGAGGTTTTGGAATCATCAAAATGATAAGAAATTGACCAAATCACGCTGAAAAGCACATGCACTTTACACAGAGGTGGGCATATGGGACTGCATACACATGTGGCATGAATGTTCAGCCCCCCCGGGGGGGGGGGGGGGGCCACCCAACTACATGTATATTGCTGTACACAAGCTCGACCACAGGTTTTCCAAACCTCCCCTAAACAAGTTTTATCCATTGGACAAATTTACACCCTATTCAAGGATTTTTGCGTGCTTTCTTGAAAATTTTATCCCCTAAACAAGTATAACCCTTAAAACATACCCCTAAACAAGGTCTTCCTCAATTAAACCTCCAAACAGTCGAGGATTAACCACCTTAAACATTTAACCCTTAACAAGGTCTACCTCAATTTAAATTAAACCTCTCAAACGTGTCTGTCAATAGCAACTATTAAAGTTTTCAAAAGAGACTCGTGCAATTCTAGATCTCACAAAATCCCCCGGCGAAATCCAGACAACTAACGGGGAAAAGATACCCTGAACGCATATTGAAAAACTCCACAAACATACCCTTTTTTCCAATTTTTGGCGTTTTTGACATCCTAAACGTGTCGCGCACCTTTGTCGGCAAAAACTACCCTTTTCACACGTTTTTTGGGGTCGCGCTTGTGTACAGCAATATAGTTGAGTGGGCCCCCCCGGGGTTCAGCCCAAACACTTTAGCTATTTTTTTGTCATATTTCAGATATGAGGGCATTTGAAGAGCAATCCTATTCAGGGGACATTTCTACTATAATGTTCTTCCAAACTGACATAAAAAGAATAAGAAAGCTCACAAGTTATTTTTCACCTTTCCCAAAACTCAGTCATCTCTGTAAGGTTTACTGTAGTACACTCTAATTATCTCTGGCAATAGAACACCAAAATACTATTCAAATAAGAATCAAACTTTCCAGCATGTTGTCGGGGAAACCCTCTTCATGATGACCAGCTACATGAGTATTCCAGGAAATGTGCATTTAAAGCATCAAATTGTGCCTTTGTGCAATTTCTTTTCTGCGAAGACTGGACATTAGGTAAGCTAGCTTTGTGCTGCCCTCTCGTGCTGTCTACAGTGTAGGCTTGAGTAAATTTGCAGTTTTTAATCTTTATATGAGCAAACACATGATGTTCAATTAAAACTGTTTGCTAAAACCCCATAAAGATAAATTAAGATAATTATAAAGATAGATATTCCGCGTGTGTGTGTGTGTGTGTTTGTGTGTAATAGACCCGTTCGGTAATGTATTCAAATTCTACACAAAAATTTCAAACAAAGGTTGTTCTTGACAACCTGAAAGCTTGCCTGAGGCTTGCCGGACATAGCAGCAAGTAATGTATGCAAACTGGATTCCAAGCATTGAGGCTCATTTATAAAAAGCAGGTTAATTGAATAGCTCGTCACTAGGTGCTCAGAGAAGAAATGTGCATAAATTTGTATACATTACAGAACCGACCGGTCTATTGGGTTTTTTACAGACATGTATCAATCAGACCAGCCTTTAATGTCACCATCTGAAAAACACACAGTAACTCGGTTTTGAACCTGGTTCCAATCAGTTAGTTTGTAGACAAAGACAGAAAGCTGACTGTGGACATTACCACTAGACCTACTCCACTTCGTGTGTGTGTGTGTGTGTGTGTTATTGGGATTTTACAGAAGTGTATCAATCAGATATTATTATTTACGTCTGGGGACCGACATGGGTGTTGTGGGCGTTGTGGCATGGGCCTGTAATCTAGCTAACAATGGAAGTTATAAACTGATGCAGCGGACCTAGGTTCGAGACTGATACCGCTTTCAAACCAGTTTCCCTGGGGAAAACCTCCAAATTTTATGAGCACGAATTCCTTTGGTTAACCGGGGAGGTTCATGAGCAACTTTCAGACCGCCCTCACTTTCCCGGGAAAGTTGCCATTAGTTACGAATTCCACGTTCGATCAGCCGGAATTCAGGTCAGATTCAGGGAGGGTGTGTTTGTGTTTTCGCACGTGGTTAATGAAAGTCGATGCGACGACATGGGATCATAGTGTGACCGGCCGGAAGTGATAATTGATTGCTGACGTATTTCACCGGGGAAGTTCTCCGCCGACCTTTCAAACCAACCACTTACCCGCTGAAACTCTCATTCCTCACATAAGTTCTCCACCTCCGTAGGTGGGGAAGTTCTTTGGCTTTACGCGGGTTTCTTTCAGACCGGACCTTTCCCCGCGTAACTCTAAACTTACGCGGGGAAATTCCCCAGGTAAGTGCTTGGTTTGAAAGGGGTATCAGTAACATATTTCGGATGGTGACGTTAAAGGTCGGTCCCTACTCCACTTCAATACAAGAAGGATTAGTCTTACTTCCACGCTCAAAATGAATGTTGAACTTGAAGAAAAAAAAGAACAAGGACTTGAGGGCATTCGCTATAATCCATTCTCCCATTACTTCCAAACAGATCATGATAGGTTTATCCAATCTTATTTTCTTAAATGTGGGTCTGAACAATTAAACTAAGGTGTGAACCAACAATGGAAAAGAAAATAAAAGCCTAAGGAAAAAAATATGGAAATTTGGCTGCTGTTGCAGTGTCGCATTATAAATTAAAAAACTGGTCTTGGTAGAGTGAAAGCCACCCCCAGAACCTCACTTTCTTAATAAGATTTTCCTCTATCTTTTTTTTTTAAATGATAAATTTGGATGAGAAACTACTACTTTTTATTGTGTGTAAAGAGTTTCTGTCTTTAAAAAAACACCATTCATGCCTGGATGGTTGCAAAAAGATTTTTTACTATTGTAAGCATCAATTGCTCTGTAGCTTGTTCCCGTTATTTACATGTACAGCATTGTCTCTATAGATGTGAAAAAATGGCCTTTCTATGCAAGGGGGGGGGGGGGGGGGTGGACCTATTTACCAGCAAGTTGGCCAAAGATTTCCAAAGAGCAAGGAAGCATAAAAGAGTCATCAATATATGCGGTTTGTCAACTACACTTCAAAAATTGAAAATTTACCTACCAAAAACTTTGTACCTACCAAAATTTTTTGAATAGACCGGTTTACTAAGTTATTCAAATTTATGGATGTTTCTTTCCGGAGGACCTAGTGACCAGGTATTCCACCAACCTGTTATTAATAAATGGACTACAATACTAGGAATCCAGTTTGCATGTACTTGTTGCTATGTCGGGCAAGCATCGGGCAAGCTTTCAGGTTGTCAAGAACAACCTTTGTTTAAAAAGCATGCATAAAATTTGAATATGTTAGTAAACCGGCCTATTAGGGAACGGTACCCCCGCACCCCTACTAGTGACTCCTCTGTATCATTGTATGTGAAGCTATTATGTGTCATTATGTGGACAATGCCAGGGTGTTAATTACTCACCTTACACTGCTGACATTTCTACCAGGTCTGTGGTCCTGTTATGCATGCATGGCAGGTGAATGCACAATGCATTGTCCGTCTCATTGGACCAGACATGTTGTACTTTCATTTTGATACATTTCGTAACACTAAATCACAGTCTGTATTGTTCATTTAAAATTTTTTATGTTTAATGAAAATGTGCTTCAGATGCATGTTTGTAGAAAGTCGTGAGTGTCAAAAACACAGGTATCAACTTTCTTCATGTAATATAGAGGGAAAGGAAAAAAAGTAACTCCACAGATTTGAGAAAATGAACTCACACAACTATGCTGCTCCCGTATGTGTACTACAGGTACAGCTAGCTTGTTCAACATTGCTGCATTGCGATCGAAACGCATCACAAAAATGTTAAAATTTAGATAATTACAGGCGATAGAGAAGAAAAGAAACCCAGAAACCCGTCGTTCAGGCTTTATTGTATGCAAGCTAAATTGCAGAAGAGGTGAAAAACACATAAAATAGTGTGATTGCAAAGTTTACAAGCAATTTATTTTGTCGCAGAAGCACATACACGACTACTGCGTGAATGCTAATGAATATGCAGTAGAGATCAGTGTGTCCATACGCATACATCATACTCGACAGACCATTTTCATCGGCGGTCCTTCCCCATTGCTTCTTTCCTAAAGTACATGTACTAACTTCACTGTGCTTATTTCACCTTGCCACTTTTGTGTCAGTGCTTGATAATAAAATCATTTTATTCTTGGGTTTTTAAGCTTTCTGATGATATATGAATTGTAATTATGAAGAAAATGTATGAATTTCTACTTTAAGGTAGGAAATCGTCCTCAGTCCCCCCACCCCCCCCCCCCCCCCCCCCCACAGCCTCCATCCCTTCTTACCCTTCACATTATTTTACAGTGTGAGTCAGAAAAAATGTTACACTTTTTAAATTGAGTATTGTTTTAAATATTGTGGGATTAACAGAGTATTTTTAGCATGTATGGATGGAAAGAGTATTCCTTTGTTGTTTGGTAACATTTGTTTCAATGTTGCTGTTACGGGAGTGCACAACAGCCATTCTTTGAAAGATAGTCAAAACTCATTTGCGCCAAGTCGTGTGATTATCTGCTGAAACAGAAACAACATTCACACAAACAATGAGCGTAAAGTTTATGCATATGTTTTATAATCAAGACAAATAAACATGAGAACCAATGAATAAGTTAATACATAAATAAAGCCAGAAGTCATAACATTAAGTGATCTTCACTGAAAAGTCCTTTTTCATAGTCATTTTTGGCACTTGGACATAGCTTTTAATCTTCCACATGGCGTCCGTTTCTCTCGATGCATTTCTGAGCTTGATGGAGCATCGCTGCCATGGCCCTATAAAGTGTCTGCCTGTCTGCAAGTCATCCAGGGCCCTGTTTCATAAAACTTGTCATCAATGACAAGTTGCAATAAGTGTTATAAGCTACTGAAACCCTTGCACCTGATTGGCTAAGAGCAAATTTGTCGGTAAAAATCACTTGATGAAACGCCCCCCAGGTCTGCAGGTGGGCTGCTGTACTCCTTGGACTCCAGGAACCCCCAGACGAAGAAGTCCATGGTCGTTCAGTCTGGAGATCTTGGGGGCCATTCCACAAGAGCTGTTTAGCATTAGCTTCAAAAGGCCCTTGCCTGATTTTGAATTCCGGCTAAAAGGCCACAGTATTTTCACCCAAAATATGATCGCAAAGTCAGGGTGCGGCCTATAAGCAACAACACACAAAGATAAACCGCTTTAAAACCCTGGTCTAAACCACACGTATTGGAATTGACGGGACTAGATCTGCAGTGAGCCTGTGCTCTATCTCTATCGATGTAATTATATTTCAAGTATTGAAATATTTTCATTCATAAATATATCATTCAGAACTAATAACTATCTCATAATTACAAACACGGCCTCGTATGGTCTTCCGAGGTTGACAAAGCACTCGTATGAAGCTCGAAATCAGCCTCGAAAAAACCCAAATTTTCTTCGCAGGTCGATTTTATGCTAGTATCAAAGAGGCAAAAGTATTTCTCTACTATGAGCCATTTATAATGGACGTTGCAGCACTACATAGGTGCTCTGTAAGTTTTAATTTGTCTTCTGAGCGCACCCCTCGTATGTGTAGAGATCGATGGCACCCCACCACCTCCGCGCTATTTCAGCGTGGTTGTATCCTCTCGGGATCGTTCGCGGAGATGTGTGTATTTTGTATGGAGAACGGACAGTATCGCAGTGGATTTTCATAGTAGGTCATGGTAAAGATCTTAAAAGAGAAGATAGGACACTCCCCCTATTATTATGTAACGGAAGTGGCCTCATGGGGAAGGGCATCCTTCCCCTGGCCGTTACATCGGACCCTGTACAAAATCAGGAGAGTGTCCTATCTTCCCTTTTACGATCTTTGGTCATGGCATGGGCATGTTTCAGCTTGCAAATCGTTGTGACAACGCTTTCAATTTCCTCTTCGAAACCATCATGCTGTATACATGTATGTGTTTTTTCTGTCTTTGGAAATCACTTAGGGAACTTTTGATGCAATATGCACCCATGTAAGATATCTCTTCAAGATTTTTTAGAATGGTGGAAACATTTCCTTTCCAATTTCGTTTGTGATTGAGTCAATTTGCGAGTTTCATTCACAGTTGATAGTCCCGTTAGTCGAACTTTTACACTAGGGAAACTGTGCACGTACTGTAGTATTACTCTACTAAGATGTGCGTGTTTGCGAGCAGTACGCTTCATCTGATTTTCTTCCTCTTTTTAAATTCTTAATGACATAAAAGCAAAGACATCTAGGAATAATCGTCTTAAAATAGTCAATACAATAAAAAGTTTGGCCCTTGTATTTTCGTTGTATGATTTTTTTTGGGGGGCAGCATTTCTTATGCTTGTGATTTTTCCCCATTTATTTTTTTTTCTTTCCAAATGAGTTGTTAAAGTTGGGGTGCGGCCTTTGTGGCGGTGCGTCCTTTAAGCCGAAAAATATGGTAACTCAATTGTCATTACAAAAGGCTTTATTGCTCATTGGGCGGTCTCATCCAAATCAGACAAGGCATTGTTGATGTTGGCGCAAATGGGTTTTCACCCAGACACATTAATTGATTCCTATCCAGAAAAATCATTACTGATTCCCCACAAATGTGGTATCAAATAAAACTTGAAGAGTTATTCTATCACTGTGGTGCAAGAATTGTGACATTTCTATCACATTTGTAATGTAAGCATTTAAAGGGCAATCCAACCTTGGTAATAAGATGATTTGTATGACAGCAGAAAAATAAGAAAAACTGGATGGTGAAAGTTTGAAAGAAATCGGGCAAGGACTAAGAAAGTTATGGATGTTTGAAAAATGAGATCACTACATCTATGCGAATCTCAAATTGGCAATTTGGTGAGTCAATTGTGACATTTTTGTGGACAACTCTCCCATTTGTCGTACACAAAAATATCATAAATTTGCGGTTTTCTTCGAGGCCCTTTTACCCTCGGGGTAGTACTCAAAATGTATTGGAGATATCATATTGTTATAGGTCCTCATGAAAGAAAAAGATCATACTGAGTAATACATTTTGAAAAAAGTGACATTTTAGTCATTTTGTGTGTTGGAGCGAATGGGGGAGTTGTCCACAGCTACATCACAGTGACATTACCTATTCGGCCAATTTGAAATTCCCATGTGTATAGTGATTACAACTTTCAAAAATTCATAACTTTCTTATTGTTTGTTCGATTTCGTTCAAACTTTCACCAATCTGCTTCTCTGATTTTTCCTCTTTCTTTCAAAGCAACTTGCTATTAAGGTTAACATTTTTTCTGACTCGCACTGAAGAATGAACTATTGACTTGAGATAAGTTGTTTTTTTATGACACTTCAAAAGTAAATACCCAAACTAGAGAAGAATGGATTTTGCAGGCTCAGCAAATAATTGCACTGATAGTAGCTTCTCATTGCGATCTGAATATAAGGAGATTTTATACCATGAATGAGTGATGATGAAACAGTTGTGTGTCTGATTGTGATTAAAGCAAGTTGATTCATGATAAGGAGATCAGCCAAGTAAGTATAGTCTTAAATTGTTTTTCCAAAGAGCATTGTATTACTGAACACGTACAGTTAAGCGCCTAAAATGGTTTTCATAAGCGTGGGACTACGCGTATGTTCTCCACACTATTGAAACAAAGAACACAGGGCAGAAGATCATAAAATGAGGCAAAATACATAAGTAATATAATATCTTGTAGCCTGCTCTCTCGTCACCCCCAGTCTTCATCCCGTTGGCCCCAAATCAGGGTAGGTTGTGTCTTTTTCCCATAGGTTTCACACGTTCGGTAATACATTACCTTTTTCAAGGGACCAAAACGCCGTGTCGTTAGGAAGGGTTCGCTCGGAAGGGAATATCGTATTAAATCTACGTTGTCTTTTTCAAATTCCATCAACTTCTTTTTCTGTAGGACTTTGAGCATTCATTATGTAAGTTTGACAGATATTCATGTAATATTTTATTTGCTATGGTTGATTTTGTAAAAAGTGTTCGGAAATAGGGTCCACTACCATACTGATATGTGATTGTGACAGTTTGTATGAGTACATACATAGTTCTGTGCAATTGTGACGGACCAGTTACATAGTACATGTACATAATGTATTCACATTATGTGGATCATTCTTTAATAAAAGTTGCTCTTAACAATTTGAAAGCTTGTGTGAAGCTTGTCTGGTAATTAATACAGGTTTGCCTACTCTAGTGACAAGCTATTACATATACATTCACCTGTAAAAAAGCTATTCTTTTTCAATAGTCAGAATGTATTAGGTGTTGTTAGGTTGGACAAACATTTAGGCTTGTCCAACATAGCAACATGTAATGTATGCAATCTGCATTCAGTTATTGAAAAAAAAAATTACAGGTGAATGTAGTAGTTTGTCACTGCACTAAGCAAACCTGTATTAATTTGAATGAATTTATTATGAAAATGGCCTACAATGTACAGTGTATTTATGGATGTTCTCCACTGGAATCCCTAGTAACCAACTTTCTAATTCATCTGTTTTGTTATAATAGTATCTGTATGGATTGAATCCGACTGGCAGTGGCATAGATTAGCTGTTGCTATATCTTCTAGGCCTTTGGCAACCTTTTGATCAATGAAGAGCAGCTTTTAAATATTTTTTTTTCTCCCGAATATATGCATGAAAAAACACATCGATTGATTTTCATAAATAATTCATCTCCTGGGGTTCTTGTGAATTTAATTTGTATCCCCCCTCCTCTCCCTCTCCCCCCAAACATCATGGTCAGTTGTTGTTCATGTAGTTTAATAGTAATTATCTTTATATTGTTTCTTTAAATTGTACTTGCATATTATATGAACTTTTTAATCAGATCTGAGTACATCTGCTACAATGGAACTCCAAGTTATTTGCACACTACTAGTCCTTATCTCATTGGACCTGTGCCTGGGCGACTCTGCAGAACCAGAGAAGACCGTTGAGTACTACACAGACAGGTGCCTGGATGGGAAGTACCATAAAGATAAACCTGGTCCTGAAAGTGATCTCTATAGTCAGGTGAGTTTTAAAGGTAATAGATAGTTTTGGGAAGCCCTCAAAAACTTTTCTTGAGATTTCTTTGATTTTACTTGATAAATAGCAGGGTACTACAGTGGAAACTCAGTATAAAGAGGTCTGATATAACAATATTCCTGATATAACAAGGTAATATTCCTGTCCCAACTCTTAATATTCTATTGTTTTTTTAACCTGATGTAACGAGATTCCTGCTATAACAAGGTAATTTTGATGGTCCCAAGGACCTCGTTATGCTGAGTCTCCACTGTATTACTAACATAACTGAGATGCTGTGAAGTTTTTTCCTCCTCAAGTGAAATATTTATCGAATGAGAGGTGAAAAGTAATAAAAATCCCGTGCCCCAAAAAGTGGAGATGTACGTGTAAATTTAAACAATTGCCACACACATTACTCACATGAGGATTGCTGTGTGTTATAGAATACGCTACACATCGTGCGAAGCGCTGGCTTTATTGTGTGGGGAACCTTCGGGTAGATATGGTCTTGGCGTGAGGCAGTGAAAACTGAAAAGCCGTTACCAAGCGTTTCTTACAGATATTTACACTAAAATTTGTTCGAAATCGTGAATGGAATGTTAAATAATCTTGTGCTTCTGTCTTAAAAACATAGTAGGATTAATCTTCAAAAAATTAACACTTAACATGTGATTCCCAAATAACATTCATGCCTTCCATTGTCAACTTCAGGCCAGAAGGTTAGATCCTACCTCAAAAGTGACACCCCCCCCCCAACAAAGAAAATTAAGGGAAACTATTCTTGATCTATTAAACTTTTATCAACACTGTAAACTAACTTCAACCTAGAACGGAACTATTTAACTCACATGCTCACAGATTAACCTGATCGTAAAGTCCCATAAGTGACTTTGGCCAGGAACAGGAAGGCATTAAAGCTCATAGACTGTCTCGGTAGCAAAAATCATACTGGCAAGAAACTTATCTATTCTCCTTTTAAGCTTTAAAAGAGCTCTAGTTAAAAAACTTGAGGAAAAAAATTGCTGTGCCAAAATGTTAGAAAATCTTAAGAGCTCCCTCTGACAAAAAGGATTTTTTACTCTGTGTACTATCTCATTACTTCAGTTTTTCTATTTTTCATTACATTTTCTGCTTTCTCATGATATTTTCTGCACTTCCTGAACCATCAGTGTTCACCGTGGAGGGATCGTTCTTGTTGCACGGATGAGATCACTGAAGACCTTCACAGGGAGCCTATATGGCATAACTTTAACTGGAATCATTGCGCTACACCTCTGTCCTCAATCTGTGAGCAATGGATGAGACAGGATCTGTGCTTCTACGAGTGCTCCCCCAATGTTGGGCCATGGCTTGTACCAGTAAGTCTACCTTCAAAAGCACTTTGAACAGGATGGGGGGAGGGGTGTTGTCATTTATTTTGTTATGCCTCCGCCCACAGGTCAATTTCTGAAATTGCAGGTGTTAGCCTTGTAATAACGTGATATCTCAAGAACCATTTGAGGTATGAACTTCAAACTTGGTACTAGTATGTATCACCATAGAAAGACAATCTGATTATATTTTGGGATATGTAGGTCAAAGGTCATAGAGGTCAATTCTGAAATTGCAGGTGTTAGCCTGATAACGTGATATCTCAAGAACCATGTGATCCATTAACTTCAAACTTGGAACTAGTATGCTTGATTAGATTTTTGTTCTCGTAGGTCCAAGGCGATAGGTCATAGAGGTCATTATACAGGTGTATGTGAAATTAATGTTTTTTTTACCTTTGTTATAACCATATCTCAACTATTTTGTATTCATGACTAGAAGGAGATAAAGTGATCAGACTTATGGGTTTAAAGTGTAAGGTCAAATGTCAAAGAGGTCAATTAACATGTAATTAGAGGCTTTTTATTCCGGTTATCACAATATTTCAAGTACAGTTTGAACCATCAACTGAATTTAGGCGGAGGTGTATAGGAGACACATTCGCATTCATCTTGTTTGTATATATTCCCTATTTATTCATAGCTTGTGAGAGAAAGTTATTTTTTTATTGATTATAAATTTGTCCTTGTCCTGTCTACTCTGTTTTCTTTCCCACCATCTCCCAATCTATCCTTCCATCTCTCTCTCTCTCTCTCTCTCTCTCTCTCTCACACTGTCTCCATCCTCTCACTCAATCAATCAACCTATCCTTCCATCTTGCTGTATTTCACTGTCATTTAATTTTTTTCTTTCTTTTCATTTGGATTCTTTGTTAATCTTCTCCCAAATTGTCACATCTCTTCATTAACAGAGATGGTAAAATGAGTTTTGTTGATCATGTTCCATTAATTGGTCCACCATCTTTGAGTGAGGTAGTCCACTTTTCATAAAATTTACCTACTTATGTATTATGAATTTATCTACGATCAGTCTTTCTTTCTCTCTCTCTCTCGCGTGCTCTCTCCGTATGTAGCACAACATCAGCATCAGGAATGAGCGTTTTATGCATGTACCCCTGTGTGAGACAGATTGCAACGTTTGGTGGGAAGCGTGTAGGAACGACTACACCTGCAAAGACAACTGGGCCAAAGGATGGGATTGGTCATCAGGTGGGTTTTCTTCTTCCTCTGTTTTCCACAAAATTTATGGGGTGCTATTAACCCCTTACATGCCGAGGGTGGCAAAGCTCGGCCATGGATGTCAACAGTGTACTGTATGTTTGGAATCAGTGTTCTCAAGAATAAAAGTGTATAAAAGTTGAAGTGATTATCTCATTGAGTTTTTAACTGTCATATGGGCTTAGTCTGAGCACAGAAAAATCTGTTTTGAAAAATATTAAAAGGCACCAAAACAATTTATTTAATCATGGTGAATAGTGAACTGATTATATTTGGGTTATTAGATCAAAGGTAAAAAGCAGAAGATCGTATCAGCTGCTAGGAGCGAGAAGGGAGTTGACTCCTATCCATGTCCTTTAACCAATAGCAGTACAAAGTTCTCTTAGGGTCTGATGTAATCAACTTTCCCTCCTCAGATTGGCACCAATCATTCTTATTTTCCACCTTTACATAGTTTGAAAAAAAGAAAAAGAAGAATGTATATTACATGAGGCAATGTGAATGAAAATTGCAAAATTTAACAGAAAAATTGCCAATTTATACACACACAAAAAAATGATTATATATTTTACACTGCATTGCCAATTTATACACACACACAAAAAAGATTAAATATTGTACACTGCATTGCCAGTTTAGAAATTAGTTACAATTAAATTAAAAATCGGGACAACGTACTGCACTAGAAATAGACTCAAACTCTGTGATTTTTGCTCTTTCTGTGCATATGTAAATTGTAATTCTTCACATTCTGGATCAAAAGATAATGCAAAAAATGTCACTAAAAGGAGACACTGTACTGCTAAGGGTGAACATAGATTAAAAGGAAAGTAACCTCACTTTTATCTTTTAACCCTTTCAAGACAATTGACCACATTTTGTGGTTTGGCTCAATAACTTTTGATTCAGAGCTCAAAAAAATATACCAGATGTATGATTAGAAAGAGCAAAAATTTCTGCACACACCATGTCCATTTTTGGTGCATGATCATATTGCTTTTGATGCCAGGAATTTTAAAAACAAGAATAAGCTTTAAAATCCTTAAATTGGCAACACATTGAGAGGTTCAAAATCGTTTTGAAAATTGTTTCTCTATCAATTGTTTCTCTATCAAAATTGGCAATTTTTTCAACTTTACAACAAAACTACTAACCATGTATATTGTTTTCCAAGACATATTTATTAGAACCATGTAGCACTGAAAGGAAAATATTTTTGTTACCAATTTGAATTACAAAATGTGATAAATTTCGCCCTTAAATAGTTCCTGTCCTGAAAGGGTTAACACAGAGTTAGTCCCCACCTGGCTTTCAACAGACAAAATGCTTTATGTAGTGCAGTGGGTATGGCATGTCACAACCAGAATCACTTGTCTTTAACCCTTTCAGGACAGAAATTATTTAAGGGCTAAATTGATCACATTTTGTTCTTCAAATTGGCAACAATAATATTTTTCTTTTAGTGCTACATGGTTCAAATAAGGTGTAATGTCTTTGAAAACAATATACATGGTTAGAAATTTGTTGAATAGTTGAAAGAAATTGCCAATTTTGATGAAAAACAATGATTTTAAACCTCTCAATGTGTTGCCAATTTAAGGATCTCAAAGCTTATTCTTGTTTTTAAAATTCCTGGCATCAAACACAATACGGTCATGCAATAAAAATGGACATAGTGTGTGCAGAAAATTTTGCTTTTTCTACTCATGCATCTGGTATATTTTTTAGAGCTCTGGATCAAAAGTTATTGAGCCAAACCACAAAATGTGGTCAATTGTCTCGAAAGGGTTAAGGCAGAGGCATCATTACCTACTGCTTGCAGTTGAATTATAAGTCTAGTTTAAAGCTCATGTACAGTTGAAACTCACTATAAAGAGGTCTGATATAACAATATTCCTGATATAACAAGGTAATATTCTGGTCCCAGCTCTTTATATTCTATTGTTTTTTTAACCTGATATAACAAGATTCCTGCTATAACAAGGTAATTTTGATGGTCCCAAGGACCTTGTTACACTGAGTTTCCACTGTACAGTGTTGGTAGTTAAAAGGAAATTGGAAAGAAACGTGTTAAATATAGTCTCATGTTGTTTTCCTTGTATCAAAAGATGTTTGTACAAGATTTGGTATTCCAACAATGATTTCCAGTAAATTTTACAGTAAATATTTGTAAGGAACACCCCAACAGCTACCCTCACAACAATCTTGAGGCTTTGCACGGAGATAGCATTTGTGTCACTGTGTGTAGGCTTTGAACGCGTGTATGGTGTATAGTGCACGCTGAAGTTGTTGGGAGTTTATATTCCTGACCTGGCACCTAAATTATTATTTGTGTCCCATTTTTTTTAATATGCCACTTTAGGATGTGAAATCTGTACATCATCTTTGTATTGCTAGTATCTTGCTATTTATCAACAAAAATCCAATAAATCTGATGAAAAGTTTTTGAGGACTAACCAAAACTAAACATTACCTTTTATTAGAAATATCAACATTGCTGTGTTTTTGCCACTAGGTGAGAATGAATGCCCCGCAGATGCAAAATGCGAGACGTTCGAGTCCAAGTTTGGGAATGCTACGAACATGTGTGAGAAGATCTGGAACAAGTCCTACACCGTGGTCCCAGACACTGAGTCCTGCATGGTGCTGATGTTTGACCCCTCTAGAGGAGGAAACCCTAATGACAAGGTGTGTAGACAGTGTTATCTTGGACAGGTGGTGTCTAGTCATTGTAATATATGGTGTACACTGTATGCACACTGAGCTGGCCTTAAGTTTGTGTTTAGGGGGTGTTATCGTTTGATTTCAAGCCAGCAAAAAACAACACAAACATTCACAAGGATGATGGGGACAGTGTGTGTAGCTCTTGAAAACTTTAAAATGATCTCTGGAAAGCTTTAATAGCTTTAAAAGGAGCCCTGCAAAGATTTTAAAGCTTTAAAAGAGCTCTGGAAAAAAATACAATACATGAGGATTGTTGTAAGGAAATTTTGAAAAATGCAAAATAGGAAATAGGGAAACTACAGCTTGTCCAAAAAGAGCTCTTGTAAAGAAAAAGAGTGTAAAAATGCTCATCAAGTATTTGCTCATGAAATGTAAAGGTCGATCAATGTGCTTGCCCAGGCTATGGTGTGATACATGTGCTGCCATCAAAACATCTGCATGGGTCTGCTAGAATGTCCTATGGCAAGACAATTTACATTTGCTTTGCTCCACCCAGGTTAAGTAATGGGTACCTGGTAGGAAAAAAATTCTTTAAAGGGCAACCCAACCTTATAAAGCTGATTTTTGAAAGCAGAAAAATAAGATGGTGAAAGTTTGAAAGAAATCGGACAAAGAATAGGAAAGTTACAAATGTTTAAAAAATGGGATCACTACATCTATGCGAAATCTCAAATTGGCAATTTGGTGAATCGATTGTGGCGTATTCACAGTCAGCTCTCCCATTTGTTGTACACCAAAATATTAAATTCCAGTTTTCTCCTGAGCGCCTTTTCCCTCGAGGCAGTACTGAAAGTATATTGTAGATAGCATATTGTTATAGGTCCTCCAAAAAGAAAAAAGATCCTACTGAATTATACATTTTGAAAAATTGATATTTTAGTTATTTTGTCTATTAGAGCGAATGGGAAAGTTGACTGCCGCTACATCACAGTGACCGTAACGAGTTGGCCAATTTGAAATTCCCATATCTACATAGTGATTACAACTTTCAAAAAATCACAACTTTCTTATTGCCTGTCCGAGTTCGTTCAAACTTTCACCAATCTGCTTCTCTGATTTTTCTGCCTTCACACAATTCAAATTATTAAGAAGGTTGGATTGCCGTTCATTGCTTGAATGTCTTAAGATGGAAGTCAGGCCAAAGACAGGGTCATCATATGACTGCAGGACCCTCAGGAAGAACAGTATTGATACTAATGAGGCTACCATGGGTAAAATTGACATCTTCTTCTTGTGTTCTTCGTCTTCTTCTATTGATACAAACTTTTTTTTTTTTACTATCTCTTAGGTTGCACTGGCCAAGGCCCAGGAGCTGGTGGGCGATGCGGCACGACCTGGACCACATGTGACCCTAGCCATTGCCATGACGACCATGGCTGCTCTCTTAGAGACCAGGTGGCAGTGATATTTGCTTCTGTGATAACGAGTGATGATCTTGCCACAGAATTCTTCTAAAGCTCTGCTTGTCAACAAATTTTTTTATAAAAAGATATGATATACTTCATGAAGTGAACTTGATGATGCTCGAATCAAACCCATCTGTGATCTGTCTTCCTTTTTCTATTTGTAAAATTTTGAGCAAAGGATATAACATATCATCTGTTGAGAGCTATAAGGGCGATAACTCTTATGTAAAAGTATATGATTTAATGCCCTTCTGGCTCTCAACTGAAATTTAAATAAGAGGGAGTACATGTGAAGGAAATCATAATATGCTGCATAATTTTTGTTGAATTGGGGTTAAGAAGGGGAGGGGAGTAGGGATATTTGGTCTTTAGCAAGTGAAAGGGTGCTTTCTGTTCGAGGCTTTCCATGAAGTAGTGCTAAGTTTGCCAAGTACTCATCTTAATATTGTGGAATCCATGAAATCCATTACATCATTATGCAGGGTTAGTATTGTGTCCATACTAACCCCTACCCGAGGTACTTTTCCAATCGCCTTACAAACCAAAGCGTCATTTTGCAGGATTAGTGTTACATGTAGACATGTGCTCTCATTAGCAGTAATGCTTCTTCCAATTGCATAACAAATCAGTGCATCATTTTGCAGAATTAGTATTAAACACATGGCCATATTAACCCTAACCCTACATTTAAGTACTCTTCCAATTGCGTAACAAACCAAAGCATCGTTTTCAGGGATGGTTCAGGACATTTGACCATACTAACCCTAACCTGAGGCACTCTTCTAATTGCACAACAAACCAATGCATCATTTTGCAGGGATGGTTAGGGACATTTGACCATACTAACCCTAACCTGAGGTACTCTTCCAATTGCACAACAAACCAATGCATCATTTTGCAGGGATCGTTAGGGACATTTGATCATATCAGCTCTAACCATAGGTACCCTTCCAAATGAACAACAAACCAACGCATGATTTTATAGGGTTAGTATTAGTTGTGTGGCCATCATATCCCAACCTCAGGTACTCTTCTCATTGCACAACAAATCTAAGCATCATTTTGGGGGGAATTGTTTTGGATTTGTGGCCATACTGCAGGTAATACTATTTCCAGGTACTCTCCAAATAGCACAACAAATCTGTGCATCATTTTACGGGGTTAGAAGGCATGTGGCCACATTACCCTGACCCTTGATACTCTTCCAATGCCCAAATGAATTCTTTACTAATAAGCCAGTTCGTAATTGCAACATGCGTATGCACAGATATAGGTCATTTGTACCAAGTACGTTGGTACACTTTAATCCACAAAAACAGATGCATGTGCCTATGTACAAAGAAGGGAATTTGTACCATCAACCGATTTCGAACTGGCTTATTCTGCAGGCTTTTGTATATATAGAGAGGCCTGTGGCAAACATGGTCTCACAGAGTCAAAGAGAGTATGGAATTGTGATTAACTATTTTTGCCAGCTGATAGTCATATTGGTCATTGGTCATATTGGTCAAGTAATGGTCAAGTGGTTTGGTAGGAAATCCAGTTTAAAGTTAATTATCAGATGATTTGTACTCGGTCTTAATATCATGATTGTATATTTCAGGATTGTATCCACTGTGTATTATGTGCTTTCAAATTTGTATATAATCATGGTGTGAATGATATTTTATTGCACATTATTTTGTTAAAAGCACCGTGAGAGTCATTGCTTTGTTGCATACATTGAAGGAAGTCAACATTGTAATAATCAGTATTAAGCCCACTGCTTCCTATACGATCTGACTGCCATCAGATTTTTAAAGAAATTGCAACATTATTAATAATATAAACATTTAACATGTAAAATCTTCCTGATTGAGGTTCTTAATGGAAACATGAATTTGAAATTGAGGGGCTATTGTTGGCCTTCCAGTCCGAGAAATGTCCAAATCAATTTCAAATCGCAGACATGGAAGACACTGGTCTGATGTTTTTATGATTTGCAGCCGACTGGGGCTTTCCTTGATAAGGAGGCTTACGATGCCCCTGCAGTTTTTATTTCGCTATTCACATGATCATTATAAACCTCAGTCAGAAAGGTTTTAAATATTATGTGAAGATATGTAATTTCTTCCAGAACCAGATTACATTCTGATTGTACAGTGTGCAGTGGGCTTCATCTATCATTCTTGTAGTGCTAAGTAATATTCAGTGATCTATGAATAAAAAAATCTACTGATATATATACGCTGCCACTTAGTCATGGATGTTTGGTCGATTTACTTCTAATCTGTATAATTCACAAGTATTACTTGATGTACACTGGTGTTCAGTATTGTGCTTGAGTATTGATATACTGTAGCCATGGTTGGCAAAATGAATAATCTACCTTCATTTGAATAACTGATAATGGTTTAATTTGGGAAAAATAGTGATTTTAAATGATTTGAAAAAATTGATTAAATACCAATTGCTGATTTAAACAAATATGGTAATCTCATGTCATTTGGACACATGTACATGTACATGTACCAAAGAATAGACTTTTTTGACGGTGCATGAATTCAATGAAGGAATTCAAAATACCAATCTGCAAAGCTAGATACTTACTAGAGACATATTCCGTAAGAAGTGCTCTATAAAATCTAGACTAATAAGTCCTTTCAGTATGTAGTGGCGTAGCTACAGGGGGGGGGGGGGCCACTGGGGGCACGTATTGCCCCCCTCCCCCCATTGGATGGTGGAAAAAAAGAAAATAAAGAGAGAAAGGGAGAAAAAGGAAAGGAAAGGAAGAAGGGGAGAAGGACAAGAAAAGAAGACAATACGACCCCTTCCCGCGCCTCCCCCTAATCAGTGGGCTTGTAAATTTGCATTGAATTCTCCCATTAAGATCGGGGACCCCCCCCCCCCCCCATGGTGCCACTTGCGCTATGCCACTGTCAGAATGAGCTGCATTTCATTTTCTATATGTCCTTTGCGAAAGTTCATATAATGCCCATTCTGTCTGGTGTAATACTATATATGCGACAGTCACAAGGCACTATAAAATAGGCAATGATCCAGATGTATGAAATCTGTTTCATAAACCAGTAGAAAAGCTGCCAAGAACAAGGGAGTATTCTCATTGAGTATTCTGAATAAAGCTTTAATCTTTACTCATTTGCTGCTAAACATTGGTCTGTACCATTCAGAATGGAGTGATATTTCTTTAATTATGGTACGAATTGTTTTTGCAATTAATAAGCTAGTTCGTAATTACAATTTGCTCATGTGCAGATAAAGGTCATTTGCACCGAGTACAATTGTGACCCTCCACCACAAAATGACCAATAAGTTGGAAATTTGGGTTTTTAAAATTTCAACACAGTTTGAAAGCTTAGATTCTAAGCTTTAAAGTGATGTATAACTTGTCTTGTATGGACTAAGCAAACCCTTGTAAATTACAATGAGAATGTCAACGTGTCAGACAGGCTAATTACCAAAACAATAGAGAAAACAGGCTCTAAAGAAGAGTGACCATTTGAGAGCGCCTAATCTGTGTCCTATTGTTTGTCACACAAAAGGTTGAGTCAAAACTCTCTAGCATACACTGTGAAGTACTAATTGGATTTGGTTGAAACTTTCTGTACCTTCAGAATAGATATATTTCTTTGTTTAGATTTTGAATATCAGACAGTGCTTGGTTTTTAAGCTATACCAGAAAAGCGATGTGAAATACAATCCCAGCAAGTTGACACACAAAGTTTGAATGTCCAGCAAAAACATGGTCATTTTGAATGAGAGTAAAAACATATTTCAACAAGGTATTTTAACCTGAAATTTTGTCAGATGGTAGATTAATAAATGAACTTTCAGAAAATACAAAAAAATTAGAATCAAAATTTCCACCCCAAACCACCTTTTTCAGCTGTTTACTCTAAAACTCCCATTGCGACTTATTGGTCGTTTTGTGGTGGAGGGTCACAATTGACCTTTATACGCTGTCATTCTGTACGCACCACGATGGGCGATCCGGTATGATTACATGTTAAAGTGATTTGGTAACTTTGTAGAGGCTTGATAAAATCTGAGCTGCCTGGCCTTACATGCTATCAATGTATGTAATATGGTGTAAACATGAAGCCCAGGAAAAAAAAAAAGCACTTCAATATCACCGGGTGCTTCACAAAAGTAAACATATGCAAGTGACTGGAAATGCCAGACTCATTTTCCCCCATAGACTCAGTGTTAGACTAAAGTATATTATGGCCATACGCTTTCGTAAATGGGAGTATTCAGTCATAGATATCTTAATAATAGCATTATATATTTGAAAACCTTTCTATGCCTGGCTATTTATTTATCCTTCTGAACATCATTATACGAGACAGATATCAAAATTCAACAATTCATTCAATCAAGCCTGCACAAAGTTACCGAATCCCTTGAAACGAGTAGCGCGTCCACCAAAACAAATGCGTGTGCGTACAAATTGAGGTCATTTCAGGGTCATTTGTACCATGAACTGATTACAAACTGGCTTTGTGTTGATTCACAGGGTTGTTTTTTGCTGGTCCATTGTCTATTGTCTGTATGATATATACTCATTGAAAGTGTCCAGTGTTTATGTTATTACATTAGGCGTTTTTCAAACAGATCTGTTGACATTATCCTCATTTCATTGTCATAGTATTATTATTACATTTTATCGTTGTAGAAATATTTCATTTTGGGATCAAGATATCACTGCATATAAATATCTCAAGTCTGAAAACTAGGAAGGTTTTATGCCACGGTGTTTGAATCAAATCCCATATACTATACAAGCTGTTATTTTGAGGATAGTTGTGAATGTGAATGTAACATTTGAATATGAGCAGGTAATGCATATACATCTATATGCGAACATATATTTAAAGTAGCCTGTGTTAATTATTATTGCAATAACTCACAAAAATGTCTGTGTCCCTGTCATCAGCGAAAATATCGGCTTCTACACTATTTTATATGTGTGATCTAAATCTGCGCTTACATATCTCGGTAAGCAATATCTTACATGATTATTGATTACTTACTTTAATTGCATTTAGTACTAAGTGATTCAAATACATGTACAATTTTATGCCGATGTGCTTATGAATATATATATGTGTGTATATAGTGATGATGAATACAGATTGTATAATACATTTACAATCTGTACTATGGTTTTAATTGTGTTTTATTTTGATGCCTATGATACTCAAGAAACTATTCACATGTACGTAATAACAGAAAAGTTAATGTCATGTCCAATCCATTTTCAAAGAAAGATCTGTGCACTACTTGTTTGATTGTAAAGAATTTGAAGTTTTGTATGATAATGTTTTATGTAAGTGAGCAAACCTGAATAAGCTGAAACTGAACTGAAGCTGAACAGAAGCTACACAGGGTGTCTTTTTATTTTCAAAATTGTTAAAAACTAATTTTTAATAACTTGTTTTATAAAAGAAAATATACATGATGAGAAAAAAGGACTCAGAAAAAGAAATTGAGCAATATGGATTTCAAAGGATAAGTTTAGTATGGCTTAAAATTTTATCAGATTGAAAATGCTTGGTTAAAGTTAGATAATTTACAAACAGAAGAATTTCATCATGTACTTAAATGTACTTAAAGCTTTTAAAAATCTTCTAACTCTGGTAATTCACATGGTTTGTCTACGTCAAAAGGGTTTACAAACTGAGAAATGTAAATGTTGAATTGTGACTGAAAAAAACCCCACCCGTATAAGAAAAAATAGCATGGATGCTGTAGTTCTTTTTTAGATGATTCCGCTGGGCATGCACATCATGATTTTACATCATTTAAAAAAATGTTTACCCTCCCAAGTAGTAACACAAAAATGTTGTCGAATTGGCAGCTCAAGGGACTTTGACATGACTATTATTGAATGTAAATTCAATAACCCATTTTATTTTTGCCTATGCATGTATTATTGGTTAGAAGTATGAGTAACAAGTGCTTGTTTTGATATTTTAAACATATTTTCTTGGTCATCCAGTATAGAGAGTAATTTCAAAGATTGGTGTCATTCGTAAGAATTGCATCAATCTTGTGTTATGTTGTAGATCACTGTTCCATATTCTCTGGTGGTAGTGACTGAAAATCATTGCCGAAATAGAAAAGTGTTAGAAAAAGCTAAATTGATGCGTCACTCATTTTGTTTGCAATGATTATTTCTGTACATCAGAGAAATCTGAAATGCTTAGAACTGTACGTTGGAAGATTTCGCTTTCAGAATCTGTTGCTACTACATGTAGTTGCTGATAACCATTATTATACACGCACAAATTGTAAGTCTTATGAAACATCTCAGGAAATTGTGTTAATTATTAATCAGTTAGTATCTTCTTCTTATACACATCCTAGAAATGAGTAACTGTTATAACTGTTGGATTAAAAGAATTTTTTTTTTTTTTTTTTTACCATTTTAATAACTGTTTGGCAATGATCTGAATTAATTTAATGGGGTTGATTGTATTTGCTACTTGTGGATAAATACATACTCTATACATATGTCATGACAACACTGTAACCTTTCAATTATTTTCCCCTCATCCAAACTTTTATCTCTTATGTCACCACCACCCACGCACTCTCTCTTTCTCCCATTCTCTATTTCTGTCTTGTACAATATTTCTCCTACCGCACTTTAGTTATGTTGCATATTTGTGTGTGTAATTTTTGCACTGGATTTGGAATATAATCATGATTGTAAAAAATGCCTAAGGTGCAATTTGCAAGCAATAATTCAAAATCAGTGCTTCCATTGGTTATAAATTTCAGAGCCCTGACATTCATTGTACTGTTCACATATTTTGTTCTAGCCATGTGTCTACTCTTCTATGATATAATTAGATATGCTTTGAAATGATGTGATCATGATAAAGGAATTCAATCTGCTAATAATTGAGATAATGCAACCGTGATACATTTCATGATGGTTCCTGTATTCGAGAAAGAGAGAGTGTCAGATGTGAAAATGCAGGGTTGAGCATGGGTGTGTGTGCTTGGGGTCTGGACCCCTTATTAATTATGCAAGACAACTCCCCTCTTTTTTGTACATAGGTCAAAGGTCACAGAGGTCAGTTTCTGAAATTTCAGGTTTTAGCCTTGTAATGTGATACATGTATGACAAGAACCATTTGAGGTATGACTTCAAAGTAAGTGTTAGTATGTAATCCAATAGAAAGATGATCTGATTAGATTTTGAGGTACATAGGTCAAAGGTTATACAGGTCAATTTCTGATAGGTTTTAGCCTCGTTATCGAGATATCTCGAGAACCATTTGAGCTATGAGCTTCAAACTTGGTATTATTATGCATCACCATAGTAAGACAAACTCATTAGTGTTTGGGGAGGTAGGTCAAAGGGTGAAGGTCATAGAGGTCATTTACCAAAAAATATTACCAAAGGTTTTCAGCCTCGTTATCATTGCAATACACGTATCTCTTGAATGGTTTGAGCCATTACCGGTAACTTAAGACTTGGTACTAGTACATGTATGCATCACCATAGTGAGACAAGTTGATTAGATTTTTGAGTAGGTCAAAGGTCAAAGCTCATAGAGGTCAATATATGCACGAAATTAAAGATTAGTTTATCACATTTCAATTATTTTGTATGCATGACTATGAGGAGACAAAGTTATCAGACTTTTTGGTTGTTAGGTCAAATGTCAAATGTTAAAGAGGTCAGTTAACTTGTAATTATAGTTTTTTGTCCCCGCCGAACGAAGTTCGCGAGGGGACTATGAAACGGGCTCCGTTCGTGTGTGCGTGTGTGTGTGTCCGTCCGTGCGTCTGTGTGCGTCCGTCCGTGCGTCCGTCTGTGCTCAAATGTTAGAAAATGCTACTTCTCCGTCATTTCTTGGCCGATTTTGATTCTGATTGTTTTATCTGATAGGGCTTGGTGAGGGCTTCCAAACTTCTACACAGAATCGTGAAATTCATTAATTATGCAAATTTATGCAAATTTATTCAAAATTGACGAAAAATGCTACTTCTCCTCTATTTCACATCGGATTTTGATTCCGATTGTTTTATCTGATAGGGCTGGGTGGGGGCTTCCAAACTTCTACACAGAATTTTGAAATTCATTATTCATGCAAATTTATGCAAATTTATTCAAAATGGCTGAAGGTTCATAATGTTTTCATGTTTTATATTTCAGTTGTATACATGCATTGTTGGTATTCTCTTCTTTTGCATGCAGTAACATTATTTTATTCACTTAAAGGGAAAGTTCACCCCGAAGATTACTTGAGTTTAAAAAATGCAGAAAAAATAAAGAAAAATATTGGCGAAAGTTTGGACAAAATCCGTTAAAGAATAACGGAGTTATGGACTTTTGAAGTTTTGATTTTGTGACGTCACATGCGAGCAGCTCCTCCATTATGTAATGTGATAAATATTCCATAAAATACAGTTTTCTCAGAAAATTTAGAATATTTTCGTCTGTGCATTTGATATATTGTCAGAAATGTTATTCAATACTAGATTCTGAAAAGAAACAATATTAATTTATCGTGGAACGTAAAAAAAAATGTGAATATATGGAATATTTATTACATGACCAATGGGCAGCTGCTCGCATGTGACGTCACGAATCCAAAACTTTAAATAGTCATAACTCTTTTATTATTTGACCGATTTTCATCAAACCTTCGCCAATATTTTTCTTTATTTTTTCTGCATTTTTTTAACTCTAGTAATCTTTAGGGTGAACTTTCCCTTTAAGTTTTTCACTGAAGTTTTAAGGTTCAGGCTAGTTAATTTCCACAGATCTGCACTTCCGGCGGGGACATTTATTACGCACTGCGTAATTTACTCATTCACTTGTTTTTTAAATTCTGGTTATCACAATATTCAAGAACAGTTTGAGCCATTAACTGAATATAGGCAAAGGCCTATGGGAGACGCAGTCACATCCATCTTGTTTTTGGTATTGATTTACATGTGAAATGATCGCTGATTGCGTAATCGATGTTTACATAAGTTTGAAGTCTAACCTTTACTAAACACATCACATCACCATGCCTAGTTTAAAGGAGAATTAACCCCAGGATATAAATATACTTACAGGGCTGCCAACCTTGAGTGAGAGTTTAGAGTGAGACATTGCGAGGGAGCGAAGCGACCAGGGGGTGGAAGGGGGGGGGGGTGTCCCCCCTTCCACGGTAGGGAGCTCTGACAATTTTACATTTTAAATGGTGCAATCTGGTGCATACTTTAGTCATGATTTCAACACATATATAGTCATAGCAGAAGCAGCATTAACGTTAATTTACTAAAGTGAATTGAATAAGTAATAAATAGGTTACATTGTATAATGCCACATGTAGTTCACTGACCGCATGAAAAATTACAAAATTCCAGATTTGTTTAATACTGCATGATTTTTAATAAGAATTTCAAGATCCTGCTGTCCGGCCGTAGAGGGATGTGCTGGCTATTACTTTTTTTTGTTTTTAAGAATCTTTTATTACTTCCTTTTTCAAAATACATTTTCGCAATAATCAAGGTAAAATATACAAACAAATATATTCACATGCAGTATCATTGTGCCAAATTACATAATAATAAGTAACCATAATATTTTACATGCATGTATTAAATAGTAAATTATGCAATATATGGAAGTCTTTGTGATAAAAATTATTACATTGGTGTACGATCGATGGCAAACTCTGCTGAGCCACGTATGCAGCGCGGCCGGGCTTGGGCCCCGGTTGGGCTGCCGCACCAAAGCCATGTCAGTCCGGCCATCTAGTTACACTCATCATAGTCGTCACACGTATATACATACACGCAGTATAACCAATCGTAATCCAATCCAATCCAATCTTTGCGCACTACCGAAAATGATTTTCATTGGTTAAGCTTTGCTTTGTGCCCGCGGGAAAATCTCAAAAGGCCTTGGGCATATTGAATATTTGGAATATCAGAGATTTAGGAGAGATTTTTTTTTTTTACTTTCCATTTTGGGGGTTCAGCTTGAGAATTTGTTTATCAGAGTGAGACAGTCAGAATTGGGTGAATTGCGTGAGTCTCACGCTCAATGCGTGAGAGTTGGCAGCCCTGTACTTATGTGCAAAGGTGTAATATTATATTCTTAATCATTGGCCTATATCACTTTAGAAATAGAATATCAGAAATGGGTTAAATCAAGACATTCTAGCACACGGTATCATCTGCTAACACTTTACATGGGGGATGCCAGTTTCTTGATGATATGAAGTTGTACATGAACCATTTGAAACCGTTCCGGTCAGGAAGATATTTTTAATCCTAGAGCTAAATTGCTTCTTTTCGTTACAAAAAATCCCCATATATGATGGAAAATATGGAACAGGTGTATAAATATATTCTAAAATTTGAAATTTATAGATTTCTTTTTGAATTATCTGGTTTTGCTAAATAGAAATCGATTTCTTGGGCTTGCCTGGCAGAGCAGAACATAATTCATACAACGCGCATTCTGACTATTGAAGTCCATTATCTCAAAGCAGGTGAATGCATAGTTTGTCACTATTGACGCTCGGGAAAGTTATCATTCATAAATTTGAATCACAGTATCAAGAAAATAGATTTCTATTTAGTAAAATAGTAATTTTCGAAGAATTATAAAAATGATTTTCGTTTTTAGAATATATGTATATATCTGTTAAATATTTCAATTCTCAGATGGGAATTTGTATCAGGAAGAAAGACAATTTTGCATTCGGATTAAAAATACATGTATCTTTATGTACAAATCAAGAAAATGGCAGCCCCCAGGTATCGCTAGCAGACGATAAATTTTGCTGAGAAAATCTTGATTTATACCCATTTCGTATATTTTAATGCAAAACTACGTAGGACAGCAAGAAGGAATAGATTACATCTTTGAATATAAAGCACATTTATATTTTGAGGTTAATTCCCCTTTAAATGTAGTACAATAAGGCCCCCCCCCCAAAAAAAAAATTATTTGGTTGTCCTCCAGTGACTTTTTTTTTAAAAAGAGGGTCGGTCGGTCGGATTTTTTTTTTTTTTTTAACACTGAGAAAATAAAGGAGGCAAAGCAAGTTTTAATATTTAACGTTTTTACATGGTATTTACATTTATTAATTATCACCCAGAAACATAAAAGAGTTGTTATTTCTCTTACACTGTTTAAGTCTTGTATATTAAACAATTTATGTAATACAAACTGTTGTTGAAATTAATTTCGCTTTTCCACGTAAGTTTTGCCGTGGTTGGGTTTTGAAAAAAAAAAAAAAAAAAAAAAAAAATTGGGTCCGCCCCATTTCTGAGGGTCGGTCGGTCGAGGACAACCAACCAATTTTTTTTTTGTTGTTGGCCTAAAAGATGTACTGAGGTAATAATAAAACAATTTTTTTTTTTCGAACCAGTTATCTAAATCTGACGCTTACACCCACATGTATAAGGAAGAACCAGACTGGAGGAATATTTGACTCTTTTGCAATGTGCTATCAAAGCATTTATTTGTGTTGAACGCATGCACAAAAGATTTTTTTAGTCATCAATTATAGTCAAGACAAATTTCTTTGCAATTATACTCTAACATGTTATTTCATGAACAATCATAGTATAATATTTTTTTTTCTATTTATCCTCTTTCGAGGGACTTTATTATTCAAAATGACAATTATTTACAATAATACAAAATTCACAGAGTCATAACATAACACATAGTGTGAAGACTAAAATTACATAAATCATGAACTAAATAATTGACAATACTTTTTCAACTTCGTTTATGTGGAATTTCTTCTTATTACATTTTATACTAAGATATGATCTAATTTCTACCTTTAATTCTTTAAATAAATATAAAGCATGCATCGTGTGATTTTTACTTCCGAAACAGTCTCTGATATAATTTCTATAAATAATGAATTGAGCAAAATTCAACATAAGATTTACTATATTCATTTCTTTTTTCTCTATTTCATAACCGATTAACAAAATTTGTTCGTTCAAAACAATTCTTACATTAAATAAACTATCGATTAATTTGAATAAAATCTTCCAATATAACGAAACTTTTTTGCAAGTAAAAAGGAGGTGGTTGCTTGTTTCCGGGATCTTACAAATATTACATAAATTGTCATTTTTAATCTTCCATTTACATAAGTTGTCTTTGCAGGGTAGTATCCTGTGGATAAATTTAAAATTATACTGCTTAATTTTGTTGTCATTTATAAAATGAAATTTAAAATAAAGTACTGGCTTCCAGTCGAAGTCATTCGGTAATTCAAAATAAGCGTTCCAAAAATAGATACACGGCAGTTCTTGTTTATTTCTTTCTAACATCATATTATAATAGTGTTTGGCTCTCATGCCCGCGACCTCAATGGAGTCACCTGTTACCATTTCAATGGAACTGGATTCCACTTCAGACGGTGAACCATTTACATATTGCCTCCTATTACGTAACTTCTGTAACCAAAAATTCGGAAACGCACTTTTTAACTTTGACAATTTAAAGGAGGAAAGTAATTCATTTTCTTGAAAATCAATACAAATTGAATCAACTTTTTTCCAAATACCATTTGCTAAGACTTGCTTCACTTTAAGGATATTATTTTTTTTTCCAGTTTGGAAAATGTAATAACTCATTCCTATATTTAATATTACTATTATACCAGATTATTTCATTTTCTATATCTGTTACTTTAAACATATCAATATATTTCAGTTCAGCCCAAGAACAAAACATGTCAACATAAAAGTTAGGCAACTTTCTTTTTCTACAAATATGATACATGTCACTCTTTTTGCAATTAAAATTCAAACAAAGAGGCACCTTCCCAATTTTCTGAGTCCAATATTCGAACAGAACTGTCCAAGCACTTTGTTCATTTCTCAAATATTTACAAATCCATGATAGACGGAGTGATCGGCATTTCGACTCTAAATCTACCATCCCTAGCCCTCCTTCTACTTCAGGATTGTAACAAATGTTCCGTTTCACTTTTTCTTTTTTAGAATTCCATAAAAATGAATAAACTAGTTTATTTATACGTCTTATTATTTTAGGAGGGATCGGGACTGCCGTAGCAGTATGTACTATCTGAGACATAACTAACAGTTTAATTACAACAACTTTTCCATATAGTGTTAGTTTTCTCATTTTCCATAAATCCAGTGTATTCTTCATTTTTTCCACTTTACTTTCCCAATTTAGGTCTTGAACGGCAAAACTATTTTTACCTACATATACACCAAGACATTTTATTGGATCTTCGGTAAAATGTAAATCTTTAACTTCAACATGATTCATATTTAATTTCATAAAATTTGATTTGGTCCAGGTGATTTTTGGTCCCGCATGTTCTCCAAACATTTCTACTTCTTTCATTATTTCTTTTATTGATTGAACACAATTAGTAATAATAGTCGTATCGTCTGCATATTGGACGATGCGTATATCTTTAAAATCAGATTTGTCTTCATTCAAGTATGGGACTTGGATTCCTTTTATTTTAGTGTTTTGTTTAATTCTCATAGCTAAAACCTCTGCAACAATTATAAATAAAAGGGCTGAAAGTGGGCAGCCTTGCCTAACGCCTCTTTCTATTGCAAATTTCTCTGATATCCAACCAAAATTTAAGACACGACCATGAGCACCATTGTATAATGTTTGAATCCATCTCAAAAACGAATCTTTAAATCTAAGTTCTCGTAACAAGGAAAATAGAAAATAATGATCAATGTTATCGAACCCTTTTTTGAAATCCAAGAACATCATAACAGCTTGTTTATTTTCAAGAAGACAATAATCAATAGTATCCTGGATAAGTCTGATACATTCAGATGCAGAGCGATTCTTTAAAAAACCAGCCTGATCCTCTGATACAAGTTTGTAGATTACTTTTTGTAATCGTATTGAAAGAATCCGAGCTGCAAGTTTATAATCAATGTTTAACAGCGAAATAGGCCGCCAATTATCTAAAACATTTTTGTTACCTTTCTTATACAATAACGTAAGGATAGCTTGACTTTGTGTACAGGACAACTGTTTTTTGTCGTAACCCTCATTCAGACTGTCAATTACCATATGTTTAATGTCCCCCCAAAAGCATTTATAAAATTCAACACTGAGTCCATCACTTCCAGGTGATTTGTTCAAATTCATTGACTTCAATGCCTCCCAGCATTCGTTCTCCGTAATTTTTCCCTCACACAAATTTGCGTCTTCTTCAGTCAAAACATGTAGATTTATATCGGATACATAGTCTTTAAATTTGTCAAACTCAGCCCCGGTATTATTTCCCTTATAAAGATTACAATAAAATTCTCGTATGCCTGTCAAAATCTTTTGTTCATCTCTAATAATTTTCCCGTTGATCTCAAGACAATCTATTTCTTTCTTCTTTCCTTTTGCTTTTTCAAGCTGAAGAAAATATTTTGTTGACTTTTCACCAAATTCAAGCCATCTTGACCGAGATCTCACAAATGCACCTTTGCACTGATATTCATACCATTTGTCTATTTTTTGTCTCAAACACTTCATCATAGTATAATATACACTTTAATGCTTCCTGCTGTACAGAAAAAAACAAATTGGGATTGAAAAAGAAGTTTCATCGGCTGGTTTTTAGCCTGATCAAGGGCATCGCTAGGCCCGGAGGGGGTGGGTGGTACACTCTCATTGTTTTTATTGGCAAATTTCAAGTTGTCAGTCTTGTTATCAAATTTAAAAAAAAAAAAAAAAAAAAAAAAAAAAAAAAAAAAGAGACGAGGCTCCCCCGTTTTGTTTATGTTTTGTTTTTTTGCTTGTTGAACTTTTTAAAAGATTTGAATGCAAATTTGAAAACGACCATTTACTTATTAATGGAGCGTTGGAACATTTTCAAGTAATTTTTCTACAAATCTGGCTTAACCCCCCCCCCCTTCAAAATAGTCTAGCGACTTCCCCGAACTCAGAGAGAAAAAAAAACCAACCTCGAAATCTCTTTCACACAAACGCAAATAATGTTACAAATTTGTTACACAGGAATGTTCTCATATCCTTTGACATGTTCTAAGCCGAATATGAATTCTTACAATTGAAGAAGAAGCAGAGGAGACCTGCCGTCTACGAAACATCTCAGAGCGAATCTATAAGACAGGGTTGCGTCAGTCGGATGCAGAAGTCAGAGGGACTGCACTACGTTGCGTAGGAGAAACCTCCGAGTGCTTCCGGTGACGGAACATCCTTTCTATGTTTCCACCTGGGACATTTCTTAACGGTACAGATTATTTCTTCTTCACAACTGTATAGAGCGGCTTTGTGATCTTTTACATCGTTTTTATGTATTCTGCAAAAGGAAAATATTCATACAAGCTGGAAAATCGTCTCATATTATGTTATGTTTAACATTATATTTACAATAGGGGCGTCAATTCTGGAGGGGGTGCCCTCAATAATTTCGCAATTAACTGTGTAGGCCTATCCTAAGGAGCGCACCTTTCCTAGTGTTTGCCTAAAAAAATAGGCGTACGAGGCAGGGTAGAGAGTAGGGGGCTGCAGCCCTCTGAAAATTTTGAAATGACCTTTATCAGGGTAACCGTTACCCATATTCGGGTAATATTTCCTATCCAGCATGTACTTCGATGACAAAATGACATTATAAACACCATGAACAGATAGAACATGTATTACAAGAGGCTCGTCACCTTAAAATCCTCATTTTCTTTTACTTGCTGGGGGCTCCCTTCGTCCCCGCCCTAGCTATTTTTTTTTTTCTTGGGGGGGGGGGGGGGAAGGGAGACTGAAAAGTCGTCACTTTATGCCACTGCAAGAGACAGGCAGCTTTTTGACGAGAAACTTGCCTGTACGCCCATAACTCCCTCATCCTCAAGATGTATATCGACGCCCCTTGAAAACTAATCATCAAACACAACTCAGAATGCAACTTCAACTGAATTAAAACTATGTTAAAGAGTAACAATTCTTCATTCAAAATCAAATACTGAATACTTATAATACTTAGTTTACTTTATCTATGTTCAGGCTTTACTCTTACTTTTGTTTTTGCTTTGCTTTGGTCAGTTGGTTTCTCTGTTTTGCATTCATGTATATATATATATATATATATATATATATATATATATATATATATATATATATATGTGCGTGTGTGTGTGTGTGTTTATAACAACTTCTGAAACACATAAAATCTTTTAAAACTATTTACATTTCCTTCAGTTTAGCATTTCTCATTAACATACCTTAAATCAAATATACAGACAATGAAATAGCCTATACCAAACCAATGGCTTCACCTGGTGAGGATTGAGAGGGATCGTTACTCTCCACTGTGACAATGCCTGGTATTACACACAAATTTGCAAAATTCGTGAGGTCAGAACAATAGGGATCAGATATGGTTCTGATTCCGCGATTACTTTCATGTCTGACATATTCCACAAGAGAAAGAGATGTCATTTCCAGTCTTTAAATGCGTCATCCCATCCCATTCTCCTATTCTCCTCTGGTAACTGCCATTGTTTGGTATACTGTGATGACTAAGAGACACTACTGTCATGACTGTGGACACTTGATTATAATATGATTATAGTCTTATTACAGTCTTATTTACCCAGGGCAGCCTCATCAGTATTAATACTGCTCTTCATGAGGGCCCTGTAATTATTATTATCCCAGCATTGCCAGGTTACCCATTTACTACACTTGGGTCGAGTGGGACAAATGTGGGTAAAACACCTTGTCCAAAGATGTGAGCACCGAATAAGGATCAAGCCCAGGACCTCTTATATGAGAGTCGAGAGCCTTCAACAGTATACCACAGTGCTCCCGCCCAATTCGATGTCCTTATCGGCCGTGTCTTTTCCGCGTTTACAGGAACGACTGATCCGGCGAAAGAACTAAAATACTAACCAGGGCCCTCTTGCGTAAAAAGTTGCGATTAAACGCAACTTTTTATGCAAGAGGGCCCAGTTGAATGACATAATTTCATATCCGTCGATCGAGTGTATGTCACAAGCGCAGTTAATTAGCTTTATGTAGTGTAACATGAAGCTAGCAACTGTGTTTTCTCATGTACTGATGTGTGTTACAACTTCACACATTTCAGCTCCGCCAATATGTGATACATGTATTACAATCGAGATGAGATACATCGTATATGTATCTTCCATGCTATCACAATAATGCTACATGGTTTGCAGCAATAGTATATACCACGTGACATATACGGAATGTTGTGGCAGGAGGGAATATTTTCTACCTTAATTCATGTATATCCCTCCATATACAGAAGCTAGAGCAAAGGGGATCTTATTGATGTTTTCAACCCATCTTCTCTTTTTTGAAGCAAGGTTTGTTCAAAAGTGGGTAAAACTGAATGGGCATCCGCACGTCTTGAGCCTCTACTGGATGACACCACTTGCCGTATCCGTAAACAGGATAATGCATATATTTATTCTTGTCAATCAGGGAGTTGACTGTCTAGCATTTCCCTGTAATGACTGACACATATGTATTGTCAGTGAACTACAAACCCCCTCCGACGCGGGTCTGCTACATTCACTGTACATAGTTTGAAAATAAATTGAGTTTCTGAGCGCCTCTTCCGAAACCCCAGGTTATCTGTTTGTGTAAAACAGAGCATTCAGAAAGTCTTAACCAAACATACCCATTATGTCCTAACATGGACGGTATGTGACGAACTAAAAGCATTATAGATATAATTCTTCTTCTGAAAGAAAAATCAATTCTAAATCTACTTCAAAAGCATAAATGAATGAAAGATATATAGGAACAATACCAACATTTCTACAATACTCTGAACTACATGTACACGATAACCATTGCATTAAACATCTCATAAATTTTGTAAAATCAATATATCTCTGAAAAAAAACACGTAAATTTCTTCAACAGACAGTCCATGATACCAATGCATTCAACGTTAGTGACCGCATTTTTATCATTGGAAAAAAAGAAGAAAAAAGACAGGGGCTATCATTTTATAGCCAACGATGCCCCTGACTATATTTCTTATCGAACATGTCGAATATTCGAAGCCACCGGTCTCTGTCCATATGACCTTCAAACAGAATAAGTACATCTACTGTATATAAATTAGATCTGTGTATGATCATACTTGCACCAAGTTTCAAAGGAAATCTATAACATGTGGCAAACATTAGCAATCGAATCACAACTTGTTGACACTATATACAACGTTTAGCAAACTTATCATTAAGTTCCTATATAGTAATTACTCTACTTATCTTCTTTCATCAAACATTATACATGTAAGTTGGAACTTGGAAGCTGCTCATTTGCCCCCATAATATTGGCATCCTAACGACATTCTTAAAAACCGGATCAACTTATCGTACTGAAATTATGTACTTCAAGTAAATAATACATGTAGTTTTAAAACATGTATTATAGCGCATATCACATTATGACATGAGGTCCTTCTGCGCTTCCAATAGTGCAATAGGACACACATTCCTAGAAATCGTTCAATCCGCGCACAATGCAATTTAGGGATTGAATCTTTCCAGGTTCCCTCATAAAACCTGGGTCGAAAAAAGACAAATACAGAAACATGAAAAGATACAATGTCTTGTTTGAGGACATACACATCCGCACCCAGCAGTGATTCGACCGTTTAACCTCTCAGTTGAAAGTAAAGTGAGGAACCGCTACACCAGGGTGCTCTCACAAAATTAGTAGTTCAACTATATCAAAATCTTGAAGCAAAACAATGTATAACTGTTACATGTCTTATGGAGACGAATGACCTTTGACATAATGGTCACAAATACTGAAATAGAGTTCCCATCGTAGAATGCATTTCCTGACGATTGCACTATAAAAGTACATGTATGTACAAACATCTAATAAACTAACAATTGTTAACGTGTAGAGACCATCGAACAAATGTTACACATATGAATGACTGTTTTTCAAAAAGTAATAATTTGAATAATGTCAAATGTAACACCTACATGAGCAGGTATTTACAAACCTTGCCATATTGTTACAACGGTTTACTTCACTTTTCTTCTATTCAAAAGATAATAATATACTGTATGTACATGTGACTGAAGAATGACCTACATCCACTAAAAATGACTGTTTGATTTTGCCAAAGACGCTCATGGATGCTGGAGATCGGAGATCTCCGATAGGGAATTGAACAATATACAATTGTATATTTTATTATCTATTCATAGTTTTTTTTCTCGAAACTCTAGGCATTTTATTCTTCCTAGGTTCACCTGAGGAGTTCGCTGTGTGATAACTCCCTGGTCTACCCCAACTACAATGTATATACTTCACTACTGGCGTACTGGTGGGGGGCTTGAGCCCCTCAAAAGGGAAAAGGGAAGGAAAAAAAAGGGGGGGGGGGAAACGAGAGAAAAAAAGGGGGAAATGATATTACCTAACGGATATAGGTCTAGATCTGTGACAAAATTACATTTTCATTAAAAAAGAGTCGATTTTTTTTTTTGCTCGCTCGCAAGTATTCAGAAATTTTGCTGTGTATGCCTATGTTCAGCCCCCTCAAATCTTGTGGCTCATTACGCCACTGTACTTCACGATATAACTAGCAGGTTGACAACGAGTCAATGGCGAACCCTTGCATGCACTGAACATGCTGAAGGTGAAGCTAAAGAATATGGTGAAACTAATTAGATCCTATGCAATCAAATAGAAATTGATGCATGTATATATAGACACCATAATTGTTGCACAACTTCCAGGACTGGATTACGGTTTGCTCTACAAGAAAGGTAGCTTAAAAACATACTCAAGACAAATACATGTATACAGAAAACCGGCAATAGGACTTTTCTTAAGAGTCTACTGTAACATGGTCATTAAAGAAATAAAATTCAGTTCAATATGAAAACAATGGGAGCAAAGGTCAAGATAAACCAATCACATCTTAGACAGTTATCAGGCAGAGAAAGTACCGGTATTAGGAATGAAAAAAGTTTCATTTCATGTAACATGTGTAATATCAACCATCTTACATTGGGGCATTATTGCTGTCCTTCTCTAGACCAAGCGGCATGTCTGGCGCGATCCATCTCTCCGGCTAGTTGGTTGTCATCGCTTAATTTGTGGCGCTGTCCACCTATCACAGAACCACATTCGGGGCAACGCGCATGCACCATGGCACCGCCGCACTCACCGATAGCATAGACATGACCCTCTTTGCACTTGAACCAATGGCCTTGGCTAAGACCAACTGCATGGACTACCTGCAGTCGCTCCCTGTCGCTGATAGCCAATGCTGTATTCTGTGTACGCCCCAAGGCCTCGTTGATACGCCCTAAGGCGCCTTTCACTTCCATCTCCTGATCGGGTGTCAGTGGTTTCTGGTTGGAAAGAAGGCTGTCGAACTCGATAAGAAGACCCTGGTGTGACGTGTTCTTTTCCCACCAGGATAGGTTGCTGACGAGCAGATCTGCGGCATCGCACTCCATGATCATACGAACAACCTCTGTTAGGGTATCGTTCATCTGCTGCTCTGCAAAGCGACCCAGGTCTCCTGTTGACAGTCGCTCCTTCATTCTGCTGAGACGTTCTGCTAATGGTTCACACCGGTACACAATGATATCTCGATAAGACAGGTGTGTCTTAGTACCAAATGCTGCTCCCTCGAGAAGCTGTCGAAGAGCATCCACCTGCGTCTGCATGTTGATAACCTCCTGAATGAAGTTGCATCGGTTTAGCCGGGAAACCAACGTCTGGAGATGATGACAGTCGTTGATATTTTCCCGAAACATTCTGATGACGTCTTCAGAAGGACCATTCGTTTCAATTTTCTCCAGCAGGCCTATCCTCTTTTTTAGAAGACGTTTCTTTTCCTTGATCTCGGCGTTACTACCCATCATTTTCGTCTTGACCGCCTCGATGTCAGCGAGGGTGCGTTTGATAACGTTTCCGTAGCGGAGATTTTTACGGATGGGCGTGTTACATTTTGGACAACCCTTGAGCTGAGAGAGAGAGAAAAAAAAATTATAGTATGAAAAGAAAAAACTACACAACTTCATACAGAATGAAATCTTGAATTTCACACCGCCTAAGTCATGGGGATTATATTCGAATTCAACACTGCAAAGTCATCTGGAAGTATTAATAGTATTATCAGAACTGCAAAACGTGAATATTATCAGAAAAGGTTTGATTGTGCAAAAAATAATCTGAGAGTAATGTGGAAAGTAATTTATGATGTAATGAATAAAAAAAGGTCAACAAAAGATGATATGTGTATTGACTATAATGGTGAAATTATAACAGATAAACAACAAATCGTAAATATATATCTTTAACGATAATTTTTTAGTATTGGGATAAAGATTCAAGATAAGGTACAAGGTGGACGTGCGGAAAAGAGTCCAGATGTAAGAGCACTGGTTAAAAGGAAACTGTCCTTCATCGATGTTTTTTTGTCCAGTAAAAGTTCATGATGTCATTGAAATAATTAAAAAAATAGATGCTAATAAGAGTCCAGGTTATGATGGTATCCATCCTAAAGTATTGAAGCGTTCTGTTTTTGCAATAGCTCAGCCTTTGTGCAATATAATCAATCTTGCCATTAAATGTGGCGTTTTTCCTGATTCACTGAAAATTGCCAAAGTTTTGCCCATTTTTAAAAAGGGAGATAAATCTATTTTGAATAATTATAGACCTATTTCAGTTTTGTCTGTATTAAGTAAAGTTTTTGAAAAAATAATTTGTGATCAAATGATGAATTATATAGAAAAACATAATATATTGTATAAAAGACAAATATGGTTTTAGAAAAAGGCACAGTACTCTCCATGCCCTTATAGATCTTACAGATAAAATAGCAAATGCATTTGAAAATGGCAAATTTTTAATAGGACTATTTTTAGATCTTTCTAAAGCATTTGACTGTATGGACCATAAAATTTTAATTGATAAATTATATTTTTATGGTTTCAGGGGTGTTGTAATAGATTTGGTCACAAGCTATTTATCGAACAGAAAACAATTTGTGAGCACTGGAAATTTTATCTCCCCTAGTAAGGGCATTTCACTAGGTGTTCCACAAGGTTCCAACCTTGGCCCCTTCTTTTTTTGCTATATGTGAATGACTTGCCAAATTCTAGTGACATCTTGTCGTTTATATTATTCGCGGATGACACAAGCCTTTTTACTGCGGGTGATAATTTAACAATGGCATCATATTTTTTGAATACCGAGTTGAAAAAAATTCATTCATGGTTCTTTGCAAATAAGCTGTTGTTGAATTTTAGTAAAACAAATTTTATACTATTTAAAACCAAAAATAAGTTTTTTGACACAAGTCAAATTAAGTTGTATATTGATGATAATGAATACACATGGCAGAAGCAGTGAAGTTTCTTGGTGTGAAAATAGATAGTAAGTTAACTTGGAAAGATCATGTAGATGAAATTTCTCGCAAGATATCTTGTGTCATAGGTGTCATGAATAGAATTAAGCATAATTTACCTTTGCCAGTACTAGTAAAATTATATAATGCTATGATCTTGCCATACCTTTCTTATTGCAATATTGTATGGGGACATTGTGCAAAATATTTACTACAGAAGTTATACTTGCTACAGAAGCGTGCTGTTAGGATTATAACCAAATCACCATACCTTGCCCACACAAACATCCTCTTTAAAAATCTTGAATTCTTAACTATATTTGACCTTAATATTTATTATATTGCAATTTTTATGTTTCAATGTATTAAAAATGTTTTACCCAATTGTTGTAATGACCTTTTTATTTATCAGAATGCTATAAACAGATATGCAACAAGACATTCTGATAATTTGTACTTGCCAAATTACCGATATAATTTCTCCCGTTCAGTCATAAGCTACAGAGGACCTTTAATATGGAACATGTTGGGAAAAGAAAAGAAATCTTGCCCATCAGTGTCTGTTTTTAAAAGGAAGTATAAGTCTTTTATCATTCATCATGTATAATTTTGATCGTAATATGCCTGCCTGTTTGTTCTGTTTGTCATGTTAATTTGTTTCAATTCTTTACACTTTATAGGGGATTAGCCTTGATAGGCCTTTGGCCTTTGCTGATCCCCGCATCCATATACTTTTATATACATGTAGCTGTCTTTGTTGTACATTGTTTTTTTTGTTTTTTTTGGTAATTTTTCTTGTCAAGTTGCCTTTGTATTAGTTTATATCTACGTCTCATTTATGACTTTCATTTACCCTGTCATATGTTTTTATCTTCGATGCAAATAAAAGTCCACATAGGCCAGATCAATCAAGTATTAATTCAATCTTCATGTTACATGCTTAGTTGGCCAATTATCAGACTTCAATATACATGTACATACCTTCACAGTCTCGGACTCTGTTTCGTCATTAGAAGGCATCATCCACTTGTCCAATCCTTGTACTGCAATCACATGACCACAGTCTTCCAGCTCGACAAATCTACAATGGGAAACGATGATAAAGTAACAGTAAAACACTACCCCGTAAGGGCCAGCATGATAAGAATAAATATGACGAACACGATAAACTTGGAAAAAGTTTTGAATTACATTAAAATTAACTTTTGAAATATATAATTTTACAAATGTATTGACATATTTTTTTACTCCTCTAGAATAACTGTAGCTAGTGACGGCTTCAAAGCGTGCCACACCCTTTAGTCTCGCATATAGTAATTACAAATGAATTTAAGCTACATCTTGAATACTGAAATATAATACATGTGTATCATATAGATGTACAGGATCATTTAAAAGTTCGTCACCAGGCTCTTGGTGAAGACGCGTCCATAATTATTTTGAACAGACTTTTCAAACGGTCAGTCAGAATGTCTTACCGGGCGCCAGGTTCATCTTCATCTCCAAAGAACAGCTCTGTAACTTCATCCTGATGGCACACTCTGCACTTCTTAGGGCAAGGTTCGCCGCAAAGACCGATGCACTCATGACCACACGGTAGTTCTTTCTTGCATGGTTGTTTGCATGGCTCCCGATCACATGGTTGGCAGCACGCCCGTCGACATACCTGGTGTGGACACTGCCATTCACAATGCTCCTGGCATGGGATACAGATTTCTCCACAGGGATCCGTGCATCGGCTGTGCTTACACTTATTCTGACAGTTCTCCGTGCAGGGTGGACAGGCGGTGGAGCATTTGCTCTTGCACTGATGCCCACAGACCAAGATGCGCCCACATGGCTCTTCACAAATAATATGTAGCCGGCCTCGCATGCAGCTTCCACATGTTCCACGGCAGCGATGTCCACATTTAAGTTCTTCATTGCACGGGAATGGACATGTATCCTTCGTGTCTGAACAGTGTACCTCCACAGTATGGTTACATGGCCAGTCCCTCGTGACCATTTCGAAACACTGAGACGCACAAGGTTCCCCACAAGTGTTACGGCAGGGATGTCCGCAAGGGAGGTTTTTCTCGCAAGGACTTCGACACTTGATTTTACCGATGGCCACAGCACACTCGGCTACCTGCTTATGACCGCACTGCAATGTCCTCTCTGATGTATTATTGCACTTCTTGTCACATTTCTCGAAACACTTCTTAGTGCATTTATGTCCAGCAGGACAGATGGGCTTTCGGCATTGTTGCTCACACCGGTAATCACCCAACTGCTTGTTGTCATGCTTATGACATGGTAGCTTACAGCTGTGACCACATCTTAGACGTGCCATACACTGACGACCGCATCCACCAGTATCAATCCGCTTTTGGATATCAGTAGCTTTAGTAATGACATCATGTTGGTTTTCATGATAGCGGCAAGTCAATGGTAGTTCACTGCCTAATGATTCCAGACGCTTAGCTTCCTCCAGGATATGAAGCACTTGATCACACTGAGTACCAAGGAAATCGAAGTTGCCAATAGCATAGAAGCCTTTCTTTGCCTTTGATATAGCCTTTATCAACCGGTCTTGTGTTTTAAGTCGTCCACTGGGTTCGTCCATTTGGAAAGCGGCCAATAGTATGATGTCATTCTCTCCCTGAAAATCATCTAAAAGTTCGACACTGACCTTTGACAATCCGTTGCTTTTCTTGAGACGACCACGCTGTCCAACAGAGTTGGAGAGAATGGTAATCTCACTTTCCGAGTTTCCTTGCTTTAATAGGTAGAGGCAGAGTGTGGAGAGAAACTCCAACTCGTGTGAACTTGCACTGAAACGTGGCAAACCGTGATTCATGAAGTACACCCTACGGGGAATCCCTTGAACTTCACTGTGCCTTGTCACCTGAGGATGGTCTTGAAGGTCGGGGTTATCAAGTTTGATGAACCTGGAGACAGATGGTGCCATACGATGTTGCCTCGTGAGTCTTGCAACAGCATACTTCCTTTCAACAAGACGAAGGAAGGAGGTTATTTCTACATCACCTGTTCTTGCCAGAGCTGAAACTGCAGAATTATGCTCTAACATGGCCCTGTCTTCCCCGATCATGATCAGCTGTCGACAGTTTTGAGACAACGATGATATCACAACTGACTCCATAACGTCAGCAGCTTGGACTACTATCATTATTCTAGGCTGCACATACCTGAGAATACGATGGTGCTCGATTGCAGAAGAAGATGTCACACCTAGAACAGTGGCATTCTGATACATCATGTATTCTGATTTCTCGGATTTTGCCCTCTCCTGTTGTACTGTGTCACCTAACTCCTTGGCTATTAGACGGATACGTCGACTAACAGTATTCCAGAATTCTCTCAACCAGAATCGGTACAGTCGCCAACGCTGGTCATTCTTCAAAGTCCAAGGGTCTTGAACAGCTTCCTCCTGCTCTTTCTTCATGCGCTCCGTGCTGCGAATACGAGAGAGTAGATCCTTTTGAGTCAACTCACCACTTTTGTCAGATGACGTGTCCTTCTTGCTTGGGTCGTAGTCTATGTGGAATGGATCTTCCACCCATTCATCCCCTACTTCTAGAGGACCTAACCCAACATTGGCTCGCTTCAATGCTTTCTGATTTGAGTCAGGCATAAGCCATGCTGCCATACCACCTTTCTGTGAGATTCTTTCAGCATGCGATGCGTTCAAAACTTGTTTCAGAGATTCGACACTAATGATACTCCTCCTTGAAGAGATGATGTTGGCTTGAATGTCTGAGAGTCTCTTCTGTGCTCCTTCTGAATCAGACCCTCCAGAATCGCTGCTTGTGGTTGATACTCCTTTCTTTCTTCCTTTCGGCTGCTCTAATCTGACGATGCCTTTGTCGTCTATACCTTTCAAGAAGTGATCAAGACTGACTTTATCTGGAGCAAGAACAAGTATGGGACCACTATCGATATCGGTGCGACCAAGAGCTTTGTCTGCCAAATTGACACCCCACTTATACCGATTTTGCAAAAGAACTTTGACAATGGCTTGGCCGACGTAGGTTTTTCCAGTACCTGGTCCACCTGTGATAACAGTCAGTTCTTGAGTCAGGGCAGCCTTTACAGCTTGAAGTTGATCACTATCCATGAGAACAGATTCTTTACTGGGCCAGTGTTCAAAATCTGTGAGCGGCACATTGCTTGCCATTGCCTTAGCTGCTTTGTTTTGGGTGTCATCTGACACTAAGTAACTGAGATCATAACAGCATTCCTGTTCTTCTCTACAGAATATGGCCTTTTCATCAGAGCAACTCATCTCGATAAGGTGCTGCCGAAAGGGCATGGTAACATCAGTCACGTGTCCAAGTGTTGACAGGACATCTAGGACACCCTCTGCGGTTTGCATGCAGTCAATCATGAGAAAATTGTAACTGGATAATAGCACTGCAACATCATCTGCTCGTGGAATGTGGAGATCGACAAAACCTTTCCGAAGTTCACTTGTCTCCCGCTCCTGGACTATGCCGTATATAAGAGTGTTGAATTGATCAAAAGAAATGCAGACAAGAGAACCTTCAGCTAGGTGACTATTTGATTCCCAGTGATCAGGCTCGAAATGTCTGGCGTCAAACTGCATGCGATATGCCAGACCGACACCAGTCTTCTTGGAGTTGACAATACTTTTCACGTTAACATATTGGTAGACAGGTATTTCATTCAAGTTTTCGTCCGTCAACTTCTTCTTTCCAGCACGAATACGATGATATTTTGACACATTTTTTCGGATGGGCTCTGCAATGATTTCCCTCAACAGTTGGAACTGTGTCTTGATGCATGCTTCAGTTGCCTCGTACTTGCACTTTTCAGCCGGAGCAGAAACGTCAGGAGGTGATTCCTCTTTTATTTCTCCGGCACAGGGAAACTCTGTTAGTGGGGCATCCTTCGGCCTTCCTTTCTTCACTGCACTCCTCGCAGCGCCCTTCTTCGAAGCAGCGGATTCTGTCAGATCTTTCTGTTTCTTGATGCATTCTTCCAGGGCTTCCTTGGCCGAATCTGGGACAGATATGTCTCTCGATTCCATATCTCTGTACACATCACCAATGAGAACAAGGGGTGGAAGAATCTCAGCAGCCTGTTTCCCTGTCATACATTGAAGAATTTGTTCCAAAACAGCCGTCACCTCGTCCGTTTGCTGTAGAAGTTTTTCAGAAGTGTCGTCTTCTGAGTTGATCCTTATACGCATGATATGTTGAGGAACATGCAATTTGAGAAACCTTGACTGGCTGATGACGACCTTAGCGATCTCCTTGACATGAACCCCCTTCTCTTGAAACATCTTCGCAAGTACCGAAATCAAACAATACAACATTTCTTTCGATAATTCTCGTTGATAAAGGAGTTTTTGAAGGCTTCCTTTCTTTTCCAAAAGTTCAACAGCAACATCAGACGGTGTCTTTGTCAACCAGGCTTTAACTGTCGAGAGTTCCAGATCTTTGTATCTATATTAGAAGAGAAATATGGAAAGAATAAGAAGATTGGAAAAAACAATGCAAACATCAAATGTCGCCGTATATCATTTTCTATCAGTTATTAGAATGAAAAATAGTTCAGACATAAAGACATTGTTGCCGAAATTCTCAGCGTAAAACTTTGATGAAATCATTACACTCATTAATGCAAGTTCTTTTTCTTATAATAACCATTACTGTAAAGCTATCATTCAGGCAACTTTGGTCGGGGATTTATCCTTTAATCTCTATTCTTGGTGACATCTAAATTTTATCACATAAGTTAAATAACTCCTACTTTCACATTGATAATTATCACATTTCCTAACACCGTATTCATGTATCCTTGTAAGAATGGGGTTTTCATCAGGTTACAAATTTTACTTTGATCTTAACGCCACTGGACATTAATAAGTTCATAATTACGTGTTATATCCATATTATTTGGCACTCGCGTCTAAGAACATTTCTTATATATAAGAATTATATATAATACTGAAGAGTGCAAATTGTTGCAAAAAATAAATGAATACAAAACAGAATTGAGAATATTTCCTGATTCGGATTTCATACATGTATAACTCGATTAAAAGGAAAATCACCTGACCCAAGAAAAGGAAATCACGTCAAATAATGTTATCAGATATATTTTAGAAAGTATGACAAAGGAAACTTGGTGAAAAGATTCCATACGGCATATTCCCATCCTGCGAAATCTTTAACTATAGAGTGAAGCATTTTGATAGCTAACGAGCCTTTCTAAAGCCTACATAAACAGATAAAGATGCCAAAGTTGAACGAGCTCAACTTTTAATGAACCAATCCGTTTAATATGGTCCCGATATTCACTCATCATGTTCATAGTATCTTAGAATCATATTCGGTTAGCAAGTCCAGGGCCTTTCTTATAATGAGTTGCGATTGATCGCGGAGTCGGTTGAAACTCAACTTGAGCTTGAATATCAATCGCAAATCTGTAAAAAATAGTTAGGTGATTGTAGCTTTGCGAACTTGAGATAGATTTGGACAAATCACAACTCCTGACAAGTGTACTATCTGAAGATAGTACACGATCTTAGTACGAGTGTACTATCTTTACTATCTTATGACGAGCTGCGTTTGATCTACATCAATGGACTGCCCCCGAATCACTGAATTATGCATCGACTTGCGATTGGTCGGGAACTTACGATTGATTCGGATCAATCGCAACTCTTTCAAACTGCTGTTGGACTACTGGACTATCCACTGTAAATACATGTAAGTATAAAACGAGGATTATGAGATTCATACTGTTCTAGTGATTTCCCATCTGACGGAATGCTCTTTGGATCGTTGGACGTCTCTCTGTCTACTCCATCATCCTTATCATCATCATCATCATCGCCAAAAATCGATCCGAAGTCATCTTCGTCGCTAGCTAGCAGGCTCTCGCATTCGTCTACTACAGAACCCTGATCGGAGGTGTCACGACTACGTTTAGTCCTCCTTCCTCCACGTGAGCGTTGTCGACGGCTTTGGTCTTTCCTTTGATCCTTCCGGGGACCTGGTCAAATGAATGTTGATTACATGTAAATGAGGAAGAAGAAGTGACATTAAAGAAAGACTGAAAGATGTATAATCACATCCTCTAACGGCACTAGGTAATCTACTATCTCTGACTACGAAATTGTAAGCTTTATAATGCAGAATTTGCTTGGAATTAAGTGCAACTATACAATTTTTGCTCCTACATAGAATTAATGGAAAGCTGCCAAATATATGTGGCCATATACATTCAATGTTCGGAAAGATCGTCAATTGTTATTTTAATTAAAGGGTATTTATTGGATGTCTGCGGTATAGAGAAATCACATTTTAGGAAGAAATACGTGATCTTAAAAGTGCTACTAAAGATGACGACAAGCAGAGATCCCGTATCTCGACAAGTTGGCCTCCGAAGGGCCGACTTAGCTTACTCCGGCCCACATTTCGGCTTTTCGACAAGTTGGCCTCCGAAAGACGAGAGTGGCAAAATGAAATCCAACAGCGCATCTCGTCAAGTCGGCCCGAGGTGTCGTGGCCTACTGGATACGTCACCGGATCACATGTTTCGCGGTTCGAGTCTCGCCGCGGCACTGTCATTTGGCTAGACATTAATGTATATTTGCCACTAAAATTGGTGTAGTAAATTGGTACCTGGTAGGAATTTATTTCTTGAATGCCTTCAGCGCCTTAGGGCAGCTGGGATAAAACCAAGGTAACAAAAATTAGTACTTTGTAGGAGCCTTGAGCCTCCACTGGGATGGGTATGTGCACAATGTAAATGTACATGTAGCTCTAGTCATTACATGTATTCCTCTTCTTGACAGGCCGGCATCTTAGAGCGAGAGTGACAATTCTGCAGTGCATCTCGTCAAGTCCCAAATAAGTCAGCGTTAAAGTTCTACAAACAGGTCAAAAGCTGAAGTCCCGCATTACGACCACTCGTCCTCCTTTCGGCTTTTGTTTTCATGATGTTGTTTATTCTAAGGAGGCCGACTTGTCAAGAAAGGGGATTATACTCTTAGTGGAACTTTTAAGCTCCAATAAATCAACAAGTCATGCAGCCTCCGAAAAATGACGAGGAAGCTGACTGGACTAGTAATTGTAGGCTTCGACTCCTAAATCCCTACTACAACGTTCTCTATAATCATGATAATAGCAAACTACAACGATCTCTGTACATTATTTTGTCACATATTCCCTTTTCCTCCCGGGAAAAAAACTGAACATTAGTTTCTGAACTCTCGACAGTTAAAGCCTGGTTGAACGAATCTTTCTGATTCATTTATATTCGTCGCTGCTCCAGTACACTTTCCTCGCGTGGATAGTTTGGATTCGCATGCAGGAGCGCTACAACAAATTATTATTCTGAAATGTTCCCAACAGTTGCTGCGCCTCCTCAGATGAAGACGAATGCCATAATTGTGGTTCTTGTTCATATTCTGCCTCTTGTTCGAGGAGAGAAGGAGATATGACAAAGCGATATGAATAAGATTGTTGTGGTTCGCTTAAAAAAAAAAAAACAGTTTGACTGAAGCATTAGAACGACGACTTGAAGAGGTGCGGAATCATTGCTTCTCGATATTCTTTCTCGATGGCACTTTCAAGCCTACTCTAAAAGAAAACAGAATACCATCAGTCTCTTCGCGAATGTGCGACTCGAAATAGGACTAATATATTCTTGGTCATCTAATCACATAATACTCGATCTAGAACAGGTAGAGGCTTAGACATAGTTACATTGTTCTTGTACCTTGTTGCTGCTGCACGGGGGGCACCACACCCGGAGGAACTTGTTTTCTCTGCGGGGCATTTGGGTTCTGCATCATCAGAGGAGGTGGTTGCCGATTCATGAAGGGACCTTGTTGCTGCACAACAGGTTGCCCTTGAGCTCCTGCACCCTGGAAGCCGTGTGGTGGAGGGAATCCCATTTGGGGTGGTGGCGGTTGCGGCATTGGTCCAGGGGGTCTGAACCCGCCCTGTGGTCCGCGGGGGCCAAACTGATTTGGAGGCGGAATACCGAAAGGTGATTGAGGCGGAGTTGGAGGGAATGGGTAGCCTGCAGGTGGTGGCGGTCCAGGAACGTAGCTCCCCGGAGGAGGAAGAAAACCACTTTGTTGACCCAGGAGAGGTGGAGGTTGTTCTGTACCATGACCTTAATACCACAACATTAATGCGAAGAATAGGGAAAAAGAGAGCATGAAAAATTGGGGTATCAAAATAGCACACAACAATGCAATCATCGTTATGCTGTCTCACTTTAATAAAGAGAAGATTGAGTTCTGGTAAAAGTGACAAATAACTTGTGAGCTCTTTCATTCGTTTTATGTCAATGAGGAAAAGTATCATAGTACATGTGGAAATATCCCCTAAAATGAATGCTCTTAAAATATCTTCATATTCGAAATATAACCAGAAATAACTTAAAATTTTGGCTTTTCATGTCACTTGTATGTTTATATTCACCCATTTCTGTGTGCAGTGGCGTTCATTGTATTGATTTTCTCCAAGATTTAGTAAATGTCTTATCATTTTGACGATTTGAAAATAAATATGTAACACTATTTATGTACTACATAGTATACCATTCTTAATTATTTCACATTGCTGTCGCATGACCAAGGCCTCGTCTCATAAAAAAAAGTTGCAATTAATATCAATCGCAACTCTTTGATAAGACGGGACCCTGCATGAACTCAAGTTTATCTTAAAACAGGGGGTGCGGGTATATAGTGAGGCGGCCCGTCTTCCTTTACCCTCACTTAAATTCTCCCGCTAGTGGCGTACCGTACATGTAAGTCAAGCCATTGAGGTTTGGGGGGCGGTGGCACCGGTCTTACTTGGAATATTCAATTCACAAGGACACTGATAAGGGGGAGGGTGGGGAAAGGGTCCTATCGTCTTCTTTTCTCGTCCTTTTTCCACTTCTCCCTTTCTCTCTCTCTCTCTCTTCCCACGCCATTCCTGCCACCTCTACATGTAGTTACGCCACTGCACTGACATGTCTCCCACTGTAATAGTTTTTATTTCAGTTTCATATATAATCAATTCAACGCCAAACTAAACCAATTATATCCCACAAGATGAAAGCAGTGATCAACATTATCATAGTTTCCTTTTCAAAATGATATTTTTTAATGGCTACATGGCCTCCCTGTCGTCAATAACCTTTTAAAGTGCTCAATGCGAATGGATAAGAAGTACAATCAGGGAATACAACGTAACTTTGACGGTAATTTATGTACCGCCCTTTTACTTTTAACTTAAAATTAGATAAGAAAATAACCAAACAACATTCTAGTCACTACATTCATTTTGTGGAATCCAAATGTACAGTACTGGTCAAAAGTTTCGGTACACCCTGGATTTTTAAATGAGTTTTTACTTCAGTGTCTATTCCTCACATAATGAGTTTGTCTAGGCCCTGACAAATGTCCTAAAGGTTTGGTTAGACATTACATGTTTATGTTCTGAACTTCTGATATACATTCAGGGTGTGATATGCTTCAACGGTGCTTGGTTGGATACCCACAACTCACGAAAAGTGACAAAACAATATGTATGTAATTTTAAAGTACTTTTTTCTTCGAAATCGAAAGAAAGACAACGTATATTAAATTGTCCAAAGTAGCCATACATTTGGTTATTGACTTCAAATGTACTATATTCCCTTAATGAATTTCAGAACAATTATTACTTGAAATGTCCATTCAGTATTCTAGCACAAATGTTAGGGATGTTACTTAGACCTTCCTATTCAACTCATCCAACACAAGCTGCTTGGGGTTAGGGTCCAGAGAAAGAACACGCCAAACAGTTTCAATTATTTAACCCTCTTCTTATATTTCTTTCGATTATAGTTTTTGCATAGTTTATATATGTCTTGGGGATCATTTTCCTGTTACGATGAAAAATATCCAATCTATTCATTTCACAAAGAAAAAGAATGCTAGTATCTTTCACTAAGGAAAGCTAGTTTATAAGTTTCGTGTCAACTCAAATGTGAGTCACCATAGGGACGGTGAACAAGTGTCCCCTGCCTTTATTGTCCCCCTGTCAACCATGGATGAGGGGGTAATGTGGAAATTGAATAGTCTAGAGCTGTTTTCATGAGGATTAAATTGGTGTTTTATACAAGACTGACGATATTCCTGACCACAAATACAACAACATATTTCCAAAAGAAGCAATGCGATATACATGTAGTCTGTCTTTAATCTGGGAACATTTCACACAACACGACAGTGACAACCCCGAAAACATATAATTCAAGCTACATAATATGCAGGATCAGTGGATACAAAATAATTAAATATAACATGGAATAACAGCCCTAGTGTGTTTAGTTTCTGTACATGAACCCTAAATGGCCTATGTGGGACGAGTTGAAAAGAAGTGGCAAAGAGACATTTTTGACTGTTGCTGCAAGAATACTGGATGGATATTTAAAGTTAATTACTAATGAAAGTAATCATGTAGATATGGTAATTGTATTTGATTTACGAGGCTATAACCAAAACAACCTGTGGTAAATTTTGCGGCCTTCTAATGTATGAGTCAGTTTCATATTAATTTTGGACAAAAAAGTGTGTTAAAAAGCAAGTAACATTAGGCTGCTTTTTGCCAGTTTTAATTTTAAAATCAAAACGGAAAAAGAAAAATACACATGTAAGTATCAAAACATTATGTGTAGATTATCTTTATATAGTATCAAAAATAAACCCTGTAAAAATGCTTTTGAGAGTCTACAGAGGGTCATTACATATGTACATGGAAAATAAAAACGGATGTAAAAACTCGTCACAAAATCCAGGGTGTACCGAAACTTTTGACCAGCACTGTATATTTATTGAAAGTTATTCTTTATAGAAATATATATATTTGTTACCATGAGTGGAGCTCGTATTGCCCTTCTATAATCCACTTTTAATGGTAAAAGGTGTTATCATATACTATAGTAGCATAGACTTAATTCAGTTTCAAAAGTATGTTCTTATACAATGCATTGTATCCAAAAACCAAAGAAGGTGAAGACAGGTTCAAATAAAGTTACAAATATTTGAATAGATTATGCTATCTATAATAGGCCATTTCGTAATATAGGCCTATTCAAATTTATACAGGTTTGCCTAGTGACAAACTATACATATACATGATTGTATTACATTCACCTGTAAAAAGCTATCGTACATGTATTTCAATAGTCAGAATGCAAATTGCAGTGCTGTAGGATCAGGACTCTAGTCCGGACTCGGGCTCGAGGCCAGTCTCGAGTCCCTATTTCTCGGGATTCGGACTCGGACTCGGACTCGGACTCGAGCCACAAGGACTCGGTCTCGGACTCGGACTCGACCAATGGTGACTCGTGACTCAGGCGAAAAGCGGGCCGAGACCGGCAACGAGGCCGGTAATTTTTTTTCCGTTTTCCGCTTTTAATTTTAGCTCAGAATATTAAAACTATATAAGGGCACAAAAAAAAAAAAAAAAAAAAAAAAAAACCCGCTATTTTTGCGCACCTTGCTCGATTGAGCGGTATTTTGAATATGAACTTAAAGGGGGTACCCAATGCTGAAACAATGTTAGTTCATTTAATAGATCATGATTTTATTAGCAGAAAATTATCTGCCTTAAGTTTTTTAAAAATTCGTGTTGCCAGAAAAATCCCCGAAATATGGTAAGACTTCAGGATATTTTGGCCCCTCAGCTGTGTCCTAATTTCAGCTTGGTAACCACAATGACGTCAAAGTGGTTACCCAGGTTCGCGTATTGCAGATGTGTTGCGCGCTAGACTGTACAAAATGCATTATACCTTGCGCGCATTTTGCTATAATTGCGCGACAAGGTAACCACTTTGACGTCATTGTGGTTACCTAGCTGAAATTGGGACACAGCTGAGGGGCCAAAATATCCTGAAATCTTACCATATTTCGGGGATTTTCTGGCAACACGAATTAAAAAAAAAATTTAAGGCAGATGATTTTCTTCTAATAAAATCATGATCTTTTAAATGAACTAACATTGTTTCAGCATTGGGTATCCCCTTTAACATCGATCGCCGTAACCGTACGAGAATGTGCCCAAATAGACGTTAAGATTAGTTGTTTTATGCTCGTATACACTCGTTATACACGTATGAGACATGACACAGACCAATATTAAAATGGGAATTAACCATTTGGAGATGGATTAATCTATAACACACATTTCCCCATAGACCCCAGCCTGGGATATCTTGCAATATGGGCAGTCTCAAACAGATTGCTATTCCACTTTTATTTCAAGCCAGTATTATAAACTACAGTTCTGATCTTCTATCTTTTTACTTGCAACCTATGTTCCTGTGGCAAAAAGCCAAATGTGGCAAAAAGTCAAAGTCAGCAATTATAATTTTTTGGCAGTGTCAAACGGTTTTATTACGATTTAACAATTACTTTCGTTTTACTTGAGTCACGTAGTCATGTAGTTATTTTCTAAAATGAATGTTAATGTTGCACTTGTATTACAAGCCATTAAGCCAGTTTAATGAACTGATGAACTATAGAACTACACATGTATCAGCTATAGCTGATATATATACAAGGGTTTAATTAGGGTTTTTTTTATTACTTTAATCAGCTATTTGATAAGATTGAACTATTGGCATGATTGGTGTTCTTGGTGAAATATTGTTTTTCCATCTTTTTTTCCATTTCAGTTGGAAACTTTCTTTTCTATAATCTGGCTTTAATGGCATTCAACCTATCATTTTTATGTTCTGTTTACTTATAATTGATATTTTGATAGAATTTTGTAAAAAAAAAAAAAAAATTCCAGGCCTTTGAACTGAACAAAAAATAATTTGCATATCTTTTCTTCATTGAGGTATCCACAAAAACAATACAGTCAACTCTCTGTAATAACTGTGGATACAAGCAAAATACTTGGCCTGATAAGGCTTGTTCACATATGAGCCATTTGTCAAAGAGACATGTACCTTGGCACAAAAGGAGTGCATGTTCACTTGTTTAGTATTTTGGTCAATATAACTTCTGAAATTCCACCAGTACACCAAACCATCACCGAAAATCTAACCATAGACATTTATCTCAACATTTCCAATTAAATTTTCTTACCTTCTGTCAGAATTTTTAGTGTTAATAGCTGGAAAACTTACGGAACTTAATCTTCTTAAGCACCAAGCGACATGTCACGGCGACAAATCACTCATTTGTGAGCAAGCCTTTATAGTTGTCCGCATTCGTACTAAGAAAAGTCACAATAAATTAAATTCCCTGACAAATGTAAGTTTTCAATGAACCAGAAACTATTTATGTTATAGACAGTTCACAGTAAGGCATTTAACATGATAAGAATAATGTGACGTGAAACAAAATTGCAATTTAAGATGTTCCCATCGGGACTCGGATGTCTAGGACTCGGGACTCGGATGCCAGGACTCGGACTCGGACTCGGACTCGGACTCCAGGGACTCGGACTCAGACTCGGACTCCAGGGACTCGGACTCAGACTCGGACTCGGATGGGATGGACTCAACTACAGCACTGGCAAATTGCATATATATTAGGTGTTTTTAGGTCGAACAAACATTTTGCCTTGCCCAACATAGCAACACTTAATGTATGCAATCATCATTCTGACTACTGAAATACAATAAATTTTAACAGGTGAATGTACATGTCATCTTGGTAAAAGCTCGTACGCTACAAGGCGCTTGACAACGAGGCATAGTTATAAGCAAAATTAAGCATTAAATTTGAATGCATTACGAACATGGCCTATTATTGATTGCTCACCTCCATCATTTACAAACATGTATCTATCTATTTTCTTGTATTACAGTCGATTGTATTTTCTGTAATAAGTACACATACTCGCTCATAACCTACCTGAAAAAGAAGTTTGAGAATCACCACTGCGTGCAGTGTTCCTGCCCTGTCCACCACGATGTCCGCCTCTGTCTCTTCCACGACCTCGATGATCACCTCCTCTCCCTCGATGACCTCCTCTATCCCTGGTGTTCTTCCCCTCCTCCGACGACTGCTCGCCGTCGGGTTTCGTTCCGCTGTTACCCTCCCGTCCCCGCTGACCCCCTCTTCGGTTATTACCCCTGTCGCCTCGTCCTTTACCTCCACGACCTCTTTGGTGCCCACCACCACCCCCACCATCACCACCTTCGCCTCCTTCCTGATGCTTCTCGCGTTCCCCACCCCCTCTACCACCCCCTCGACTTCCTTGTCCTTTGTATCCTCCTCGCCCCCTTCCTCTATGATTGCCCCTCCCTCCCCTTTTACTGGAACCATCGTTATCGGCAGGTGTTGACATAGTGTGATGAGTCTTGCTTACACGTCCTCAGAAATTCTACAAGGATATTCAAAGGGTGTAACGTACGTTTATAATACAGTGAAATATATAATTATAATTATAATATTTCACAGATTTTTTAACTGACATAACTGGGCAGGATTTTGATAAGGAGAGAGAAATATCACTTCAAATTAGGTCTACTAGCTAGTAGCTACAAAAATAAATGAGAGAGAGAGAGAGAGAGAGAAAGGTGGAGGGATTAGAAACTGGATTATACAAATGTACCAATTAAGATGATGATAAACGATCATGGCGATGATATTGATAATAATTATAATGATAATAATAGCAATAATAATCGGGTCGGTATTTCACCCCATCTACCACATGCAGCAAACTTTGTCAGTAGGATGTAGTATGATTGTACATGTACATTACAAAACACACACATTGGGTATACTCAATAGGCCGGTTTACTAACATATTCAAATTTTATGCATGCTTTTTAAACAAAGGTTGTTCTTGACAACCTGAAAGCTTGCCCGATGCTTGCCCGACATAGCAACAAGTAATGTATGCAAACTGGATTCCTAGTATTGTAGTCCATTTATTAATAACAGGTTGGTGGAATACCTGGTCACTAGGTCCTCCGGAAAGAATCATCCATAAATTTAAATAACTTAGTAGATCTAAACCGGTCTATTCAATTCAGTACCTGGGGGGGGGGGGGGGGGGGAGGTGTTTCATAAAGCTGTTCGTAAAGTCATGCGTAACTTTACGAACAGCTTTATGAAACACCCCCCTGTTTACTAATGTATTTGAATTTATGCATGTTTCTCTCCAAAATTCCAACTATTTAGCATGTTTAGTACACCTGCTATGCATAATGGCATCTCTATGGATGGAATCCAACTTGCATACATTATTTGTTGCTGTGTCCGGCAAGCCTCTGGCAAGCTTTTGAGTCGTCAAGAGAAACTTTTGTTCAAGAAGTATGCATAAAATTAGTAAACAGGTCTATTCAATAGACCTGTTCACAAAGTTATTCAAATTCGTGGACGTTTCTTTCCTGGGGACCTACATGTAGTACTAGTAACGAACACGACATTTGCTCCTGCGACATTTGCTCCTCCGTCCATATCTCGAAAGGTCAAAGGTTAAGGTCAAGGTCATGATTTGGTTTTTTGTTAAGGACAATGTGAAGATGAAGATTAGAATTAGGGTTAGGGTTAGGTTTAGGTTTAGGTTTAGGTTTAACATGGCAAAGTTAGACCGGAGCAATTGTCGCAGGAGCAAATGTCATGGAACCATTCCATTAACCTGTTATTAATGAACTACAATACTTGGAATGGTTTGCATACATTACTTGTTGCTATGTCTGACAAGCCTCTGACAAGCTTTCAGGTTGTCAAGAACAACCTTTGTTTTAAAAGTAAAATTTGAATATATTTGTGAACAGGTCTATTCAAAGTTTATTTCGACTTAAACATACTCAGTACTATATTTATTTTCTTGAGGTGCAATTTGATGTCAAATTTCCATAATAAGTTATCAAATTTTGAAGAAGAAAATTTTTTTTCTTCTCAAAAAGAAGTTTAAACAAAACATTTTCAGCATTATTTAAACACGCCCACTGACCATGTTCACCTGTTTGACAATGACAAGACATAGAGAAGATTGCTAGGTATCTGGGCTTAGCCAATGCATCATTTAACATTCACGTGTACATGTACGTACGTTTTTTACACATATACCTTTGAATGTATTATTAAACCCTCTAGCCTCTACCAAAGACTTTTAATAGTATCAAGACAGATTACTCTCACCTACTTCCGTAGTACATTCGGCAGACGTAAATTGCTGTGTTAAAATAGACTCGGAAAAATACGTTCGCCATAGGTATAACACGTGAAAAGATGTCTCATTTTTTCTTGATATTTCATATCTTACTCTATCTTTTTCAAGTCTGATTTTTGCATGAGAGAAAGGATGGATAGTTCAAAAAACATTTCTTGAACCTTTATTATCAATAAATGCCACTATGAATCCCCGGGATCATGCCTGCTTTTTGACATAATCATCTGCCATAGGGTTAACACGTGAAAACATGGATTTTAAGAATGATTATAGTTCCTCTGGTATTTCCTTGAATTTCATGTAAATGTGGCTTACATGTAATTTGAGACTCTGAACAAGATTAATGATGGCTCAAAAAGTGGAAGGGACCCCACATAAATCCCCGGGAATATGCATGCTTTTGGCCTTCCAGCTCCCATAGGTTAACACGCAAAAACAGGGATTTTTGAATGATTATAATTCCCCCAGAATTAGATTAAAATTTTGAAAAATGTGACTTGAATAAAATTTAAAGCTCTGAAAATGTATGATTAAGTCTCAACTAGTCGAACAGACCCCGCATAAATCCCAGGGAATATGCATGCTTTTGACCCCCAAAAAGTCTCGCCTGCCATAGGTTTACACGCGAAAACAAGGAATTTTAGGATGATTATAATTCCCATAGTTTTTATTTGAAAATATAAAAACTGTGATTTACATGTAATTTGAGGCTTTGAACAAGTTTACTGAAGGCTCAAAAAATTGAAAAAAACCCACATAAATCCCGGGGAATATGTATGCTTTTGACCAAAACAGTCTCGCCTGCCATAGGTTTACACGCGAAAACAATGAATATTAGGATGACTATAATTCCCATAGTTTTTATTTGAAAATATAAAAACTGTGATTTACATGAAATTTAAGGCTCTGAAAATGTATAATTAAGGCTCAATGAGTCCAGTAAAGTAAACCCCCCATAAATCCCCGGGAATATGCATACTTTTGGCCTTCCAGCTCCCATAGGTTAACACATGAAAAGAGGGATTTTGAAATGATTTTAATTCCCCTAGTATTTATTTGAAATTATGAAAAATGTAATTTACATGAAATTTAAAGCTCTGAAAGTGTATAATTAAGGTTCAATGAGTCCAGTCAACCCCCCATAAATCCCCGGGAATATGCATGCTTTTGGCCTTCCAGCTCTCATAGGTTAACACATGAAAAGAGGGATTTTGAAATGACTTTAATTCCCCTAGTATTTATTTGAAATTATGAAAAATGTAATTTACATGAAATTTAAAGCTCTGAAAGTGTATAATTAAGGCTCGATGAGTCATTTAAACCCCGCATAAATCCCCGGGAATATGCATGCTTTTGACCCCAAAAAATAATTTGTCATATTACACGTGAAACCGTTTGTTGTTATTGATGACGTAATGTGGGCGTGTAGTATCGATCACGTGAGATCACGACATCCAATGAGATCGTGCGCTAGCAGACGACCATCGGTATGACGGCGACAAGGTGACACGGTTAAGTGCTCCGCTCCTCTCCCTATAGGCTTTTCAACGTTAAATAAGTTTGGACAGTGAATACTCCCAAGAATGAACAAGGGACAGGCTAGCGCCGGAGGGTCGAAGCGGCGTAGGCCGGTGACGCCTACTAGCCCGAGTTTACCGGAGAGCTCGTTAGGAGACATTATACCAGCCCTGGAAAAACTACTAGATGTTAGAATTGAAAAGCTGAATAGCCGCTTTGATAGCCTTGAAGGGAAAATAGCTAAGAAAGTATCACAAATTGAGGGCAAGATTGATAGTTTTGCGGAATCCCTCAATTTTCTATCAAAGGAGGTGGAGCAACTGAAAAAAGAAGGATTACCCAACGTTCAAGGTAAGCTGGAAATGGAAAGAATGTCTAGAGAGAGAGAAATAGACAGAATCTCGTCGTACATTTGTCGTGAAAATCTCGTAATAATGGGTATCCCTGAGCTAACAGAAAAAGAGGATACAGAGAAAGTTGTAAAAGAATTCTATCAAAAAAACCTCAAAATGGGGAACGACTTGATTGCAGAAATAGAACATCAAAGAGTGCATAGAGTACCAGCAGCGACGAAACCACGCCCCATTAAGGTTCGTTATCTACGATATAGTGATAAAGTAAAGGTACAACAGAATGGCAGACAACTGAAAGGAACGTCGTACTATATTATGGATGACCTCCCGAAAAGGGTGCGTCAAGAGCGAAGTAAGCAGCTGCCAGCTCTTCGATCTGCTCGGGAGAAAGGGAAACTAGCCTTTTTTTCAAGGGCAGAGCCGTGGAAGCTCGTTGTCATTGATAAGGAGGACGAGGGAAGGAAAGCGACAGGAAATGTGAGGCGAAACACAGAGGAGGACGGAGGAATGAAAGCGACAGGAAATGTGAGGCGAAATACAGAGGAGGACGAAGGAAGGAAAGCAACGGGAAGTGTGCGGCGAAACACAGAGGGGAAAGAAGGAAGGAAAGCGACGGGAAATGTGTGGCGAATCATAGAGGAGGACGAAGGAAGGAAAGCGACGGGAAATGAGAGGCAAAACATAGAGGAGCCGGTAGATATCATGGAAGAAAGTGTTTAAACCAAGCACGATGCAGAAGCAGGTATCGTTGATATAGAGAATGCTACTTCAAAGAAAGTATACAGAATGGAAAACAAAGTTATAGATGTGCATCATCAAAAAAGGAAAGAAGGAAAGATTATCCATCCATTGGAGGTTTTGAAATTGAAGTCTTCGCCTATATTTGTTGAGATTTTTACATTTTGATTCTATCTGACTTACATGCAATATCTTCGTGTCATCAGTATGAAGAAACGGTGGACATCATTATCAGTTTTATACTTTAAAAGTGATAGTATGATTTGTGGTAAGGACGAAAGAAGTTATTAGTAAAAGGTTGAAGATAGGAGCAGTCCCAATAGTTTAAAATAAAAATAAGAGTTGTTTCAGAGAAGATATTATTGAAATTTGCTTCTGAAAATTGTGTTGAGAGCGGCTCTATAAGTGTTTTCTGATAAAATGAAATATTATACTCTGACAGAGATAGTTTGGTCTAGAAATTGTTCTTGGAATAAAACAACAAGGAAAAATATAGAGGTACATTGCCAAAAACACCTAGTTTCATTTCACTTATGGAAAATTTTGAATTTGAGGTCTTTGCTTACATTCTTGGTGATGTTTAAATAGTTTACTCTGAATTGTAATATCTTTGTTACTCAAGTATGGAGAAATGGTGTCAATGACGATTTAAACAAAGGTGACGATGCATATGCAAATAATGGTGAAGAAATTTAATCAGCAAAAGTTTTAAGTTTAAGAGCAGTCTTAAATATTTGAAAAAAGGAAAAACAGGAGTTGTTTGAAAAATGCATTACAAACGCTCGATTCTGAAAATGGGTTGCAAAGTGGCTCTATCAGTGTTTTTGTTTTTGTTCTTGTTTTTGTTTTTGTTTTTGAGAAAATGGACTCTTATACTCTGACAGATATATATTGGTTTATTTTCTTCCAAGGAAGCAGAACAACAAGGAAAATAAAGATGTGCATTGCCAAAAATACCTAATTTCATTTCATTTGTGGAAACTTGAAATTGAGGTCTTTACTTTTATTAATAGTGATTTTTAAATTTCATTTTATCTGAAGTGTAATATCAGGTATGGAGAAATGGTGTCAATGACGATTTTAAACAGAAGAGACTGTATGATTTTCAATAGTGATGAAGGAACTTAATCAGCAAAAGTCTGAAGTTTAAGAGCAGTGTCAAATATTTGAAATGAAAAACAAGAGTTGTTTCAGAGATTGTATTACTAAAATTTGCTTTTGAGAAATTTTGTTTGGAAAGTAGCTCTATCTGGGTTTTCTGACAATACGAAATGTCATACTTTGACAGATCTAGATTGGTACAGAAATTGTTACTCCTAGGAAGTAGAATGACAAAAAGTATAAAGATATGCATTACCATAAATATCTAATTTCATTTATGGAAGCTCTCGAAGCTTAAGTTTTTGTTTTATATTGTCTGAGTTTTTAAAATCTTTTGATTGTATGCGAATTATTGGATTTTCGCAACCCGTGTATGAAGAAATAGTGTCAATGACGATTTTAAACTATAAAAGTGAAAATGTGAATTCCAACAATGACGAAGGAAGTTATCGAAAAATTTCAAGTTAAAAACAGTTTTGATAATTTTAAATGGAAACAGTTATTTCAGAGAACGTGATGTTTATATTTATGCTAAAAATCCTTTTAAGAAGCAGTAACTAATTAATTAAACCTTTATTTGTTGGCACACTCAAAAATGGAATATAATTATTATTATTATTTTTTTTTTTTTTTTTTAATATATATAATCTGAAAAAGATATTCTTATTAGGTGGGCATTTGAGTCAAGGGAAGGAAGAGAAAGGGAAAAAAGGAAAAAAAAAAACTGTTTGTCTGCCTTCATGATTTCTTATGAAATAAAGGTGGTTTTGAATAAGTATGGGATAAAGAATTGACAAACCCAATATCATGTCAAGTTATGGACTTTGTAATTTTGGAAAATAATTCTTTTCTTATTGTGACGTTTTAACAGTTCGTAAATCGTGTTGAAGGGCCACTCTTTCTCTTAGGAGTTTAGTTTTGGCTGTACCAATTTTTTTCTGAGGAAATGAAATATTATACGTAGATACAATTGAAAGGTTAGAGTTGTTTATCTTTCTTGTGTGTGTGTTTTTTTTTTTTTATTATTATTGATTATATCATGTCAGATACAAAGATATTTGCTGTGTTATACATATAGCGTCATATCTAAATAGGGTCTTAATTGGTATCAGTTGTGGAAAAAGATGAGAAGACGACGCTGTTTTTCTGTTTTTCAGACCTTTATTTGCATGATAATAATGGAATGTGGAGATACATGTATAGGCTCATTGCCATCGCTCTTCTGGAATGTTAAGCAAGGAAGTTGTTCAATGCAACCAACACCCACAGTCTTATGTAATAGTGAAGTTGACTCGTATTGAAATGACTTATAGACTTGTGCTATTCCTTTCTAAAGGTGGCAAATTATGTTAAACAAATTCTTTTGGACGGTTGCCGTTGGGTTTTGTTTTGTTTTATATTTTTTTTTTTTCTATTCTTCTTCTCTCTAGCTCTTCAATCAAAACAACTCTATTAATTAAATGTTTTGGAGTAAAAGAATGCAGAATTCTATGGAATAAAAGAATAAAAGCTTTATAGATAAAGTAAGGCACGCCCTTAAAATGTATAGACTAGGATGCCTGCGTTATTTTAAACACGTCAAACAAAGGATATTCTGTGCATAATATATGCAGGTTGTCTTATCTAAAAAAAAGGGGGCTTTTGATAATCAGGGAATGTGAAGATGTAGGCTTATTGCCAGCACTCTTTTTTATGTTAATGAAGTTGTTCTGTACCAACACCCACAGGGTATGTAATAAATGAAATTTACTAGTTGAATAACCTGCATGCATGTAGGTGCTATTCAGTGCACGGGGTATAGAGTTTCTAAAGGTATGAGGTCAATATAATTAGGTTGAAATACTTCTTCCTGACTGTTGTTGTTGACATCTTCTATCTATAGAACAATTCTATTGCTTAAAGGTTGGGTTTTGTTTAGTTTCGTGTTAAAAAAAAAATGAAGAGAGAATGAAGGCTTTTAATAACTGCATAATCTTGAATGTGGATAAGTTTGAGATGCCTGAATGGTCGCAAATACTTATTTCAATCGCGGACATCAAACAAAATGACATTTTGTGTATTATGCATGCTGTATGTATGTCTACCTCCAGAATGACTTTGAAGGGAAGGTTCACCCCCGGGTTTGCTTGGGTTTGGGAAGTGCGGGGAGAGTGGGGGGAAGTGTTGGCGAGGGTTTGGGCGGGGTCCGTTGGGGGATGACGGAGTTGTGGGCTTTTGGGGTTTTGGTTTTGTGGCGTCACATGCGGGCGGCTCCTCCATTATGTAGTGTGATAAATGTTCCATAAAATACAGTTTTCTCAAAGGGTTTGGAATGTTTTCGTCTGTGCATTGGGTGTGTTGTCGGAAGTGTTGTTCAATGATGGTTTCTGGAGGGAAGCGATGTTGATTTATTGTGGAACGTAAAAAAAAAATGCGAATATTTATGAAATATTTGTTATATGGCCGATGGGCAGCTGCCCGCGTGTGACGTCGCGGATCCGGGGCTTTGGGTGCTCATAGCTCTTTTATTGTTTGACCGATTTTCGTAGGGCCTTCGCCAGTGTTTTTCTTTGTTTTTTCTGCGTTTTTTGAACTCGGGTAATCTTCGGGGTGAGCTTTCCCTTTAATGGTTTCGTTATCAGGTCTCTCTTTATATCATGGAATTCTTGAGGCGAGATTTCAGGAAAGTGTGTTATTTTGGCTTAACTTTTTAGATTTTTGCCCGTTAAAATCTATTATACAGATAACAAGAGATAGTTATTTTGTTTCCACTGAAAGTCGGACAGAACTTCGAAATGACCCGACAAAAATGTCAGTATTTTCACTTCTTTTTCTGAAATATTATATATTTTGCTAATTGTGATTTTTAAATTTTGGCGTATGAGTGAAGGGTATACGAACTATGGTAAGGTGATCTTGGCTTCGGCAGTTTGGAATATTAATGAAGGTGGGATTACATTGTTAATAGTAAAATAGGTTGTTTCTTTTTTGTGTGTGAAAATAATGTTCTGAAGACGAGGGGAGCGGGGTAGGTACTCCGTGTCAATACCTTCAGTGATGCGTGGTACAGCTCACAGGGGATGGACGCTCAGTTCATCAGCCATGTTGCCGGGATACTTTTTTACTTTGGGGGGAAGGAGTCCGCTCATCTCTATGCTCGTAGTTCTGGTCTTTCTGAGAATAAGCTTGGTAAATGACATGTTTGATTTTTGTAAGTTTTTCAGCGAAGGGTCATTAGAAAAATATGCTTCTGCCTCGTCATCCCTAGCATCTTTTGTAAGGGGAAGGATTTGCCTTCCCTTTGTTTTCCTGTATCCATGATGGAGTTAGATTGTATATCTGTGAAATGTAATTTTTTATCCTTAAATGTTAAAGGACTTAGAGATAAGATAAAAAGAGAGAGAATATTGGCTTGGTTAAAAGATAAGCAAGCAGATGTTGTCTTTTTACAAGAGACTTTTAGTACAAGGGAAATTGAAGACGAATGGAGCTTATTGTGGGATGGGAATTTATATTTTAGTCATGGAACAAATCATAGTAGGGGGGTCATTATTTTAATTGATTCCAAACTAGAGATTCAGGTTTTAGATATAAAAACGGATAAAGAAGGGAGGTATATCATTATGGAATGTATTTTACAAGGAATGAAGCTTATTATAGTTAATGTATATTTTCGGTTCAAGGGAAAAATGTGGAACAAAATACAGTCTTACATAATTTAAATGAAGTTCTGAAGCAAAAACATGATCAAGGCATCTCACTTGTTATTGGGGGAGATTTTAATATGATAAGGAATATTGATTTAGACTATATGGGAAATAATAAAAAACAATATCAATCCTCATTTTCTAAGAATTTTGATAATTTCTTGTGTAATTTAAATTTGATAGACATTTGGAGGGAAACGAATGGTATTAGGAAACAATTTACTTTTAGGCAAGTTAATCCTTTTATGCAAAGCAGGCTTGATTATTGGTTTATTAGCGAAAAGTTAAAGGAAATAGTCTTAAAATGTAACATAATCCCGTCTATTGCGCCAGACCACTCAGCAGTTAGCTTTCAAATTTATAATAAGCCTACTATATCGTCAAAATTTAAAGGTACATATTGGAAATTCAATAATAGTTTATGTACAGACCATGAATATATAAAACAAATGAAAGAAGAGATTATTAATTTGAAACAAACATATCAGACAGAAATACAAGATAAAAGAGTTTTATGGGACTTTTTGAAAATGAGGATAAGTAATTTTTCAAGGAAATTCTCTAAGGAAAAGGCTAAAAAACGCAGAGAACGAATTCATGATCTAGAAAAAGATATTAATCGCATCCAAAATGAATTAATAGATATGAATAAGGAAAAAATCGATTTATTAGAAAGTAAAAAGACAGAGTTGAAGGCATGTTATGATTATATAAGCGAGGGACTTAAAATCAGATCCAGAGCTAGTTTTTATGAAAGTGGGGAAAGAGACACTAGATATTTTACGCAATTAATGGAGTCTAACAAAAAAAAGACAACTATACGGAAATTGCTGATAGGAGGTAACATAAGTTTTGATTCAAATGAAATAAAAAATGAAATCAAGCATTTTTATAGTGAATTATATGCAAAAAAAGAGAATAGAGACTTTGATGACGATCTTTTCTTTCAGGAGTTACCAAAATTATCATTAGATTCGGTGGAAATATGTGAAGGGAAAATTACAGAGGGGGAATGTTTAGCTGCTTTGAAAGAGATGAAATTAAATAAATCACCTGGGAATGACGGGTTAAGCGTAGAATTTTATATATTGTTTTGGCCAGTGATTGGAGATGTTTTAGTTGGAGCTTTAAATGAGGCTTTTATCAAAGAAGAACTATCGCCCTCACAGAGACAGGCAGTTATTACTTTAATTCATAAAGAAGGTAAAGATCCCTTACAAATTAAAAATTACCGACCCATCTCATTATTAAATGTAGATTATAAAATTTTAGCAAAAATACTTTCAATAAGAATTAAAGAAGTTTTACATGAAATAATTAAAGTAGATCAAGTGGGATATTTAAAGGGAAGAAATATTGGGGAAGCCATTAGACTTATAGACGATATGATTTATCACACAACAAAACATAATATATTGGGATATTTATTGGCTATTGATTTTGAGAAGGCCTTCGACTCAGTGTTACATTGTTTTTTGCAAAGAGTGTTAGGATCATTTGGATTCGGACCATTGTTTTGTAAATGGGTTAAGACTTTGTATGAAAAAGCTGAAAGTTGTGTTTTTAATGGTAATATTTCAACAGGATATTTTGATATTGAGAAAGGAGTAAGGCAAGGAGATCCTTTATCGCTTTATCTTTTTATTCTATGTATTGAAATATTAGCTAACAAAATTAGGCTTGATCCTGAAATTCATGGAATTAGGTTTGAAAATACAGAAGCTAAACAAGTATTATATGCAGATGATATGACGATTTTTGTACAAGATGTTGAATCGATTAGGAAGTTGGATAAGCTCTTTGAGATTTTTGCGGGAATATCAGGATTGAAAATGAATAAAGATAAAACTTTTATCATGTTATTGGGACCACACAGAGAGAAGGATTTGGTATTACCTTTCGGTAAAATAGAACAGATGATTAAGATTTTGGGTATATATTTTTCATTAGATAGGGAAAGCCAGGAAAGAATCAATTATAAAGAAATACTAAGTAGAATAAAGAAAATATTAACGTGGTGGAAACAGAGGGATTTGACTTTAATGGGGAAAATACAGCTAATTAAAACGTTTGTTTTATCTAAATTAACATACGTTTCCTCACTCACTTTTGTACCATTATGGGTAGTTGAGGAGATAAACACATTAATCTTTGATTTTTTATGGAGGGGTAAAGATAAAATTAAGAGGGATATTCTTTGTTTAGATTATAATAGTGGAGGTCTCAAAATGATAAATTTTCAATTATTCATTAAGGTACAAAGAATTATGTGGATTAAGAGACTTATATTGGGAGAACCAAATATGAGATGGAAACAATATTTCAGACATTTGACTCGGAAAGTAGGTGGATTGTTAATATTTTATAGTAACATTACAATAAATTTAATGAACATTCCACTGCCAGATTTTTATATAGATATGATGGAGGTTTGGTTTAATAAAAAAAATTTCTTGCTTAAAGAAGAAAAAAGTAGAAGGAATGAGTTGATGTTTAATAATAGGTTTATCCGTTTGGATGGGAAAACACATTTTGATGAAAAATTGTTCCTTAAGAATGTTTATAAGCTCCATCATATTGTAGACAGAGAAGGTAAATTGAAATCTTCTCAGAACCTTCAAAGAATGGGTTTAGATCGACTAGAAATGAATAAAGTAATACACATTTTTGAATGTATTCCATACGATTGGCAAAACTCTCTGAAAAAAGGTGATATTGTGAATGAAGATAGCGAGTTGAATCTGGAATTTCAATTTAAAGGTAAAATTATTTCTTTGCAAGATATTACATCTAAAATAATATATGATATTCTATTAAACATGAGAACAGAAAAATCACCGGCTATACAAAAGCTAGAGCAAACGTATGATATTTCAGAAAAAAATGCCACAATGTTATTTTTGAGACCAAGGAAGTCCACCTTAAATAGTAAGCTCAGAGAATTTCAATTCAAAATGCTTTATAATCTTATTTACACAAACAAATATTTGTTTTTATTTAAAAATGTAGCAGATAATTTATGTTCTTTCTGTCATAAAGAGGAGGAAACCTATGAACATTTATTCTTTTCATGTGAAAGGATAAAAATGTTATGGACTGATTGTGGTAATTTATTTCAGCTTCCTGATATTAGAAATATAAATTGGAAAGGGGTCCATGTTGGAGTAAAAGGGTCAAATGTAGGTGAGGAACAGTTATTAAATCATGTAATAATCTTGATAAAGTATATGATATTTATTAATAGTAGAACTAAAAGAAAACCTCCCACTCCTAATGAGATCAAGAAAAGAATAGAAGAAGACAAACAAGAAGAAAGAAAATTAGCTGAACAGAGAGGAATATTAACAAGACATTTTAGAAAATGGGATAAGTTTATTTGCTTGGGATGCTGAGGCAGAAGCAAGTTTCATAAAGCGAGTCTGATACTCTTTTTTTGCTTTTGGTTTTGGTTTTTATTTGGAAATTGATCAGAGCTCAGTCTGCATACAGAGGAGCGGATGAAGGGAGATGGGGTGGGGGTGGGGAGAGAGGGCCTGCTTTTTTTTGGGGGGGGGGGAGGGGGTCGGTCTAGGGGGGGGGGGGAGGTGGTAGGTTGTATGGATCCTTTTTATTTTCATTCGGTGAACATGTATACTGTTTCTAGCTTTAAATGGTTGTTTATATTACATAATGGATATCAGGTGATAAAAAAAAAAAAATTTAAAGTATGTTGTATACAATTATCGAATTGAGTTTATTTGAATGTATTGATATCAATTTGAGAATTTATGATACTCTTTTTTTCTATGTTACATGTACTATACGCTCATTATTTGTTCATTGAATGAAAAATAAAATACTTCTTAAAACAAAAAAAGACCATGTAGCAGACGTATGTCCGCCCGCCCAGGGGCCCAGCCTAGCCGGTATTCGGAAGAAACTCTCACTAAATTCCAGTTCACTATTATATTTCTAATGTACCAGAGGCAAAATTGAATGTATTAAATTCATAAATTCATATAATCAATGTTCTACCACCGAAATACGCTTAGCCAAAATGACTGATGTGAGATCATGCAATCATGAAATAGCTGAGCTGAATAGCGACCGACAAGGTGTATAGCTCTAGCTAGGCTAGGTCTACCCTTCTGCGATCCCGATCGAGGTGGTGACGTTGCCGATAGAACTCTTTCAGTTTGCCAAAGGTGTTCTCCTCAAACTTCGCTCATCAAAGGTTTTTACTTGCTGATTGTCGTTTATTGGCTTCAGCCAACGAGACCGACAATGTAGTGGGAGGGGGCTTCTGAACCCTATTATGGATATTAGTCTGACACTGACAGTCCATGACAGGGGCGAATGCAGGATGTAGTTTTTAAAAAAAAGGGGGGGGGGCACAAATGCAGGGCTGTCAACTTTTTGGAACTGCTAGAAGGGAGATTCGTATTTTTTTCTTCTCACCATTCCTTCAAAAGTTGCTCCGTGGGGGGGGGGGGGGGGTGGGGGGTGGGAGGAGGAGGAGAATTTTTTTCGCCAGTCCTCGCATAGTTGCTCAGTTGGGGGGGGGGGGGAGAGGGGTGAAAAGAATTTTTTTTTTCTTCTCGCCGACCCTCCAAAACAAAACAAAACAAAAAAAGGGGCCCGGGGGACAATGATATATGACTTTCTTTAAAAAAAGGGAGGGGGAATGGGCCGGGATTGCACCCCCCCTCCTAAATCCGCCACTCGTCCATGCCCGGACTGTCACGTCAGTCTTGCGCGGTGGGCTTTTTTACAAGTTTTCTCGGAGGGTTAATAGACCAACATTGTTAGCCTCGTAGGCTCCCAAACTAATGGTGCTCTATCCGGTTTTATTTACATTTTAGGCCAGAGTCCGTGTATACCTGTAGTTTGTAGTTCAAAAGAATCTAATTCCTATTCCAGGGGCGGATCAAGGATTTTGTAGAGGAGGGGGCACAGAGCCGAAAAGTACACAATTAAAGAGGCTTTTTTTTTTTATTGTGTACTTAAGGTACGCCAGTTGGGTTCCAAAAAGGGGGCGCGGTCGATTCGCCCCCCCCCCCCCCATGGATCAGCACCTGCTATTCTGTCATGAATGTGAAGAATGGGATTGCATGGTATTCGTGGTCGATCTCATTAAATTGAACCATTGAAGGGGGGGGGGGGAAACAAGAGATCATTATTTTGTCCTCATTTCTATTGGAGTCATTTTTATAGATCGGTTGTAAGAGAGAATAAGAGAATAAGAGATTATTAGAAAATGAAAGCCTGTGAGAGGGGGAGAAAGAAAGAGAGACAGACAGACAGACAAAGGGGGCTGGGGCAAAAGGAATGGGATATTCCTACAAAGACAGAATAGGACTGGTAATAAATAAATTATATCATCAGCTGCTATCGTTGGTTACTAGTTAATTCAATTCAAAATAGCCCTATACTGTTTTCTTCGCCTGTCGTCTCAAACTGCTACAGCAGAATGTTACAAATAACTTACTGTAAGTTATTTATATTGGTGGAGTATCCATAAATGCAGGGGAGGGGGGGGGGGGGCTCACACCAGACGAACAAAAAATCATCAGATGCTGTCTATTCTGAATTTTCAGACAAGCAAGGGAAAAAAAGTCACATTTTTCATGTTGCTTCTGTGCCGGGGGGGGGGGGGAGGGGGGAGGGGGGAGGGGGGGGGGAGGGGGGAGGGGGGAGGGGGGCACACAATTCCTTTCATTCGATGTGTAAATATAAGATATGTCAGATTTAGTTTTGGCTGGCACGTGCATTCCTGGATATGGCACCAATTAAAAAAAAAGAGAATCTTGGATACGCCACTCTTAATTAATCTTTGTATTTACGGAATTGCTCGCACGCAATCTCATTTTAATAAAGCCTTTTCTGTCTTGATTTTAACATAAGGCCATAGATTTACATTATACGTCAATAATCCCTAAAATTAACATAAATCATGATATCAAATGAAATATTCTGATTTAGAAAAATAAAGATAGCATTTTATTTATTTATTTTTATTTTATTTTTTTTACTTTTCTCGACATTCCCGTCAGATATCGCAGTGTTTGCTCATATAGAGCTTAATATCAGGGAACATGCTTGGACCATTCCCCCCCCCCCCCCATCACATAAATATTAATATAAATTTCACAGCAAATAAAGGCTTTAACAAAAATACAAACATCCCTCCTAGCTCCCCCTCCCAACTCTCTCCCTCTCCTCCATGGTGCAGTTAGAGTATGTTGATTCCTATCTGTTTTGGGACAAGATTATGCCCTTTACGGCTTTACCAAAAGCGATGTACAGAAAAAGAAGAAAAAAAAATAAAGGAAATAAAAAATACACACATCTTGATAAAGACTATAATCTTCCCTCTCGGCCGATCGACATGTACCACAATATATACGCGTGCTGTATTTCGGGACTGAGCACTCTTCGTATTTAAACTCATTGCCTCTACCAACACGTAGGCCTACTGGCTACTGACTCAATTCGTTTCTTATTTTTAGTTAGAAAATTACACTTATTTGTACATAATACTATGGCTTGACATTTTTAACGTTAGTGCTCCATGAACCAGTCGACTATCAGCTAGTCATGCTAGTCCGCCATCTTAATCACGGGCCAATATTTTAGGCAATAAATTAATACTAAATAGCTCGGCCTACCGTACATGTATTTATGGCCCGGAGCGCCAGGTCTTACGTCGAGTTTTATTTAAGAAAGGAAGTTTTTACCGAGATCTAATATATGTATATAATTAGTCAAGGATTGTAATTCCGAACAGATTGTATTACAGAACGTGTACAGTTAAGCGCCTAAAATGGGTTTTCATACGCTTGGGATTACGCGTATGAAAACCACACTATAAACAAAGGTGTGTCTTTTTCCTATAGGTTTCACACGTTCGGAAATACAGTACCTTTTTCAAGGGACCAAAACGCCGCGTCGTTGGGAAGGGGTTCACTTGGAAGGGAATATCGTATTAAATCTAGGTTGCCTTTTTAAAATTCCATCAACTTCTTTTTCTGTAGGACTTTGAGCATTCATTATGTAAGTTTGACAGATATTCGTTTGATATTTAATTTTCTATCGTTGATTTTCTGAAAAGTGTTCGGACACTGGATCAACCACCATACCTTTATATCCACGATGGCCAATTATAGAACAACAACAAATTACATAAAAATTAAAATCATTTCAGTTATGGTGGTTGATCCAGTGTCCGAACACTTTTCAGAAAATCAACGATAGCAAATAAAATATGAAACGAATATCTGTCAAACTATACATATTGAATGCTCAAAGTCCTACAAAAAAAGAAGTTGATGGAATTTTAAAAAGACAACGTAGATTTAATACGATATTCCCTTCCGAGTGAACCCCTTCCCAACGACGCGGCGTTTTGGTCCCTTGAAAAAGGTACCGTAATTCCGAACGTGTGAAACCTATGGGAAAAAGACACAACCTTGGTATCAATAGTGTGGTTTTCATACGCGTAATCCCACGCGTATGAAAACCCATTTTAGGCGCTTAACTTTACACGTTCGGTAATACAATCTGTTCGGAGTTACAATACTTGACTAGATTCCTATACTAGAACAAAAAAAAAATCAAAAAGAAAAAAAATCAAAGAAATGAACATAATAATTAGATTACAAATAGCTTTATCATAGGCGTAACATACGATAGGATATAGCACACTAGACCTAGCATATGGTAGACACTAATATTATCAGGATGTAACCTATTGTATTCATGTAACATTATGCCTATAAATTTGAGTCTTAGGTTAATGTCTATCAATCTTCTTTGACAATGACATGGCCATGACTTACCTCAAAATTCCCGGGACTCAAATTCTTAGTTATGAAGTCATTTTCCGTTAACAGCAATACTTGCAATTGCAGTTGGCACTATTAGACCTCTATAGTAAGAAAAAACAACTATAGGCCTACAATTAGTTGCTCCTGGAAAAAATAGTCAGAAAATCCAGTTTCAGAACATCGACGCGACGTACACGTCTGCATGCACTGCACTAGCACTGAAAACTATCGCTAGGCCAGGCCATCGCCAGGATATAAATTATAGCCACCAAAGAGTATAAATGCGAAGAGAGCTAGCTCAATCACGTAATTAAACACGCGTGCGACGTGCATGTGGTGCGCTCGAATGGCTCGTATCTCGTATAGGCCAGGAGCCTGTCCCGAAATAGTCACCCCGTTTTACCCATAAGATTTGACCCCGTAAAGTTACTTAGACCATCTAAATCATTGACAAAAAGGTTGTCAGCCTGACCGTAGCCGCCGGGTTTAGCCCCCAGAGCCCCCAAAAGAGACCCCAAAGTCGGGTCGATTTCACCCCATCTCCCCCATGCACCAAACTTTGTCAGTAGGAAGTAGTATGACTGGACATTACAAAACACAAAAAACTGACAAAAATTTCCGTCGGAATGGGGTGTCAGACGGCCCCTAAAAATTGGGGTAAATTTTTCCCCTTGAAGCCCGGGGACCAAATTTTGTCAGAAGGAAGAGCTTTGGATGTACATTCCAAAAATATAAAAACTGACAAAATTGTCCACCGGGAAGGGGGTGTCAGACCCCCTGAAATGAATACCCCAAAGTGCCCTTTGACAACACTTTGCCCCCCCCTAAATGCTCTGTGTGTAAAGAATAAACATTTTCTTACCTTCTGACTATGATAATTCAAAAGTGTATTATTCAATTGACTTTAAATAATAATCTTCTTGGGGTGCAATTTGGTGTTAATTGGTCTTTTGATTAATAAGTTATGAAATTGTAAAAAAATGTATTGCTTTCTCAAAGGTAGCCAAAAAATATTGTCAGGATTATGTAAACACTCCCATTGTCCATCTTCACCTGTTTGACAAGGCATAATAGAAGAGCTTTTCAGGTATCTGTGGTATGTGACTGCCAGGCTGAAATGTACTATTCACGTGTTAATTGCACAGATACCAAGCAAGCTGCTCTATTATGCCTTTTCAGATGGTCAATGGGTGTGTTTACATAACCCTGACAATATTTTTCGTCTACTTTTGAGAAAGCAATACATTTTTCACAGTTTAATAACTTATTACTCAAAAGACCAATCTTATGGGTAAAATGGGGTGACTATTTCGGGACAGGCTCCCAGACTATTACCATAGGCTCGTATATGCCGTACACGCCCACATGACGTCACAAACGGTTGTGATATGGCATCAACTTTTTTCTTGTTGCAAAAAGCATGCAAAGTCCCTAGGATTCATTGGGGGGGGGGGGGGGTCTATTCTACTAGTTGAGCCATAATTATAGCATTTCAGAGCTTGAAATTTCATGTTAGTCACGTTTCAAATAATATGTCCATTCCCTGTTTCCCAGTATGGCAGCTGCAAGGCCAAAAACATGCATAGTCCCTGAAAATTATGCAGGGTCTTTTCAAATTTTTGAGCTTTCATTAAGCTTTCTCAGAGTCTCAAATGACATGTAAGTCACATTTTCATATTATAAAACAAAAACAAGGGGACTTATATTTATAATTATTCTAAAATTCCTTTGGGAGTTTCGCGTATGGCAGGCGACACCTTTTTTAAAATCAAAAGCATGCAAAGTCCCTGGGATTTATGGGGGTCTGTTCACTAGTTGTGCCATAATTATAGCTTTTCAGAGCTTGAAATTTTATGTAAGTCACATTATTCATAATTTCAAATAAATTCTGGGGGAATTAAAGTCATTCAAAAATACATGTTGTGTACTAGCCGGAAGGCCTATAAGCATGCACAGTCCCCCGATATTTTTGCGGGGTCTCTTCCACTTTTTGAACTTTCATTAAGCTTTTTTAGAATCTCAATTTGTGGAATGTGCTACGGAAGTACGTGAGAGTAAATTGTCTCGACACTATAAAAAGGTCTTTGGCGCTACATGGGGTTTCCCAATGGTTTTCCCATGCAGATGGGTTTTCCCCACTAATCTTTAATGTCGCGTAGCCTTTATAACGGGCGCAAATACACACAATAAGTACATGCACTTGCCGTTTTTCTCTGGCCTTTTATTTGCTCATGTCCTGCATTCTTTTTCTCGTCTGGCAGAGCATTTTACAACGGGTGTATTTAAATATGAAAGAGAATAGAAATATACAAGAAATCATCTCAATAGTAAAAATAATAATAAAGCCCAGCGATTCTTTAATCAAGGCTTTGCATAATCAAGTCCGGCGGTCCGACTTCATACGTAAGTGCCAATGCGCATACGGTGTTAATTAAACCATCGATCTCCATTTGTAATTAAACGCGTAATCTCATTGGTAGATTACCCAAAAGCGCGTCCCTGGGCATGATCTGACCAATGCGGTGATGTGTCATATACCGCACACGCAACTAGGAATTTAAGTGCGACTTTAAGTCAAACTTGACTCTATGTGAAACACTCCCCTGGGGGGCGTTTCATGAAAGGACTTGTCAAATATTTTATCCGACAAATTTGCTGTCAGCCAATCAGATGCAAGGATTTCAGTAGCTTATAACAGTTGTCGGATAAAATATCCGACAACTTCCTTTCATGAAACGCTCCCCTGGTCATGCGGTTTTCCTCATGCATGGGTTTCCAAAGAAATTGGTTTTCCCCGTCAGATCAGAGGTCAATGGGGATTCCCCAGTTTGGCTTGACCGGAACCATAGACCGGAACGCGGCCTGCACGTCCGCACAGCGCAGGTGATCGCGTGAGTGAGCAATCACAATGCTGGTAATAATGCAACTTATGAAATGCATCAGTTTGCACAACTGTTAAGCCATTTTCGCGAAGAAATCCCAGATGTGCTCTGGTGAAGAGTCTAGGTCGTCAGCGCACATGATTCGCGAGCACCATGCAGCGCTATGTGTGCATGAACAGTTTAACCAGAGAAGGCTTCTTTCAACAGAGCATTTCTATATTTTCGCGAAAATGGATTAACAGTTGTGTAAAAAAAAAAAAAAAAAAAAAAAAAAAAAAAATGGGCCGGGCGCCAGGAGCCGCGAAGTGTTTCTGAAAATTGGTGGGGGGGGGGGGGGGGGGCGGGGGGGGGGGCGTGCTTTATCGTATGCATCATGACACTGTCTACTTTCCTCCCCAAAATGACAATATTATGAACAAAAACTAAACTATGGGGCGTAGTAGGACTAACACCACGAGTGAGCGAAGAGTGCAAAGGGCTATAGTCACAATTGTCCAATAACGATAACAATAACGAGATTTTTCATTTAAAAGGTACAACATAGAACTGCCCTACTATCAACAGCCATGCACATGCACGTACACGTCATACGTCATACGTTATCTTGATCTTGCAAATGTGAACATGCATCCATCCATCCTATAGCTACACCTGTCCTACTACATGCACGGGCATACTCCCACGTATTCACAATAATGGTATACATAAATGAAAATCTCGTTATCGTTATCGTTATCGGGTAAATGTGACCAGCCCTTAAGAGCCATTCATTAAAGGGAAAGTCCACCCTGGTATTAAGTTGACTCTTAATGAAAGGAAGAAAAATGAGAGAAACCGTTTTTAGTAAAAGTTTGAGCAAAATCCAATATGACTGATAAGAAAGTTATGAATTTTTGAAGTTGTAATCAATCAAACACAAATTGTCAACTCCGTGACGTATTTTGCGAGCTCTATTTCTCCATCATTTTGCTCAGTACAGAAATTCTCATAAATTTTCATTTTCTTAGCTTTTGATGAAGGAATAGATATATTTCATACAGGTGCACTGTTCTGTGAAAACATGAACAATGATTATATCTATAAGTTACATGTATGATTTAATATTTTCTTTAGAGAAAATGGAAATTAATGACTTTTTGGTAAGGCAGGGCAAATGGGAGAGGCAGGGGCGGCGCCAGGGTATTTAAATAGGGGGGGGGGGGCAAAATGACGCGTATAGCAACGTCGCACGTCGAGGGTCTTGAAATAACAAATAGGACTATAACAGTTATGTCATAATTGCATGGCCTATCCTTCTCTTCTCCATTTCCCCTTCTCTTTCTCCTCCCCCCCCCCCTTCTTCCTCTTTTTTTTTTTTTTTCTGGCTTGCAAAATGATAGGGGCGGCCGCCCCCCTGTCCCGCCCCCCTGTAGCGCCGCCCCGGGGGAGAGGAGCTCTCAAGATACGTCACGGGGTTGCCAATTTGTGTTTGATTGAATATTCAATCAAAATTCATAACTTTCTTATTTCCGTTATCGGATTTTGCTCAAATCTTCACTGATCTGTTTGTTAAGTTTTTCTGCTCCTTTTAATACCAATTTGTAATCAAGGTGGACTTCCCCTTTAATGGTTTACATAACTATAATGGGAACAACTATTAAAGCGAGTCATCGATCAATTTTCCCCCAATGTGCTCGTTCAATTCTCTGTTCATTCTTGTTATTAATAAAGGTAGGCCTACTTTTAATAAACTTATCCACAGTATGCTATAGGTTTCCTACTATACAGTGTGAGTCAATAAAAAGGAAACCCACATTTTTGGCAAGCCCCAGTATCTCAAAAACAAGGTGAAATCACTGAAATGCATAGTGGTATGATAGTTGATAATGTATCCTTTAATTTGTTAGGCTGCTCACCCAAATGCGATCGTGGACGACTGAGCACTGGCTATTTTTAAAAAGCATGTCAAAATCGTCTTTGCCCAAGTTTGGGCTGAATGGTGTTCAGGAGTTACTTTATCATTATTTGTGAGCGCATTCAACTTCATTTCATTCAAAACTTGGGCAGAGGCAAATTTGACATGAATAAGAAAAAACGTTACTGTTCAGCTGTCTATGGTCGGTTTTTATTAATCAAGGTGTCAAATTAAAGGAAACATGATATGCTATATAATGTGAGTATCTATGATTTAACCTACATGTATGTATTGATTACAACGGCATCCAGGGTTGAATCTGGGTTTCCTTTTTATTGACTCACATTGTAGGCTAGCTTTCCTAAACAATATACAGGTACTACATTCCTTCTCTTTTAACACTGTGTTACAGGGGCGGCGCGCCCGGGGGGGGGGGCAGGGGGGCTTTTTCAAGTACCCCAAAAGTGCCCTTTTTATTTCTGAAAAATGCCCCCTTTTCTCTCTGATAAGTGCCTTTTTTTACTACTAAATGTGCCCCTTTTCCTTTCCAATATGTGCCCTTTCCCCTTCTGATAAATGCCCTTTTTTCTCCTTCTGAAAAGTGCCCCTTTTCAAACCAGATAATTGCCACCTTATCTCTCTAATAAGTGCCCTTTCGCCTTCTGAAAAGTGCCCCTTTTGAAATCTGATAATTTCCACCTTATCTCTCTAATAAGTATCCTTTCTCCTTCTGATAAGTGCCCCTTCTTTACTTCTGATAAGTACCCCCTTTTTACTTCTGATAAGTGCCCCATCTTTACTTCTAATAAGTGCCCCCTCTTTACTTCTGATAAGTGCCCCTTTTCAAATCTGATAATTGCCACCCTGTCTCTTTAATAAATATCCTTTTCTTTTTCTGATAAGTACCCCATAAGTGCCCCTTTCAGAATCTAATTATTGCCCCCCTTTCTCTCTAATTTATGCCCTTTTCTCCTTTGAAAAGTGTATTTTTTACTTCTGATAGGTGCCCCTTTTCCATTCTAATATGTGTCCTTTACCTCTTCTCATAAGTCCCCCTTTTCACCTCTTATAAGTGCCCCTTTCCACCTTTGATAAGAGCCTTTTCCTCTTCTTATAAGTGCCCCCTTTAACTTGTATTTGCAACTTTTTTTTTTTTTTTTTTGGGGGGGGGGGGGGGACAAAAAGCCATATCTAGCTTCAAAGAATCGGTGCAGCTTTTCAGGTACCCATATAACTACAACTACAATGTAAGTCAGCGGGGCTGGAGGCAAAAGAGGCACAATGCCCAAACCTCCCCCCCCCCCCCCCAGCAAAGGATTTCTCATTCCGCTCGCTCGAATATGCCAATGATTTACACCAAGTAAGGATAATATTTTCTGAAAATGTCCCCATAACTCGCTTGCTACGCTCGCTAGCTCTTACAGTATGTAATGAAATCAAGCAGATTGCATAAAGTATGTTACATATCGGTGTAATCCTGAAAACGACAGGGTTATTGTACAAATAGAAGAAAAGATCATTTGACATTCCTCAAAATGAATTTGCTGTTGTCATTTTCATTACATTGCTGTAAATAATGTAAAACTCAAGGACTTCAGCATTAGAAAAAAAAAGTCTGAAATTTTTTGCTCGCTTGCTTCGCTCGCTCGCACATGAATCGTTAGACCATTACACACAGCTGCTCAGCTGCTAATCAGGGAAGCTGAACTACTAACCAGAACCACAATAAAAAGGAAGAAGGTGATGCTTGATAATATTTATATTAATTAGACTGTAGCAGTGGCATAGATACGAACACACTTTCTATTGTGAGTGGGGGGGGGGGGATGATGAATAGATCACCCCCCCCCCCACTAACAATGGATAATTATGCGTGTTTACACCCGTGGAATGTAGGGTATTACCAATGTCACAACATGGTCCTTTTTTCGCTTTATGTTCACCCCTTGTAGGTGCCCCTCCCCCCCCCCAGTGCCCTTTTTTGCTGGTGCCCCCCCCCCCACTTTGAAAGACGCTCCACCGCCCCTGATGTGTTATTTATGTTGTCATCTTTGCTGTTTTGTTTAGGACATAACACAAGGGTGCATGAGTGCACCCCCCCCCCCCTTAAAAAGTAAATCTTAATCTCAGACTATACCATGTGTTTGTGGGCTTTAATTTGTTTTTCTCCAACTGTTGTTATCTTTGTCGGGTTATTTGTATCAACGTTGCCTTTGGCAACTGAGTTTTATGATTTTAAATTTTACAAAGTTGCTTTAACTATCATTATTCGTACATTTAGGCCTATACCTTAACACACAATCTCACTTCCTACTTCTTTCTCTCCATAAAATTGTTTATGTCCCTCTCAAATTCCATTTTACATATTTCTCCCTCTCCTTTATTCTCCGTCCCCACCCCCTCAGTATCATATGGTGGTTGATCCAGTGTCCGAACACTTTTCAGAAAATCAACGATAGAAAATTAAATATCAAACGAATATCTGTCAAACTTACATAATGAATGCTCAAAGTCCTACAGAAAAAGAAGTTGATGGAATTTTAAAAAGACAACCTAGATTTAATACGATATTCCCTTCCGAGTGAACCCCTTCCCAACGACGCGGCGTTTTGGTCCCTTGAAAAAGGTACTGTATTTCCGAACGTGTGAAACCTATGGGAAAAAGACACACCTTTGTTTCAATAGTGTGGTTTTCATACGCGTAATCCCAAGCGTATGAAAACCCATTTTAGGCGCTTAACTGTACACGTTCGGTAATACAATCTGTTCGGAATTACAATCCTTGACTATACCTATGCCATCCATTTACCACCATAATCTCATGATCAGAAGAGCTATATGGAATTGTTGGTAGGACCCTAGAGCTGAAAAGTACTTAGTTCGTAAAATGCTGGTCCGTAATGGGAAGGAGGTACTGTAAATGGGGTGAACAGGAACACTAAATAGAAAAGTGTTGACATAATTATTGTTTGCCAACATTACGAACATGGACCAATGAATATTCATCCATATGAAATAAATAAGGGGAATACATGTATGCTAATTTTCATGTGGTCCCAAGTGGTCCCAAGTTTTGGAATGACCTTCCAATTGAACTTGCTAAATCTACCTCATTATATGTTTTTAGACGCAAGCTGAAATATTATCTTCTAAATGATTATGTAAAACAAGCAGAAGAAGACATCTGATGCACTGGTGAGTGCATAAGATGTTTTCCTCGACAGTTATGTGATAGAGTCTTCTAATCCATTCATTTATTTCATATTTTTGAAATCAAAATATTGATGCCATCAGGATCATACTCAGAACGTCAGGCTCGGCCAATGAAAGGTGCCCCTCCACTTCCATTGCCTCTGAATCCTTTCTATTCATTCCTACTGCTTTTTTATTCATTCATTGTAATACCGAAATTTTACCGTCATATCTCAGCTTTATTTGCTACATACATAAAAATCGCGAGAAAACTTTCGGTATGACTTACGACTTTGCCATTGTGTATGGGTAGTGTGTACATTATAGCGATTATACAGTTATCAATTTCATATCGATTACTATATGCTTTTCCGTGCTTAATCCATACTTTTTTTATTTGCATTTAAGTATCCTTCACTGATTACTCATTCACATTTGATGCAAATTTTTATAATACATGTAGTTGTTTTATTTACACTTATCTTCAACTGTTTCTTGTTCATTAATTTTCACAACCTTGTAAAACTTATACATGTATTTTATTACTCTCTAGCTGGAGCCTATAACCAACGAGATTTGCTTTTTCCTCAGGCTCCTTCATATCCTCATTTCCAATTTTGTTACATGTTACGACAAATAATCCAAAGTGATACAATAATTTTTTGTATGTACTTATGACTGTTTATTAAATAAACACTGTATTATCTTTATCATTTTTATTTCTTGTAAAAGAAACCGACAATATGTATTTAAAATGAAATGTGAAATGTGAATATGAAAGCGAACTTGAACTTGAAATAGCAAGGGCTTATTAGTCCAATTCACTAGAGGTGACACATGGTGACCACGGGAGCGTTTCATCAAGTGTTTTGTCAGTGATTTTTACCGACAACTGTTATAAGCTTCTGAAATCCTTGCATCTGATTGGGTGAGAGCAAATTTGTTGGTAAAAATCACTGACAAAACGCTTCATGAAACACTCCCCAGGTGCTCTAACATATGCTCTAGCGACAGTTGCTTCCAGGCTTTGTTTTGTCCAAGATATTGGGTTGGGGTTAGGTCTGGTGTCAAGGGTTGAAGTTATTCGGTTAAGACGGTAAAGAAAATTGTCGCAGAAGCATGTGCTGCACAACCGGTTACCATTGTGTAACGACTGTCCACATCCTTATGAAAGCTGGACCTTGTTAAAACAAAGCTTGGCAACCAATTGCAAATTTAAAACGATTCTGATTGGTTAATGGTCAGCCTTTTGAACAACATGTGCATGCAATGATGATCTGAACTGGTCATTGCCATTTATTTTGCAACTGATTGCAAACCTTTGTGTTATGGGGCCTTATAATCTTTGCCTTTGGTTCTGCTCCTTCATGTGCATTTAAAGCCCACAAAGCACAAATAAAAATCAATGAAAGCAGTAAAAATGTCAATGGCTATGCAATTTAATAGATATATTTGTTGTTCTGTCATACTACTTGCCCATGACTGACAAGCAAGTGTCATCATGATTACAATATTGTACTCTAAGAAAATAGAAAGTAAAAACTCTTTCAAATACTTTAACATGAAAGAAGGGAGGTACGGTAACAAAAAATGGCAAGGGCACGCAGGTTTTTAACCCCTTCACAATTGAAAAAATATATAACTTTCATATCACAAAACAAATTGCTATAGCTCAAAGTATTTCACAATAAATGCAATTCATAATTCTCCAAAATCATATTGCAATAATTTCACGTAATTCAGAAAACCAAATCATACACAGGTGGAAAAAAATATAATGTTCTCACATATTCTATCACTACAATTCACAATATATGTGGAATCTGGTATTAGAATGTTGACATAAATATATGTATATGATAGTGCTTAATGATTAAAGTGATATTTATTCCATTTACTCCATCTACTCAAGCACAATACATGTATATATTTCCTATTACATCCGTCATAGAAAGAATCTGCGCAATTGACTGGTCCAGTGCATGCCATGTGACAAAATACTATTCCCACTAGCCTTATGCAAATGAGCAAATTACCATGGAGATTAACATCTGACACTGAGATCTGTGTATAGTAGTACTATTGACAGATACTATATATGCTGTATGACATCACACACAAGTGCGTACTACATTGTGACGACATTTATTTGCGCATATATCTTTTGTTTTAGGCAGTTTGTTATCCGTGCAAATTCATCCCTTCTTCAAAACTGTTTGTGTCTGTACATATGCAGTCTACCATATAGGCCTACAGAGCAGATGATCATATGTAGATGATATACATGTAGGCTTTAGTTCAAAATGACCAAATATATACTGCCTACGTTCGAGTCTCTGGTTAAACTATGGTACCCTCCGTGAAGTCAAGACGACCATTTTACTTCGGGGCTACGCCCCTCATGAAAAGAGTCGTGGTTCATGTCACCTTGGGAACCATATTTCCAACCAGATCTCATGACAGTATATAATTATTTGTATACCATGAATACAATAGGAATAAAAGATACACTTGCATGACAAGAATTATAGTGGGTTCTTGTGACAAGAGAACAGGGGTGTCGATCCGTGTTCATGACTGGGAGGATGACTGGCGAGAGTGTGAGAGGGGGGTATCCCCCTCCCACACCAGGGACTTTTTCAAAGATCTGTCTATAAAACTTGCATTTTAGAGCATCCCAAAATGGTTTTTGAAAGTTTCTTCGATATTTTCGCATTGAAATTATGGCATTTCTTATTTCCTTACTTATCAATAAAGAATGTGATGGTAATTCAAGATCAAACATAACGAGTTTGGATAATTATTAGTTTTAAGTTGTATCATAATTCTTATTTATTTTATCCAAAAATATTGGGGGGGGGGAATGATAATACAGGCCAACCCCCCACCTCAATTCTTTTTTTTTTTTTTTTTTTTTTTTTTTGGGGGGGGGGGGGGGATATATACCCCCCATCCCCACCAGGATCGACACCCATGCAAGAGAATACATCAGCAGCCTTTTCACAGAGGCTACTCCTTCAGTTGTGAAGAATTATGTTACTGTGTTTATTTGCTGATAGGGCTTAAGGGCGGGTCACATTTCATTGTCCGATAACGATAACAATCACAAGATTTTTCATAAAAGGTACACCCTAGAGCTGCCCTACTATTAACATACACAAGCATACTCACACATAAACACCACATAGCAAGGTACCTTCAATTGAAAATCTTGTTATCGTTATCGGACAAATGTGACCAACCCTTTATTGACATCTTGTCTTTCTAGAGCTTGGTTCTTTTTTTGTTGTTTTGTTTGTACAAAACACCAGTAAGGATACATATCACTGTTCTCGGAGTATTTAAAGGGGAAGTCCACCCCCTTGAAGGGTGGAATTCAGTTTATTTCTATAAAGGCAGAAAAAATAGAAGAACAAATCAGTGAAAGTTTGAGCAAAATCCAATAAGAAATAAGAACATTATGAATCTTTGAAGTTGTAATCAATCAAACACATACTGGCAACTCCGTGACGTATCTTGCAAGCTCTTCTCCCATTTGTTCAGTACAGAAAATTTCATAATTGTATTATTTTCTCAGTTGTTGATGATGGAATAGATTTGTTTCATACAGGTTTTGTGTAAAACATATGTGCAATGATTATATCAATGGTGCATGACTGACTGAATATTTTCTAGTAAAGAGAAAATGGAAATTTATGACTTTTAAAGTACAGGGCAAATGGGAGAGAAGCTCGCAAGATACGTCACGGAGTTGCCACTTTGTGTTTGATTGATTACAACTTCAAAAACTAATACCTTTCTTATTTCTTATCGGATTTTGCTCAAACTTTCAATGATCTGTTACTTTATTTTTTCTGCTTCTTTTGAAAAGAACTTGATATCAGGGTGGACTTTCCCTTTAATTCCACAATAGCACTTGAGTTATATACACCAAAGGGTAAAGAATGATAATTTTTCTGTGTTTAACCCATTTTTTACCTCATTCTGAGGATGCTATAGAATTGATACATAATATTTCTGCTTGTGGTACTTTCTGGATTATGTTACAATATCTGCACAGAGCCATAAGGACATGTCTCCTTTTAGTGACATTCCTTTTGATACAGAATGCTAGGAATTACACATTATACATGAGCAGTAAGAGCAAAACTCACTAAAATTTTGAGTCTATTTCCAATTCAGTACATTGTGTCATTCAAGAATAAGAGTGATTTAATTGTAACTAATCATTAAAGTCTCTAAATTGGCAATGTGGAGTAAAATACATAATCACTATTTCGGTGTACAAATTGGCAAGTTTTCTGTTAAATTTTGAAATTTTCATTCGTATTGGTTCATTTAATAAACATTTTTATTTTTTTCAAACTATGGAGGAGAGGAAAAATAAGAATACTTGTTGCCAATTGGAGAAAAGGAAAGCTGATTAAATTTAGACCATAACAAAATTCTGAACTGCTGTGGATTAAATGACATGAGTTAACACAATCCTGGCTCTAAGCAGACCACAAACTGTTTGGCCGGAATTCACAAAGGTGGTTTCAATTCAGACCATGGTTTATGCAGATTCCGTGGTATAAATATGCTTCATTTTAATAGCGCATACACTTAAAAAGATCCAATAATGAACGCGCGCCGGTGGCGCATGATTGGCAAATGCACTAAATTCACGCTAGTTGCCATGGTTCAGACCATGGTTTATGTAAATTCAAACCATGGTTTATTTAAATTAATTTAAATAAACAATGGTCTGAACCATGGCAACTACCGTGAATTTAGCTCTTTTGCCAACCAAGCGCGACCAGCGCGCGTTCATCATTGGATCTTTTTAAGTGTAAGTGCTAAATCAAGCGTATCTATACCACAAAATCTGCATAAACCATGGTCTGAAATGAAACCACCTTTGTGAATTCCGGCCTTTGAGTATGACACTAGCATTGTAGACCCACTTATCACTTTAATCCAAAATAATAATATTCATTGTATTCATGATCATGGTATACTGACAAAGTTAAACTAACGTGTGTCTCCAAAATTCCTGAATAAAATGAAATTTTTCAATGCACATTACTTTCCGAGTATGATACCTATGAGGTTAATTCATTGACCACCATAATCGCAGAAGAGCTACATGTATGGAATTGTAGATAGAGTCCAGGAGCTGGTAAGTACTTAGTCTGTAAAATGCTGGCCTGTAATCAAAAATAGGTACTCTAAATGGGGTGAATAGGAAAACTAAATAGAAGAGTGTTTAGACATAATTTTTTTTCCTCCACAATTAATGCAGACACTTTTCCTTTTTTAATGATCATAAACTGTACAATAGAAATGAAAAGGGTCTGCATCTGTCCCCAGGGAATATATTGTGTCCAACCACTTTTCTAATGTTTGTTCCTAATTGGTCTGGTGTTCCTATTCACCCCATTTTATGGCAAGCTTTAGAGAAAAGAAGACTACTTCATCTTCCTGGTCTCACTTATGCAGAGAAGAAATAATCTTGAGGTATGCAATGGTCAAAAGGAGAGCAAACAATATATATGGAATGTCGTAAGTACTGAGGATTTCTCTAAAAAGAAAACATTCATTATGATGATGATGATGATGATGATGTCTTCTTGTATAGCGCTGATATCTGCCTATGCTGGGCGCTCATGGCACTTGCTCTAGAATGTCTCACAAATTCAGCATATTAGTCAGTGTTTCAAATTGAGATATTTAAAGTAGACCCAAAGGCCTGTAGTCTAATAATTCAGTCAAAGCTGATGGGAGGACTAGAGTCATGTTAAATAAAGGAAAAACTTATACCTCGATTGAACTTCCTTCGTTAAAACTTGACTTTAGACCCTGGGATGGGTTTATATTTTAGCAGAATATTGAATTTCCAGGCTACACATAACCTTAGCCAAATGGACAGAGAAAAAATATGTTTGTATAAGGAAGTTATGAATTTGTTAATGATATGAAGATTACTATCTAATGGACACAAACTGGCAAGTATGACATGAGGCAGGGAAGTCATTTCCACACTTTTCAAAATTGTTTTGAATATTTTGATATCCAAAATTTTCCATTTTCCCCCCAAAAGGAAAGTGATTTCTTTAGGCCTTTGCCAAGGTCACATTACAACCCTCCTTACTTCATTTTTTTTTTTTAAAGGAATAGAAATTCTCAGATAAGTCTAGCAATACTACATTATTTCTAGTAGCAATGGTTACCATGTCCTGTGCAACTCTCTCACATGTGTTTGATGGCAGTACTGACAGCAGGGATTCAAATAATGCCACATATTTCTTAAATGCAGAATCCATTACAATTACATACATGCATATATACACAAGCACAAGAAACACTGTGCAAACATCAATTTTGACAATATGCACATGTAATTGTCCAGTATATACACATAAATATATATCTCATCTACTTAATTTACACATTCAGGGATTTTCTGAAGTTCACGCAGTGTGTTGGAAGAGGACATCAACGGTGGCTTCGTAGTCTATCTGGAGGTCAACATTGAGGACCTGGGCTCCAAGCCTGGCAGCTCCTATGGCTGAAGATTCTTTTAGTTTAAGTAGAGTGAAGTCCTTGATGTCTGGATAGGAGTCATCAGGTCTTGATAGGCCAACCAGGAAACCTTGGTTGCAGAGGGAAGTGGATGGTGTAAAGGTAAATGAAAATATCAATGACCAACATTGGTTTACAAAAGAAAGAGTAAGCATGCTCATTAAAGTGTAAATCAACAATGTAGAGGAATGGTCTGACATTTTGATTATTGTAACATATCATGCTCATTAAAGAGAAGGTCGAGTTCTGAGAAAGGTGCAAAGTCAGCTTGGAAGAACACCATAGTAGATATGTCCCCTGAAAACGATTGCTCTTCAAATGCCCCCATATTCAAAATATAACAAGAAATAGCTGGCCGAACATTCATGCCACTAGTGTGTGCAGTCCCATATACCCATTTCTTTGTGCTGTGCATATTTTTTTCAAAGAGATTGGGTAAATTTCTTATCATTTTGATGATTCCAAGACCTCACAGTATACACCAATTCTTATGTAGACATGATCAACATTTCCCAATTGCTTTGAGACAGTTTCTTTCACAAGGTAATCGCATGACCAGAACTCAACTTTATCTTTCAGGACTAGTAGTATAAAGTCCTTAAAATCAGGGTAGGAGTCGTCAGGTCTTGATATGTCAACCAGGAAACCCTGATTGTAAAGGAAAGCGGATAGTGAAGAGGCGAAGGAAATATTAATGTCGAACAGTGGAATATGAAAGATAGAGCAACATTGTGTAATAACTCTGCCACTGTTGATTCTATTACCTTTTCCCCCAATTACTCGCATTTGGTATTCATAAAATCCTTTGCTCGACAATCCACAGAAACCTGATGAGCATGATTGTTCGTGTAAGGCCAGTATGCTTTTTCACATAAACCTAGAGTAGTGGTATTACTAAAGAGATGAGAAAAAGGCAAGCCTTTAATCAATACATCCAACATCTGTCTAAGTAACTTATTGTCCATCTATAAATTATTCTACATTGAACAATTTCCCTATTTTTAACGAATGGATTTTGTATAGGTGAAAAGTTTGTGTAAGTAAACAATGAATATCTAAGTTCTTAATATTACCTTCCTTGAGTAGATCCCAGCTTTTCCAGACAGATCCAACACAGACAATCCTCAATCCTCCATCACCATTCAACAGAGTCTGCACAGAGAATGAATTAAAAAAAAAACAACAGCTGAACCATATATCAAGCAATCCTTACTTTCAATCACTCATACACTTCCTGAAAGTTTTAAGGTGGGCTACAATTAGTAGATCATAAAATCCATGTCCTCAGTATGAACTTTACATTGATAAAAATACTAATCCATTCCTTTTACGAACAACGTTACAAACAAAAGGCGAATGAGAGAGGCTGGTAACTGTGACATTTTCAAAGAGATCATGATGATTTATATATCATTAGTAGTCTCAACAATGGTTTGAAATACCCTTTCTCCATCTCGACAACAAAATAAATAGGCAATATTCTCACACCCCCTTTCAACAAAAGCAGAATGACATTAGCACATATTCTCTCTCTCTCTCAACCTCTATCTGTATTCTTACGTATACCTCTATCATAATATAAAAAACATATATCAGAATGCCCCTTGTCCTAAATTTCTTGAAAGAGTTGGAGGCACAGTGTTCCTTACTGTAACATTACTTTCTAGAAGATAGCTATTATTGTCTGACTGATCTCGCATGATATTTACATGGAGAGACACCTACTACACTGTATGTGCTTTCTTAGGAGTCTTCCAGCTTCATGAAACAACCATAAGCTAAGTGGACCAGGCTATAGCACCCACTATCCGATATCTACTACTGGTTGACTGATCTCACCTGATCTATATGCGGAGAAACAGCCACTATGTGCTTTCCTAAAAGTCTTCCTGCTTCATGGAACAACCACAGACACAGTGGACCGGGTCATAGTACTTACTATCGTATAGCTACTATTGCATGATTGATCTCACCTGATCTATGTGCGGAGAAACAGCCACTAGGTGCCTTCCTAAAAGTCTTCCTGCTTCATGGAACAACCATAGACACAGTGGACTGGGTCATAGTACTTACTATCGTATAGCTACTATTGCATGATTGATCTCACCTGATCTATACGCACAGAAACAGCCACTATGTGCCTTCCTAGAAGTCTTCCTGCTTCATGGAACAACCACAGACACAGTGGACCGGGTCATAGTACTTACTATCGTATAGCTACTATTGCATGATTGATCTCACCTGATCTATGTGCGGAGAAACAGCCACTAGGTGCCTTCCTAAAAGTCTTCCTGCTTCATGGAACAACCATAGACACAGTGGACTGGGTCATAGTACTTACTATCGTATAGCTACTATTGCATGATTGATCTCACCTGATCTATGTGCGGAGAAACAGCCACTATGTGCCTTCCTAAAAGTCTTCCTGCTTCATGGAACAACCATACACACAGTGGATCAGCATCATCTCTAGCTCCTGTAAAACACAAGTATACTGAGAGATTTACCAACAGTCTGCAACTCAGATGTTTCAAAATTCAAAGAGAAACAAGACTCTGCATTGCTTTCTATGAAATGTAACACAGTTGAAATATTTGCAGCGAATTTCCTTTAGGATTCCATCCAAACTATTACCCACCCAAATTTCCAGTGATAGTGTGCTTGTTCACTGTAGCTTATCTGTGACAATTTTGTGTTCACAATCCTTGTGTGAACGTTCATTCACGAAAGACAACAGCTTGGCTTTGTTATTTGTTCTCGGTGCTGTAAATACAGAATTCATGCTGTTATATGGACAACTATTACACATTTACAACAATAAATGGAATATCAAATTGTTGCCATGGCTACCATTGTGAATGTACAATTAGAATCTTTTTAAAACCATAGAGAAATGAACAAAACAAACATGGAAACTTCATATCTGGGTGGCGTTTCATGAAAGGACTTGTCAGATATTTTATCCGACAAATTTGCTCTCAGCCAATCAGATGCAAGGATTTCAGTAGCTTATAACAGTTGTCTGACAAAATATCTGACAACTTCCTTTCATGAAACGCTCCCCAGCTCTTGTTTCAATAATAAACGAGTTTGAAAGAAGCCAGGATATAGATTCCTGCCAACAGAAACACAGGTAGACAGAGAATGTATGCCTACCTACTGATAGACGCTTGCAGAACCCAGCAAACTTGGATTTGTCGAAGTTGGTGTACACTTGGTCTAACAGACCAAACCGCTCAGTAATCTGGAAAAAAAGGAGAAAGCATGGGAGGGTAAATGGTGGAATATTATACCTCTACTATGAAGTCATTTAACATTACGGGGAAAATGCAGTATATCGTCTGTGGGAGCTATTAGGGCTTTTTCTTGAATGAATTCTTTTATTGGTCCTAGCAGAATAATATATACAGGCATAAGGTAAAACTGTCACACTTTCTGTGATACTATAATGCATAATCTTTAAAACCCACCATGATCACATGAATGGCAACACAGCACAATGAAAGCCATGGCAGGGACTGAATATGATCTCATTAAACATGGCAACCACAGGGCACATAAGCTGTAAAATTTATAATGAAGTTTTTTAACATGAATAAAAGTAAAATGGGTTCAAGCTAGATACTCTGACTTCAACAATGCAACTTCTTGACAAAAAACAGTGGAAAACAACTCTTTCGCAATACATGTATTACCTGTACAGGAAACACAAAATATAGCACTATTTGTAAAACCAGAAACTTTTGTGCGTGGTTCAGATTCGTGAAAGTTTCACGCTGCGAAATTGAAGAATTGACATAACACTAAATTTTTGCAAGTCATGAAAGTCTCTTGCTGTGAAAATTTCGAACGTTTCTGGTTTTACAGTATTCATAACTGTATACATTGAGATATGACAAATTTGTACCGAAGGTGCAACTATTCTGTGCATAAGCCTAATATAAGGTGGTTTTGAACATGCACTTCAAATAGGCAAATTTGTGGAAGAAGCATGCAGCATGCCCAAATATAAGGGCATGCTGCTTATATATAACACTTAACTGAACATAGCTAAGAGATACATAATATGTGGCAGTCTCTACTCTATACAGCAAAACTGGAAGAATAATTGTGATTTAATTTACCCCATAATATTCCTCCATGGCCTTTTTAACATATGCTATGTCATGAGGTGGCTGTGCGAGATTATCTAGTGCATCAAAGACAGTCTTCACGGCCTTCTGTGAAATCCAGTACGCTGTATAAAAATGAGAACATACATGCCTCTGAAGTCTAAGCATCTCCAAAATCCAGGCCCTGTTTCATAAAACTTCATATCATTAAAAATTGCCACAGATCTATGACAAAATTAATTTGCTCATACCTAATCAAATGCAAATGATTTTAGTATATTTTATCAATCATTGTAACTGATATCAAGTTTATGAAACAGGGTCCTGGTATTGGACACTAGTATAGCCATAACTGCATAGGATTAAAAATGGAATCTTATTTCTTGAAGGCTTTACTGCTACATGCATTGTGTTGCAGTGCCCAATAGAAGCCCCTAATAGGATCTCAGTGATAATTATGTGTGCATCTACAGAGCCAAGAAAATTGATGAGAAATTATTATGGAAATCACATAAGTACCAAGATCAACCCTAAATTACATTAAATGCACCTGTACATCCACTATTGAGGTGATTTTATTTAGTTTAATCTGTGTAAAAACTGTCACTATCAAGCAAATATTGATAACAATAAAAGCTAATGAGGAGTAAAAATGAGTGAGAAGAGTTGTCTGGATTTATTAGGCAATATTGCAATGAGGTAGTGCTGTAGGACTCGAGTCCCTACTTCTCGGGACTCGGACTCAGACTCGAGCCACAAGGATTCAGTCTCGGACTCGGACTTGACCAATGGTGACTCGTGACTCAGGCGAAAATCGGGTCAAGACTGGAGACGAGACCGGCAATTTTTTTCCACTTTCCGCTTTTAATTTTAGCTCAAAAATTACCCAAAGGCATGCACGCTAATCATCATCAATCACGTGTTCAGTTTCTCTTGTAATACAGTTTGGGTATATGGACCATAGAGAGTTCAACGATCGCTCAAAGAAAAAACAGAGCAAAATGTAAATTTTGCAAAACGGACAGGACTACTGCGGGGACTAGTGGAACAACATCAAATTTCACCAGGCACCTGCAATGTGTCCATTCAAAGAAGTAAGTTTGTAAGACATTGCAGAGTGAAATTACTTTGAGTTATGAATGCTAACAAAATTAGTGTTCCATTTCATTCAATGTTATACACATTTGTTTTCTTGTCATGATTTACTTTTACATTAATTTTTTTATCCATTTTTCTATTTTGCACCCAAGATATGAGGAATACATTCAGCAGGGAAAACTTCTTAAGGCTGGAGATAAGGCGCAGCACGTCATCACGTCATTTACATCTGGTTCTGGTGCCAGTACTAGTGCTACTGCTAGTTCTCTCCGGCCCTACAAGCTAGACTCATTCAGACAAACTCAGATAACTGATGCTCTAATGAGGCACCTCATAGTTGGATGTTCTTTGCCCTTGAGTTTTGTGGACAACTCACATTTCAGGGCACATTTCTTTTGCACTTGTTTGAAATTGTTGCCTTTAATTATTAACTATTTTACTTTCATAAGTTAGTCTTTAGCCATGTATTCAGTTAACAAAATCAATATTAATGTTGCACTGGCTGGTCTTTCAAGACATCATAATAAACCAGCAGAGGCAAGGCCTTTATTAGGGTTTGACTTCAATCAGTTAGCCACCAGTTAGTCCTGTGTTCAATTTATGAGATTGATATTAACCATTTGGAGATGGATTAATCTATAACACATGTTTCCCCATAGACCCCAGCCTGGGATATCTTGGGCAGTCAAAAACAGATTACTATTCAACTTGCATTTCAAGCCATTATTATGAACTACAGTTTTTATCTTCTATCTTTTTACTCGCAACCTATGTTCATGTGGCAAAAAGTCAAAGTCAGCAATTTATAATTTTCGGCAGTTTTATTATGGTTTAACTATTACTTGAGTCACTTAGTCATGCAGTCAATTTCCAAAATGAATGTTAATGTTGCACTTGTATTACAAGCCATTAAGCCAGTTTAATGAACTAGCTGATACATGTAAAAGGGTTTTATTAGGGTTTGATGATTCACTTCTTTTTTATTACTTTAATCAGCTATTTGATAAGATTGAACTATTGGTGTTCTTGGTGAAATATTGTTTCCCCCCCCCCCCTTTTTCCATTTCAGTTGGAAACTTTCTTTTCTATAGACAAATTCATTCGGTTTCAGAACACTGTAGTTTAATAAACTAGAGTGTTCTGAAACTTTATGTCAGCCATAACTGGGGGGCTTCCAAAAAAGAAGAAAAGATGACTCAATGGGTTACACAATGAGTTAGGTGCATTGAGATGTTTGTGCTTTTGTTAAGCATGATTGAAGCCCCCCCATTTAGACATATGATTATCATAAAAAACAGCACCCAAACTGAACAGGTCTATAATCTGGCTTTAATGGCATTACCTGTTATTTTTTGTTCTGTTGACTTATAGCTGATATGTTGATAGCATTTTGATCCAAAAAAAAATAAAATGAAATTACAGGCCTTTGAAATGAAGAAATTCAATTTTTGTATCTTTTCTTCACTGACGTATCACAGAAACAATACAGTCAACTCTCTATAACTACATGGATACAAGCAAAATACTTGGCCTGATAAGGCTTGTTCACATATGAGCCATTTGTCAACGAGACTTGTACCTTGGCACAAAAGGAGTGCATGTTCGCGGCTTGTTTAGTATTTTGGTCAATGAAACTTCTGAAATTTCACCAGTACACCATGTCACGGTGACAAATCACTCATTTGTGAGCAATCCTTTATAGTTGTCCACATTCGTAGTAAGAAAAGTTATAATAAATTAAATTCTCTGACAAATTGAAGTTTTCAATGAACCAGACAACTCTTTATGTTATAGAGAGTTCCCAGTAAGGCATTTATCATAATGTAAATAATGTGATGTAAAAAAATTGCAATTTAAGATGTTCCCATTGGGACTCAGACTTGGACTTGGATGGGATAGACTCGACTACAGCACTGCAATGAGGCTGTCTTCAATGCATCATACTCCAGTCACAACAACATACCAACTCTAAACTGACCCCTAACTCTTCACCATTCAGGCCATTAGGCCAATGTCTTTTTTGGCTTGGTCTACTGCCTGTCTGGTGTCTGCCTCGTCAGAGTGACTGGGGTACCCTTTCATGACAGGAATTATTGAAGGGCTAAATTGATTACATTTTGTTCTTCAAATTGGCAACAATAATATTTTTCTTTTAGTGCTACATGGTTCTAATAAGGTGTAATGTCTTTGAAAACAATAGACATGGTTAGGGATTTTGTCAAAAAGTTGAAAAATTGCCAATTTTGATGAAAAAACACATTGATTGTGAACCTCTTAATGTGTTGTCAATTTAAGGATTATAAAGCTTATTCTTGTTTTTAAAAATTCCTGGAATTAAACACAAGATTGTCATGCAAACAAAAAAATGAACTTAGTGTGTGCAGAAATTTTTGCTCTTTCTTCTTATGCTTCTGGTATATTTTTTAGAGCTCTGATTCAAAAGTGATTGAGACGAACCACAAAATGTGGTCAATTGTCTTGAAAAGGGCTGATGGTGAAGAATGCTCAGTGTTAGTACAAATCTACCATTATTGCATTGATCACAGTGGGGCATAAATTGCGCATCCACAATTGATCACATCTCTGACGGTTCAAACTTCATCTTACCTGAGCTTTCATCACCAAGCATATGACCCCACCCTCCACACCCAAGCACGGATCCATCAGGGTTAATCAGTTGGCAGTTTGACCCTGTACCCGAGATCAATACGATGCCTCCTGTGGAAAATCAATGCATGGCAATGTTGAAAGAATAAATGTAATATTTACCAGATATATCAGTGCATGAGGTCAAATGTAATATCTTTCCATCGAGGGCTTTAATATCCCTCAAAAATATGACAAGGATGCCACTTAGAATTGATATGAAAGGCCTGAAAATCATCTAGAATGAGCCATTTTGTACACAAAAAATGTGTTTTCTATGGCCTGAAAATAAGTTGCTTGGGCCTGAATTCAGGCTTTTGCCTGAAAAGTGGCATCCCTGGTATGAGCCAGTCATCAGTACCACTGCATATGTCAGGCTCATGTTATCTTATAAATCTCAAGAGAAATGTACACTGGTAATGCATTGGAAATTAGGAAAGCACTGCAGTAAAGAATTTTTTTTTTCTTTTGTACCAATGACTTTGAGAACACACTCGGTAAGAGCCAGCAAAATTGTCATATAATATCAGGCTTTATTCATTTTTCCAGTCATTCATTATTCACATGATGGCAAAGTACATGTACCCTGATAACCTCTATACACATGAGGGATTTTTCATGAAATCATGACAGAACTTTTACATATTGTCAACAAACTTATACAAATAAGTTAATCATATCAAGATAACTTTAATATTTGCACATGCAGTATGCCTTTTTTTTCCAAAGGCTAGTTTGCAGGCATGTACATGTAAGTTATTACTAATTTTCTAAGCATTCTTTCTTCTACAGCTCAGATTCCCTTTAACTAACCAGCTTTGCAGGCAGTTGCGATAGCTCCGTAGGTATCAGTACACATGTGGTAGTTTTCACTGACATTTGGAAAGGTCTCCTTCATACCCTCTATGACCTTGCGTTGACCTTCCTTCTGTTCACCGCCACTCAGAGACAGACCCTGAAGGGGGGGGGGGGGGGAGGAGATTTTAATAAGTTACAAAGACAAGTAAGTTAAGGACACTTTTCCTAAATACAGCATGCATTTTCCCCCTGAATGATAACTCTTTGAGCAACAGATTCTAGATGTAAAATATCAAAGTATCCTGTACATGGTGTTTCTAAACAGAAGACACTTAAATCAATCAAAGAATAAAAAAGTTTTTAAAACAGAGAGGTTCAGTTTGCACGCATAATTCTAATGTCAATTGGAACCTGCATCACAGCAATTTTTAATCCCATTTTTCTCAGATTTGGTAAGGCATCTTCTATTATCTACTACCAGGAATAAGACTTAAGCTGTAGGTCCCCTGAAGTTCACTTTGAAAAATACACTTGTTTTCTTAGCACTGGAACAATCTATATATTCAGTCAATCAACTGACTGTAGTCCTGAACTGATTTGTCAATTAGGGAGAGAGGAAACCAGTACATGTATCAATCCCAACCATAATCCCTGTAACCTTCATCTAAACACAACAAAAAAAGTAACTCCCCCTTAATCAAACTGGTGTAACTTCTTAACGAAAGGGTTGTGAGCAAAATAACAAAATGACAATTTTGTCTTTAATGTTTGCTCACTCATGCATGTCTCAATGAATCAATCTCATTTTCACAGAAAAGTTAGTCAATAAGTGTATGAGCACTCCTGCCAAGTTATTTTGCTCAAAACCTTTTTGTTAAAAAGTTACGCCATTTTGATTAAGGGGGGAGATACTTTTTTTGTTGTTTACTTACCAGCGCCTTGAGTGGAATTTGAATGTCAATACCAGCCTTCTTCTTAGCCTCCTCTGCCATGCTATTGATTCTCACCAGACACAGGTCAATACCTATTAGCTGGGTAACAAACAGAAGTGATGTTTAAACCTTGTCAAAATTTGTGGGATCGAAGGCATAACATACAAGATAAGATGGGACCGTCTGAAAAATATGCACTGGTGACAACTGCTCTCCAATCAATTTCTATCCACCCCCTCCCCCCCGCCCCCCCTCATGAAGAGTGGAAAGAGAAAAAGAAAGTGCGAGGGGGAGGCAACAAGAAAAAATACCTTCCACCAAGGAGTTACTCATTACTTGTTGCTCCTACTTTAACAGTGGTACATTATTTTCAACCTATAATAGTTTTGTTTAAATCACTAGTCTTGACCAATACTTTTAAAACACTGGAAGTGATATAATAAAAAGTCAGAAATATGACTTCAAATATTGTAGGGTGAAGTAATGTTCTTTCTTACCCAATGATTGGTGCTCTGTGCTTCACTCCAAGCCAGGATTGATCCAGTCTCATCCATAATCACCATCTTGGAATGGGTGGCTCCTCTTCAAGGTGGACAAGTAAGAATAATTATGAGAACCAAAACATTTAATACCACATTAAATCCATGAATACTTGAAAAAATACATTGCTTGACTTTTTAAAAAGTTTTGTGGTGCATGGTCCATGAGCGGCATTTTCTTTTTTTCGGGGGGGGGGGGGGGGGTGGTGGGGCAAAATGTTTGTCTAGTTGGTGGTCTGGATTGAGAATGGATTTGGGGAGCCCATGTGTCACAGGTGCCTGTTAGTGTCTTGTTAGTGTCGCGCCCTGATTTGTGCCCATTCTAATTAAAAGGGCAATCCAATCTTTGATAAAATTAAAAAGCTGATTTATGTGAAAGGAGAAAAAATAAGAGAAACAGGATGGTGAAAGTTTGGAAGAAATTAGACAAAGAATAAGAAAGTTATGAATGTTTCGAAAACTAGATGACTACATCTATGTGAATCTCAAATTGGCAATTCGGTGAATCGATTGTGGTCTACTCTCCCATTTGTTGTACACCAAAATATTATCAGCGTCTTTTCCGTTGGGGCAGTACTCAAAATATAATTGTAGATAGCATCATAGCATATATTGTTATAGGTCCTCCAAAAAAAAAAAAAAATCCTACTAAGTCATAGATTTTGACAAATTGACATTTAAGTCATTTTGTCTCTTGGAGCGAGTGGGAAAGTTGACCGCTGCTACATCACAGTGACCTTACCGATACGGCGAATTTGAAATTCCCGTATAGTGATTATAACTAAAAAATCATAATGTTCTTATTGCTTGTCTGATTTCATTCTTGAAAACCCCTTTCACTAATCTGCTTGTCTGATTTTTTTCTACTTTCTCACAAATCAATATTACAAAGGTTGGATTGCTATTTAATAAAAGTTAAAGTGTACCAAATACCTAAAAAATAAGTTGTGTACATCTAGAATGTATAAAATTAACCTCATTACACTTTGCCCCGATTCAATGTTGAAAGTGAAATTTAAAAAAATGTTTTCCTCTCATGTACGAATGATCTAGACTGGAGCAATATACACAAAATTTCAAAGCCTATTCAACCGTTAAAGCTATTGTGGAGTACAAGCTTATCTTCACATAAGCTTGTACGTACATGACCTTTAGTATAAGTCTAACTTTACTATGGTCTACTAGACTTAAGCACTCATTGGCATTACTATGTGGGGCTGTGTCAATTTCGGTGGCAGTCACGACCTGTAACTTAATTAAGAGGTGAAAACACCAATATAATAGGCAAAGTTTTGAGAAAATACTTCCTTGTATATTTTAGTATGATATATGAATATCTGATTTCATGCCAGATTCTTCAATAGGATCTTTATCATCTTGTTCAAGTGAAATTTTCAGGCTGTTTTTGGCCAGTAATTAACAGCAATCTTGTTCCTTTTCAGCACATGCACACACACATATGTGCTAACCATAGGTGTTAACTGTTAGAGACAGGGCTTCAGCCAGGATTTAAAAATTGGGTGTCCAAATTAAAAAGCAGGGTGTCCAAAAAATTGGGCGAGCGCAGCGAGCCATTCAGGGGTCCAGGGGGCAGCGCTCCCTTTCCGCTGGAAATTTTTCATTATTTCTATCTAAAAAGACACTGTTTCCTTGCTTGTTTACTCCTAGCTTGCTGGAATTATCCCCTCAGTGTTTAAGGTAAAAACATGTTGAAGTTACACATTCTGATGATTTGTTTTCCCTACATGAATGTAAGTTTTCATTATACATGTATTAATGTAAGTATTTCTTTACCACCAAGTTAACACTGTACCAATGGCGACCAAAAAATTTTTTTTCGCCAGCCCTCCAAAAGTCGCTCAGTGGGGGGGGGGGGGGGGGGGGTGTTATGGGGTCCAGTTCCCCTCCATAATTCTCTGACAAGCCAAAAAAAAAAAAAAAAAAAAAGTTTCCTGGTCGAAAAGGGGGGGGGGGGGGCACAATCGCAAATAGGGGGGGGGGGGACAATGCATTGTTTTCCCTCAAAAGGGGGGGGGGCACGGGTCGGGATTGCCCCCCCCCCCTAAATCCACCACTACGTATATGTACGTACGTACATAAATACACTGAATGCACACAGTTCCGGGCGATTTTTCTTTTCCAATTTGTTTTTCGCGGATACCATTTCACTTGATGAGCATCACTCTCGCGCGCGATAAGTAAAAAACCCCGTCATAAATCCACCGATTTCTTGAGTTTTAGCGCGTTTTCGGTGACTCTGTTCCTCACAACCCGACTTAAGCGCCGCGTGACTTTAAAAAATGGCACTAATTCCGTATTTTTGAGGCAGGCTTTGGCTTTACAGATTGATTTTTTGAGGTGACTATGGACTTAATGTGGTAAGGAACAATTTCTCTGTGTGGTGTATCCGGTCGTAGATCTAGCGATAGTCTCATTACACGGATGATGATAATTTTTAGACCTCTCATTGTAACAGTGATAATGTGTTTCGGAAAGAAAATTTTCACAAAAGGTGTCGCGCAAAGACCAAGTAGCTACAGCCTAGACCCGTACGCACGTACGGTACTTGTTTGCGGGAGCATTTACGACTTCGACTTCTGCTGAGAAGCCGAGGATATAAATTATCGTGAATACAAATCATCTTTACAAAAACTGAAAGGGCGTCCATCAAATGATTTTTAAAAGGCGTCTTGCAAATTGATCTTTAACTATTAAAAGGGCGTCCATCAAATGATTTTGATCAAGGCGTCTTGCAAATTTTGCTGGGCGTCTTCCAGAAGAAATGGGCGTCTTTTGGACGCCCAGACGCCCGGCTGGCTAAACCACTGGTTAGAGATCACAAACTTGCCATGCCCATGCATGGGAGGTAATTCTCCATGGTAGGAAGGTAAGAGGTGCGAGGTTATCTACAATAACCTCGTGTAAGTGTGAGTGGACTTAAGTTAAGTTCTACCTAACATGCCTAAAGTAAAAAGCTTAAAGTACTTTAACTGTTTAATGTTTTAAGTTTAAACATATCCAACTCCAAGAACATGATGGAGAACGAAACAGATCCCTAGACCATACTAACTTAGAGTTAGACTGATTTTTCGGTCTAGACTAGTACTAGATACTAAAGAAATGTTTAACTCGTATAGTCAAGGATTGTAATTCCGAACAGATTGTATTACCGAACGTGTACAGTTAAGCGCCTATTGAAACAAAGGTTGTGTCTTTTTCCCATAGGTTTCACACGTTCGGAAATACAGTACCTTTTTCAAGGGACCAAAACGCCGCGTCGTTGGGAAGGGGTTCACTCGGAAGGGAATATCGTATTAAATCTACGTTGTCTTTTTAAAATTCCACCAACTTCTTTTTCTGCAGGACTTTGAGCATTCATTTTGTAAGTTTGACAGATATTCGTTTGATATTTTATTAGCTATCATTGATTTTCTGAAAAGTGTTCGGACACTGGATCAACCACCATATAGACTAGACTACGGACGGTAGACATGTAGATAGATCTTAATTCTTATAACTATATTCATTAGATTAGGCCTACTCACCCTTCTATTCCTCCATAATATGCTTTCCCACCATCACTCATCTTTAACAACTCAGGTTGATAAAACTAGCTCTTCAAAGGTTGATTTTGCTTCAACTATGACTACGTGAATTCCTGATAGGGGTCTACTACTCAGTATTAGCAGCTGGGAACTTCCCTTTTCGCTCTTGCGCCTATCTCGTGCTGTAGTGTAGATATGTATTAACCTCCTTTGGCTATTTCAAACAATTGAAATGGCTTGGATGTACCCCCAAGCCACGAAAAGTGGGCGTGACCTTTCCTTTACATAACAAAAACGGGCATATGGTACTTGGCTTACTAGAGCGCGTGTTTGGCGGTTTCAAACCTGTATTCCCGCAAATAAATAGCGCCCTCAGCTCTTAGTTCAAAATTTTATTAACGTCCCGATTTTGGGGAAACTCTTGCTTGAAGATCGGATTCGGCGCTATGTACAGCATGTGGTAAATTGTCGTCAAGACATCGATTTTAGTTACTTTGTTGATATATTGAAATTTTACAGGAGGAATACAGCAAAATTACAAGATGTTTGGTATTGTGAGCACTCATTTACCACATTTAAGAGTAATACAGCGGACATGGGAGCCAATAAACGCCACAGCATCCATCCAAATGCAGCAAGTCAGATGGCGAAAACGAAGAACAGATCCGAAGGCCAAATCAAAAATAGGAAGAGTTCGGGAACCCACTCCATGGGACCCATGGGAACGTGCTTTCATTGTAGAGAAAGTGCCTCACTACAATTCTACAATGAATGCTGTCAGGTAATCTGCCTTCTATCTAATCTAGGCAGCGACCTAGTTTTCATAAGTTTTATTATTGCATTTGTCCCATATATTTATAATCATGTTAGTAAATTTATACACTAGATCTAACCCACTCATAGGCCCTTGCCTATGTGGGACTGTGTCCAACATTCACTGTTGGTGTTGCAGCAGTCAAAAACAGACAACAAAATTGCTCTAAGCAAGATTTAATTTTCTTAAATTTGCTAGATTACCTGATTCAGAGACTCTTCAACTCTTACTGTGCCACAAATTTGGGGATTCAGAATTGAAAATGAAGTTTTAAATACTATAGTCAAGGATTGTATTACCGAACGTGTACAGTTAAGCGGCTACAGTAATACGCTTGGGATTACGCGTATGAAACCACACTATTGAAACAAAGGTGTGTCTTTTTCCCATAGGTTTCGCACGTTCGGAATTACGGTACCTTTTTCAAGGGACCAAAACACCGCGTCGTTGGGAAGGGGTTCACTCGGAAGGGAATATCGTATTAAATCTAGGTTGTCTTTTTAAAATTCCATCAACTTCTTTTTCTGTAGGACTTTGAGCATTCATTTTGTAAGTTTGTCGGATATTCGTTTGATATTTAATTTTCTATCGTTGATTTTCTGAAAAGTGTTCGGACACTGGATCAACCACCATAGTAATCATTTTCCTCTAGAGTCTAGTGTATGAATGATCATCTAGACTGGAAAAAGGCCTGCTGATACACACAAAAGCTATTGAAGCCTGTTCACCCGTAAAAGCTAGTCTGGAGGAGTACAAGGTTATCTTCAGATTTAAGCTTGTACATGTATAAGTGACACTCCATAAAATGGCATAACCATAAGAGAAAGGCTTCAAAGGGGGAGGGGGGGGGGTAGGGGGTTGTTCAAGCTGCCATACTTGCTGGTGCATTCAACTAAAATTCATGTTTATACATCACAAGGCATGATAGCACAATATTTACTGGGAACATATGCCTTTTACACGATTAAATCTAACTCAACTTTTGAAACGTAGGGGTCTAGATCTAGATCCAATTAATTGTAAAATTGTGTGCAATTATTTGATTTTCTGTCTCAAATGATTGGAGTGACGTGGATAAACAACCTGTCCAGACACAAAGCATGGATATGCTCACCCACACATATGAGTTATTCTAGATAACCTTGCACTCCGTAACTTCGTACAACGATCAACGAAGAACTGCCTCCCATAGCAAGTGTGTGATCTCTAACACATTTTGTGCTGGAAAGGAGCACGATCGCCAGCAAAAAACAGCCTGAAAATTTCACTTGATCAAGGTGATAAAGATCCTATTGAAAAATCTGGCATGAAATCAGATATTCTATCTTCCTAAAATGTAGAGGGAAGTATTTTCTCAAAATTTTGCTGATTATGGTGTTTTTACCTCTTTCAACTTGGAGGTCTTGACGGCTGCTGAAATTGACTGCCCCACTTAGTGATGGTTCGGTGAGTGGGGTATGCTATACTTTATCTTTGCCTTTAGAACACAAGTGCCATGTGGGGCTGCTGAAAAACCCCATTTTGCTAACAAAAAATCAACAACAGAAAAAGCACTGACTTCCATTTGTTCGCTGCCAAAAAATTGTGTTAAGAGTTCGAGACTCAAAAAGATTGCCAAAGCAGATACATGTACAGTCACTCGTACTTGAAAACATTTATTTGTAAAAAATTTTGAGTGAACAAAAGTGACATTGAGTGTTCAGTACTTGTCAAATGTGTTTTTAGATGATTTTTTTCCTATTTAAATCTTATCCTAGTACTGAATAAAAAGTTAAACCCCTCAGTTACATATATTTTGAATTATTTTCAAGGGCATTTACCTCCACTCATATTTCATAACCACCTGTATGTAATATTTTACTATGATTGTATTTTCAGAAAATTATGGAGGAAAACTGGACCCCATAAAATCTGATCCCCCCCCCCCCCCCCGAGTGAATTTTGGGGGGCTGGTGAAGAAAAAAAATTCCCGCCACCCCTCAAATAGAAAAAAAATATGAATCTCCCTCTAAGCAGTTCCCCAAAGTTGACAGCCCTGCATTTGTGTGCCCCCCCCCCCCTTACCAAATCGTGGATACAACACAGTGAAATACATGGAGATGAACCATGCTCCCGATTTTCATGATCTAAACAAGGTTTAACATTTGATTTTCGTCTAAACATGTATTGATATTTTCATTCCTGACTTCACTATTTTTAGACGTTTATTCAAAGAGGAACTGGACAGGAAAAAGGATGAAACGGCAGAAGGTCTATCCAGTATTGAACAAGAAAGAGAAGAGGAAGAAGAATTCAGACAACTGCTGAAATGGAATGAACAGGAAAATGCAAAAATCAGCGCAAGAAGGCAAGTTTTGTATAACTGTTTTCATACCCTTTTCTCTTTTTTTTATAAAGCAATTTTTGCAGATCATCCTACAGAATGAATTGGGTTGCCTTCCTTTTACATGTAACAATATATTAAGATAGTACTAGTACTACCCAATGTAAATTTACTTCAACTTTACATTTTAAGTTGTAGCTGTAAAAAAAAAAGTCATAAAAATATGTTTTTATCGTTGGGCTACATCATTTTGAATGAATAGTTTGGTAGTTTTTTTAGTTTTATAGCATAATTTAAAGTAGATATTCAAAGCAAATCACAAATATGCTCAATAATGTATCTCTAGAAACTAGAAAGCTTGCAGATGGTAATCGTATAAGTTTTACGTTAACTGCGTGTTTGATGATTAAAAAATGGCACAAATAAAAACGCTTCTCAGCATCTGGGATATCCGAGCGATTCACCAGAAATATACCCATGTTTTCATGACGTCACATCAGGTACCAATCCTGCCTAAGCAGACGACGTCCTATATCAAGTGAACGTAACTGCAATGCAATTATTTTTAAATTATAAAGAGTTTGGTGTGTTTCACCATGACCGTATTTCACATCATTCTAAAAGGGAAGTGAAACCGTTTCTAGTAACTAAAATCTTTTGTTTGTAAAAAGTCATGATAAGGGTCAATGATCAATCAAAGAAATCAAACTTTCGAATTGTAAAGCCCGCTGAATTATAGCATGGATGGTATTCGTTCCCTCTTGAAACGCCGTCATGCCGCGGTGCATGCAGCTGAAAATACAATGGCATCTTATTTTGTTTACAAGCGATTGATTTCTTTATTTTTTAACGCTGCATTTTTCATCAAAATAATACCATGCAGGAAATTTAGAGTGAGGCAACAAATAAACATTTATACTGACGCTAGCGAAGTAAGAGAAATAAGTGAAGATGAGATGACAAAACAGGCACTGAAAATGTGTAAGATGTTATGGGGCATCGTCTGCTTAGGAAGGATTGCTCCCCGGTATGACGTCACATATCTCAGCAGCGTTCAAAGAGCTCTATAAGTGCTATAGCGGGGCTGTGTTATATCATTTTATAATTGATAATAATCATTACTTCAAATGTTTCCAAGCGTTGAATTTTGATGAACCTTGTTCAATCTAAGCTTCACCTATGCAATAATAAAAATTAAATCAATATTCAAAATCAATGAAATTCTACTTTAAGACACATGACTTTCACTTAAGATATCAGCAGAGTATTTCTAAAAATTCCTGTTTTTACTCCAAGTTCTCCAACATATTTAATTGTTGTGGCAAAATAGACTCTCTGCGAAGAGCGAGGAGGTTTTTAGTCTATGTTAAAGATATGAATTACATGTACCCTTCTGGCTCAAAGCAGATGTCATTCAGTAGCTTCCAAGACCAGAATCATTGAATGTTGAGAATTTCAAAGTGGAAAAATTTCCCATCATTTTACGACCGTGGTCAACACATGAATGGAGTTACTACACTTCATAGTTATGTTGTTGTGCAGGCAATTTGAAGTACAGTTAAGATAAATACAGTCTGTTCAACAAATATTGAACAGGAAAGGAGTTTTTGTAGTCATGTGCATGTATGTGCGATTGTATTATGGTTTAGATTTATTCCCCAAATGAATTATACTATAGTTAACCAAATTGGTCTGCATCATACGGCAAGCGGGTATAAATGGACAGGCTTTCCTGACTTAAATTCCACAAGCAGATGTATACAAGTGTGATTTATTTATCTATTTTCAATAAAGGAAAGAGAAACTTGCTGCTCAAGCTAAAGAAAAGGAAGAGGAAAATCTGCAGAGGTTACTAAGAAAGGAAGAGCTTGAGGCAGAAGAAATAGAGAGAATGCGACAGCTTGTCTTAGAGGAACAGGTAAAGTTTTCAGGATGACTCGAAGTAAAATATATGAAATTGAATATACATGTATTACACTATTTTAAATTATACCCCTTCTGCCACCCCTTGTCTGTTACCATTTTTAAAGGGTCCACCAAGCAAATGCATGTTGACTTTTGTTGATTTATGATACCCTGATCATCATTTATGTGGTTAAAAAAATATCTAAATATATGTCATATATTTTATAATAATTTTTCAGTATTTTTTCTTCAGATTACTGGGATCCGCACACAAAAAAAGCTGCAAAACCAACATTTCCCTTGTGACATTACTTGTCAATCACCATCCAGAAAATATTTACATTTCAATAGATATATAAATGCTATGTCAGATAGTCACTGTCCAGTGTTTTCTCACAATGGTATTATGCAATACACCTGCAAAAGAAAGTGAAGGTGTATTTGTAGAATGCTATTGGGAGAAAACACTTAAGGGTACCAATCACAAAAAAATATTTTACTCTGTATGTTAGAGGTTCCATGTCATTCTACTATATTGCAAATGTGGGCTTCGAATATCACTTCTATAAAGAGATATTACAAGTTTAATTATACTCTCTATAAGCATAAAAGTGACTCGTGAGTAGACTACTCAACGCACCCGTATGCGCTCGATAAGATAAAAAAAAAAAGAAAAAAAAAAAGAGAGAGATGGAGAGGGAGAAGAAAAGTCATGATCATAGGCTGATCGTAGGCTTATCACCAGCTTAATGGAAGAACACGAACATCGAAGTAACTTTGCCCTTTTTTCCATTATTATGAAATGCTTTATCATATAAACCGAAGAACAGCATTATATGCCACAAAACTTTTTCATCGAATCGCAAATCTTAAAAAATAATATCCTCAAGAAAGTGATAAATTAAGCTCGCCACCTGACCGTGAAACTTCCTATTCATAGGTTAGGCCTATATAGATTTTCCCCACCCATTTTCGTCACCTCTTCATTCAATTTTAAAAAAATTTGCTTTCAATTCCAACGAAGATCATTTGGACACCATTCTTCCCAGCCACTTCATGGGACAACCAGGGCCTACGGCTTTTTTGTGGGTCTATTGACCCATCAATTTATTTGATGGGGCAGGGCGGATCCAGGGGGTGGGCGGGAGAAGTCAGCCAAAAACAAAAATAACTCTGCTGATTTTTTTTTTCTTTTTTTTTTTTTCTTTCTTTTTTTTTTGCTTGTCAGAAAATATTGAAGTAAAAGGGCTCCCCAAAAATACTGATGACCTTTTTTCCTTCTTTACTTTTTTGCTTGTCAGAAAATTTTCCGAATATTGGGCCCTCTCCCATCACAAATCCTGGATTCAGCGCTGATGGGGTGACCTAACTTCGAGCACATTTTTATTTTTTAAGGAACGCAATATTGAATTCATAATTTCTCAAATTATACTAAAAATTATTTAGATTGATAATTACGAAAGGGAAAGGAAAATTGAAAACTACGAATTGGTACAAGAAGAGAAATATTATCGACCAAGAATACCAGAGATTGCGATCGCAATGTGCTTGCGCTATTCTAGCGTTAGCGGCGCAGAGAGACAACTACAGTACCACGCGTGACACTAGCGCTCTGAGAAAAATAAAGTTTACTAAAACAACGGATCCATCCAGCAGACGTAGACACCGGTTTGCAAATAAGCTACTAGTATGCAAAATAGAGATCCATCAAAGATAAGATAATTGCATCACTGCAGGCCTGCATCACTAACAAGGCAAAATGCCATAATTTGGTACCGTATGACGGTTTACTTACAGGGGTGTCGCTAGGGGGGGGGGGGTAGGGGGTGTCACACCCCCCACTCAAAATTGCTGTCGGCAAATGCGCCACCTCTGTTGGCAAAAGAGAAAAGGAGGGGGAAAGGGGAGAGGGAAGAGGAAAGGGAAAAGGAGAAAAGAGAAAGGAGAAGAAAAGAGAAAGGAGAAGAAAAAAGAAAAGAAAAAAGAAAAGAAAAGGGAAAGGAAAGGAAAACAAAAAAAGAAAGAAAATAAAGAAAAAGGAAAGGAAAGAAAAAGAAGGAAAAACTTGCCAATTTTTTGTTCGCTCGCAAAAACACTGGAAAGTTAATATTCGGGCAAAAGGCGTCCCCCTTCGGCAGTAGGCCGAGGATTTTCAAAGTTCCGATATTCGGGCATTAAGCAATTCATATTTGGGCAATGAGAAAGGATATTCACATATTTGGGCAGCGAGGTTCCGAGATAATTATGTAACTTCTGTACATTTTCTCTAAGAAAGTTTTTTAAAAAAAATTGCTCGCTCGCGACGCCCGTGGATGTTAGTCTGTTGAGTGTCCGATAATGAACAGTCATCAGACGTTCATCTGATTGCAATGTGCTGTCTGCCCGATGTGTTCGATAGCCGCCCAACACAAAGTCAACACCTTTCCGATATTGGCGAATAATCCTCCCAGTATCGGGTCAGTGTAAGATTACCCTCCAAATGCAGTCAGATCAAGATCGGATCTTCATCGGATTTCCCAGAAAACAGGGCCCTTGTCGGCACAGATTCAAACGGAAATTTTCACATTTGGAGGATACGATGAGCCTCTGATGGTCAACGGAAGGGGACCTTTAAGCACCCTTTTAAAATTTTTTATTTTTTTTTTAGATTCACTGGTACAATGGTGGAGGAGAAAGCTTATTATTATAATTGTTTAATCGTAAAGGAACGCTCGAGGAGTTATTAAAATCATTATTCCACTTGTATCACTTGTGGGGATGGAAGGAGGCTTCGCACCCTTGCACCCCCACGAGGGGCTCTGCCCCTTCAAACCCTGCTGTGGGTTTCACCCCCAGACCCCCATTGAAACCGTACCACTTTAAAATTCCTTCCGACGGGCCTGAGATAAGGGCTCGCGTGGAACCCAACTTGGAGGTTCGGTTCTGCGCGAGCACCTTCATTTTATCCTTTTTTTCCTTCATACTCCTAAACTGTTGACCTATAGAATTTCAGATAAAGTTCTTTGAGGTTAATTTTTTACTTCCTAGTGTTATACAAATTCTTTTTTCAGGTGGTTGGTACACTTTTACAGTGACTGTCCGACATAGCAATATCTATTGAAACGTTAATATATTCTGGATGGTGATTGACAAGTGATGTCACAAGGGGAATATTGGTTTTGCAGCTTTTTTGTGGGCGGAACTCAGTAATCTGAAGAAAAACAAAAAAAAATACTGAAAAATTATGATATATGACATATATTTAGATATTTTTTTGGCCACATAAATGATGATCAGGGTATCATAAATCAACAAAAGTCAACATGCATTTGCTTGGCATTGGCCCTTTAAAGTTCAACTTTTTGCAGGAAAGCATTAGTTAGAGAATTGCTAACATGTTATTGCTACATTGTAGGCACAACTATATTACATTTAGTAAAGGACCTGTTGCGATGGGAATACATTAAAATTTATATGAAACCTTCTGGTACAATTTCACTTCTGTCTTACCATGTTCATTTCTTTCCAGGGATGTGATTAGATAAAATATGTATGAGCATTGTAGGAGAATGAAACCCTGGGGAAAATTCAATTTTAATGAAAAGAGAGGATAGAGAGAAGCAATTTAAAAAAGGTCCATCAAAATCGGTTACAAAATGAGGAAGTTATGAAAGTTTGAAAAGTCTCAATTCACTCTCTATGGTGATCCTCAAATTGGCAATGTTGCTTCAAAGGGACAGGTTTAGTAGTACAACTCTTCCTGTTTTATACACAAATTTTCATATTTTCCCCATTATCTCTCAAGGTGCAGCTTGTCTCCTTCTTAGCTCAAGATGTATCATGGAAAAATGCATTTGACACAACATTGTTGAGTTCACAAAAAGACAAGCATCTTCAGAGATAATGAAGAAAATATGAAATTTTGTGCACAAAACATATTGAGAGTTGTACTACTAAACCTGCCATTTTGAAGCAACATTGCCAATTTGAGGATCGCCATAGAAATTAAATTGAGACTTTTCAAACTTTCATAACTTTTTCATGGCGTAACTGATTTTGATGGAAATTTTTTTAAAATTGCTTCTCTCTTTTCATTATAATGGATATTTCCCCAGAGTTTCATTCTCCTTTAAGTTTAGCTGAACAATACTGCAAATGCAGCATACTTCATGCCAGCCTAGTTCCCCACCCCTTCTCAATGAATATACATGTAATTGACCAAGTCTGGGGTTTAGAACCCATTTATGACATTTCATCTCTAGTGATAATTTGGAATGGGATTAGTGTACTGTACTTCAGACTTGATCAAACACATTATCAGTGACAGTCAGAAGACAGCCTATGAATCTAACAATCTTTGTATCTATTCATTTTTTCAGTGTCAGTTATGCTTTAAAAATGTCTGTGAAATGCACGAGTAGAATTGAATCCGTTACAAGCTGTACCAATTAAGACATTTCTTTTGCAGTCTAGAAATTCAAGAAAATATTGAAAAATATGAATTCTGTACGTGTACAGTGAAACCTTGTCATAAAGAACACTGTCAGAACAAACTCTCGTTATAACAAGGTAATTTTTCTATTCTCACTTCTTTGTATTCTATTGTTTTTTACCCCTTCTATGTCAAGGATTCAATATAAAGAAATAATTTTACTGGTCCCAAGGAGTTTGTTATAAGGTTACTCTATACCTAACTAAAGTCATAGAAATTTCTCTTGTAGTGCCTGTTTAAGGAACTTATTTCTAATTTTACGTTATTTTCCTAAAAGGAGGCCAGCAAGACCTTCATCACCATGGAAACCATGGAAGCTGCCATCAATGAGGCTTTGGACAACCCCAAGAACTACAATTTCCTCATCAAGAAGAGTGGGGAACCTATGCTGCCAGAGGACACTGCATGGGAAGGCTTCAAACAAAGAACATTAAAAGCCAAAGATGAAGAGCTTGTGGAGGGTGCAGGAGATAGCAATCAGGTCAAGTCAGCAGAGAATTGATGTTGATCCTTTGATAACATGAACATGCATCACCGTCTTGGATCAGACTTTCTGGAGAATAGAGTGAAGACGGTGCTTACCAAACTGATGAAGGACTTTGATATACTGAGATCATCAAGGGACATCTGAAGGAGGTGCTGATTCATATGCCGTTTTATACAAAATGATACTGCAAGCATATGAGATTTTCTGTCTTGATACACATGGGTTACTCTGCAAGAGGTTGATAAGGACTTTGTTCATGAGTTTGGAAGAAAAATAAAAGTCCACAATTGCATTGCTTTGTCGGTGAATATTCAGGGAAAGTGTGAATGGTAGAGATTTGTGAATCACAAGTTAATCGCATGATCTTTCTGTGATGGAGACCAGATATATTCATTGTATTGCAGTAAAGGCAAAATTATCTAAGAACTGGCCTCGTAGCAAGAATGGCTCGTACTCTCAAAAGGCGCCTAACTTAAGCCCAAGTGCGTAGATTTAGGCCACCGAATTATGGAGAGTCAAATGTCACCCTCTTATAATCCTACAAACTCACCATAGTTCTGGGACTAAATACAAATACAAAAACCGACACGTTAGAATTGATTTCTGATGCTCATTTCATGCCAGAAAATAATTTCGTTTCTAAATATTTTGTTACATAAATATAGTAATTTATATGGGACTTAGGGGTTGACAAATGGCCTTCCATAAATCGGTGGCCTACGTTAAGCTAAGCTTTTAACTTAAGCCACTTTCGAGAATATGGGCCAGTTCTGTAATCTTCAGGAATCACGATGGATAGGCAATTCAATACATTAAAAAGAACTTTTTACTTCTTACAACATGCGTAATTCTGAAATTAGGGATGGCAGCCCCCTGCAATGACACTCCTGTTGGCAAGTCTAGACCTTCTATATACCCATATATATTGACACCCACACCCACATACACACACACACACATACACACCTTCAAAGACACCTGCTTCTATTATTTTAGTATCAAAATATGATTTATTTCATAATCACAATAAAAGTTGTCAATATAATGCATTTTTGAAATGATAAGCTGCAAGTAAATATCACATAAATCTCTCTTTTTGGCAATTTCTGGTAAATGGGATCGACATGAATTCATGTGCATGTTGTATGTTTTCAATCAAGTTTGGCTTAAATGTAGCCCTCAAAATAAAATCTTTATATTTCAACCCGACAAGTGTCAAGTGGTCTTAATTAATTTTACACTTGTCTGTTTTCAATAGTTGTCCAGCATTAAAAAATGAATCTACATTCTGTTGATATATGAATGGGTCGAAATCAGGCAGAAAACAAAAATAATGGTTTGATTGTCTAATAACATTAAAACAAGTACAGGGAGTGTACATTACAAAAGTAAGACATTGAAAATTTACAATAACGATGGACGTTAATCACAATAATTAAGAGAGGGTGAGAGAGCAGGAGAGTGTGAGAAAGAAAGCAAAGGAGAGATAGTACGAGAGAGAGTTGGAGAGATACTACAAAAGAATGTAGAAGAGAGAGAGAGAATGAGAGAAGAAAATGAGATAGAAATTAGAGAAACAATGTGAGAGTGGGCATGAGCTGTGAAATGATTTTTATGTACAAAACGAATATCAGTTGAGACTATAAAAGAGAGGACAAATTCAAAGGTACACGTAAATAACACATTAAAAACCTCAAAAATGGCCATTTCTTAACCCGATGACTACTGAATTATGTAATTCCCATAGGCTTAACCCTTTCAAGACAATAGACCACATTTTGTGGTTTTACCCAATAACTTTTGATTCAGAGCTCTAAAAAATATACCAGATGCATGAGTAGAAAGAGCAATAATTTCTGCACACACTATGTCCATTTTTATTGCATGACCATACTGCGTTTGATGCCAGGAATTTAAAAAATGAGAATAATCTTTAAAATTCCTAAATTGGCAACACATTGACAGGTTCAAAATCATTGTTTTTCATCAAAATTGGCAATTTTTTCAACTAATCAACAAAATATCTAACCATGTATATTGTTTTCAAAGACATTACACCTTATTAGAACCCTGCAGCACTAAAAGAAAAATATTATTGTTGCCAATTTGAAGAACAAAATCTGATCAATTTAGCCCTTACATAATTCTTGTCCTGAAAGGGTTAATACAGGGATCACCCGGTTCCCATAGGCAAATAGTTAAATGCAGCCAAATTCTTAAGGTCAATTATGTATTTCAGTCTCTGCACAGTCCCCTTGCTAGGTTGCCATGCTAAGGTGTAGAGAGCATTTTATCCATTCCCAAATAATTGCTGGATAAATTCTATATTATAGTTTACAGATTCCTCCCAATGTGTTCATCATGTCAGTTCTAATTGACTCCCCCTTGTTTTGTACCTGTAGAATAGACCTGTTCACAAAGTTATTCAAATTTATGGATGTTTCTTTTCTGGGGACCTAGTAACGAGGTATTCCATTAACCTGTTATTAATGAATGAACTACAATACTCGGAATCCAGTTTGCATACATTACTTGTTGCTATGTCTGACAAGCCTCTGACAAGCTTTCAGGTTGTCAAGAACAACCTACATGTATATGTTTAAAAAGTATGCATAAAATTTGATTATATTTGTGAACAGTCCTATTCTTTTGAACAAATTTTGCTTAAAATCTTATAATCCTCATCAATATCCATGCCTACAAAAGATTGTTATTGACTTAATGCCTTTGAATACAGCTTTGTACAAACAGGTGATCTTGAGTACTGGTTATGATAGAAAACAAGTTCTCATGCAATTTACTCAACTGACATAAATGTTCAAGGTACAAACGAATGAGCAAAGAAAGATAGGGAAATCAAGCTAGCAGTCCTGATCAACATGCATAACACCAGAGAATGGGTGTTCTGCACATTGATCAGGACTTCTGCAAGTTTCCCAATTACAACTGCAGTGGAACCTCATTGTAAAGAACAGAGTTATAACAAACTCGCGTTACGACAAGCTGATTTTGCCTGTCCCACTTCTTTGTATTCATTTGTATTTTAGCCCTGATATAACAAGGTTTCAATATATAGAGGTAAATTCCTTGGTCCCAAGGAGTTTGTTATAACGAGGTTCCACTGTACAACTCTCAATAAAAAGAGTTCTTTTCAGGGAATGAGATTTCTGGCAAATTTTCATTACAAGGTTTTTTCTTTCAGTATTACTTTTAATCCATATCAAAGCTGTATAAAAAAAGTAAGAAAATAATGCCTACTGATTTTCTCATCTGACATTTTCAAACCTGACACCATGGCTTGCCTTTTACAATTGAACACCCAAATGATGGGATTTTCTTACATAGGTAGTACAATGAAGTGATGGAAAGGACTAAAAAAACAGCATTACTGCGAAACTAGCAGAGTAGACATTTATTTTCATCTTCAAACGTAAAAAGTAAGTAAGTACGCAAAAATGTGATTAGCAACATAACTGTAAATGAACAAACAAGGCAAACCTTCCAAAATATGTAAAAAGGTAAAGATCTCTAGTAACAGGCTCCTTCATGTTTCAGAAGCCACTCCTTCAGGACGATTCCTTTATCCGACATGAAGCCCCCTAGCTTTCCACCACTTGCCAACACCCTATGACAAGGCACCACCAGGGGGGTGGGGTTGTGCCTCATGGCCCCGCCCACTGCCCTTGCTCCGTTTGGGTTACCAAGCATGGCAGCTAGCTTTCCATAGGTCACGGTTTGACCGGCTGGAACATCTGATGCAAGTTTCTTCCACACTTGAGATGAGAAAGAGTCTATAAAGACAAAAACAAAGACAATTTTTTTAATAAGAAGGAGGAATATACGTTTCAATATAATAAGATTTATTCCATATAGTCCAAACTTATTTTAAGACGTTTTAGAGTTTCAAAATGCATGTACATGTACCTATTTTTGGTTCATATTTTATTAAAATGTAATACCACGACAAGATGAAAAATATATCCAAACTAGATAGAAACACATGCCTGCAGTCCACACGTATGTGGCATTATAACAAATATGAAACCCCTGAAATAGTAAAGTTGACTTTGCATAATTCGAATCTGTTGGGACCACAAAAAATAGTTCAACTTATGCAAATTCGACTTAGGAAATGTAAATAGCACATGTTTTGCATAGTTTGGTCAAAATAATTGATTTGACTTCGGAAAAAGTTCGACTTATGCGACTTTTAGTTATGCAAGGTTAACTGTATTTCAAATTTTTACAAGATCTGTAATGCAAACAATCTCTTAACCGCACGTCTATTCTGTTAGCATGATATCGCACAGAATTGCAGATTGAGGATTTATATCGTACCGGACTTAAACTCTGTGATGTGGAGAGATGGAAGAGGTAGACCCTTGATCGCATTTGCATCTTCAAAGTACTTTTTCAACCAATCAGAGCATTCCTTCAGGGAAGATGACCAATGGCTTGGCTCCTCATATATTTCAATTATTCTGATCCAGAGATGCAAGAAAATTGTGCAAATAATAAAGAGAAAGTCCAAGAAAAGCAGTTTTATAAAAATACTATCAGCCATTCTGTGTAGTAAGCATCATCATCTAACTAAAAAATTTGAATTATACGACATTTGTCATACAATGTATATATACATGTATTACATATATTTGGCAAAGGGGATATTTTACAGGTACATACATTTACAAAATTTCACATTCATCAGCCATTTGATTACTTTTTTATGCCTCCGCCCACCGAAGGTGGTGCCGGAGGCATTATGTTTTCGGGTTGTCTGTCCGTCCCGCTTTCTTGTTCGACCGATAACTCAAGAACCACATGAGGTATGAACTTCAAACTCGGTATTAGTATCACCATAGGAAGATGATCTGAGTAGATTTTGGGGTACGTAGTTCAAAGGTCAAGGTCACAGAGGCCAATTTTTCTGAATTTCAGGTGTTAGGCTCGTTTTAGTGATAACTCAAGAACCATTTGAGGTATGAATTTCAAACTTAGTGCTAGTACATGTATGTATCGCCATAGGAAGATCATCTGAATAGATTTTGGGGTATGTAGGGGGACCTCAAGGTCACAGAGGCCAAATTCTGAAATTTCAGGAGTTAGCTTCGTTCTAGTGATAACTCAAGAACTATATGACGTATGAACTTCAAATTTAGTGCTAGTATGTATCCCCATAAGAAGAGGATCTGATTAGATTTTGGGGTATGTAGGTCAAAGGTGAAAGGTCACAGGTCAACTTCTGAAATTTCATGTGTTAGCCTTGTTAATGCGATATCTCAAGAACCATTTGAGGCATGAACTTCAAACTTGGTACTACTATGTATCAGCATAGAAAGACGATCTGGTTAGATTTTTGGATACGTAGGTCAAAGGTCAAAAGTCATAGAGGTCAATTCTGAAATTGCAGGTTTTAGCCTTAACGTGATATCTCAAGAACCATTTGATCCATTAAACTTTACACTTGGAACTAGTATGCATCACCATAATGAGACGAACTGATTAGATTTCTGTTCACGTAGGTCAAAGGTGACAGGTCATAGAGGTCATTATACAGGTGTATGTGAAATTATGTTTTTTTACCTTTGTTATCACCATATCTCAACTATTTTGTATTCATGACTAGGAAGAGATAAAGTGATCAGACTTTTGGGTTATAAGGTGTAAGGTCAAATGTCAGAGAGGTCAATTAACATGTAATTAGAGGCTTTTTATTCTGGTTATCACAAGATTTCAAGAACACTTTGAGCCATCAACTGAATTTAGGCAGAAGCATATAGGAGATGCAGTCATCTTGTTTATGGATGGAACAAAGATTAAAGGTACTTCATCCCTTTTGCAGACTTGCACAAAATTCCGAGAAAACTTTGCACAGGTTTAGTAGACATCCTGAAAATACTGACTATGGAATTTCAAGGTGACAAGTCCTATAACTCCTTTGTTGTAATGAAAATCTTGCTTTTGTCGCAGAGGGGGCTATTCTTAATCATAAATCAATGCAAGTACATGTATTAATAACGGTCAGAAAATAATTACATGTATAAAAATCACACTTTTTTTTAGGGTAAAAAAATATGAAGTGTTAATATGAAGTGTTGTTATTACTTAATAATAGCAAATTATAGCTAGTCCTTTTCACATCTGCACAAGTTTTCCAATTATAATTATTTTGTAATTTATCACATACACAATTTCAAAACTTAGGGCTGCAAAAGGGATGTAAAGGGATTTAGAGTACCTTTAAAGGTTCCCTTCTATGAAATTCTAATTCTTGTTATTTTGTACATGATACTCATCTAAATTGAAAAATGACATCCGTTTGCAATGAATACGTATCTGAATATTTTTAAAATAATATTTCCCCCACGTATTCAGGCCTAAACGAGTCTGCTAAGCTCCGCCCCCTTTTAAACCCCGAATTCTCGTTCTTCGAGCATGATTGACGTGTGACGTCACAAACCGACATCGCCGGTGCTTGTTTACAATATCTTGCATATATATACGCGTGCAAACTAACTTGCAGTTATATACCACCTCGAAAACCACCTCTAAATCGAAGTATGCCGCAACGCTGTGTCTTTGCAGGTTGCAGCAACATCACAAAGGAGGGTGTAAGTCTACATTTATTCCTCAAAGACCCAAATATTAGAAGAAAATGGACCTCAAAAGTGAAACTAACTCGCATCAATTGGAAGGGGCCGAGTGACCGCAGTGTCCGTGTGTTCCGAGCACATTTGTGCGGAGGACTTCCTCGATAGTACGGGGCTGCATGCGGCGTTTGGCATCAAGAAGAGGCCGTCCCTGAAGCAAGATGCCATCCCCAAAATCAAACTTGATCTACGGTATCTATTGATCATATATATCTATTGATCAACTATCACTGTACCTACACTAACTTAGTCTACCGGTACTTATTATTCATAGCAGCACAATGAAAACATGCAAGGTAACAGGAGAGCTAAGGGTTTTCTGGATATCAATGTTAGAATTTACTAGAAACAAAACGCTACCACCCCATGCACCAGTAAAACCCTACCCAAGCCGCGCCCAGGCCAGGCAGGGTCAGCAGGCGAACGACCGAACGGCACGGCGTGTACACCTGCGCACGTCGAGCTCACTGCCTCGATCAGCTATCAGCTCAGCCTCATCAGGACTGGGGCATTTTGCAAGCGCAAACAAGATTCATAATTGGTGGATATGCGTAAATTAAAATTTAATCGGCAATCTAATTATCAAAAGGAATTACTAGTTATAATTCCCAAGTCTCCCGTCGATATCTTCTCCGTTATTGAAATCAGGGACGTCTCTGTCATATAATCAGAATCCGACATGTCTGGTTCAAACAAATACGGCCGTGCCCCTAATTCCTCTTTTATTTCTTCTGTCTGAAGAAGATGTTATCGTTCGTTGATATAGGATTAAAAAAAAACTAAAATGAAGGGCTGTAATGGCACGAAGTCGAAGCTAGGATCTACACGAAGTTCAATAGCCTACACACACACTTTCAGCTTGCGTGGAGTCAAGCATTCTGAGTGTGACGTCACATGACGTCATCGATCGCTGGACCGATTTTCCAAAATTTTTAGGGGCGTTCCCAATTAATTTTTTATTTTCAAGTTTACAGATTAATGAATGGAATTCAGGTAAAATGGTTGACAGATCTGGATTCACAGTAGAAAAGTCTACTAATTGAAGTTCCTTTGTAATTCCATAAACGGGAACCTTTAAAGCTATGGTTATACAAGATGAGGAAAGGCCTCAAACATACTAAAATTTCCAAGGGCTAATAAATCAGCCAATTGCATATTAATCTGTCATTCTTGAGCTGCAGAGCTAATATCTTCAGTACAATTTTTACTATATTGAGCTTTATCTACTTTGTATATGTTATTTTGTACCCCTAACCCCCCAAAATAATAAATAAAAACAAAACCAAAACAGGTTATGATGGATATTGGTGACTAGTACTCACTTTGTGCTCTGATTTGGTAATGTCTTTGCTGCCGTCAAAATGATCTTATGCACTCCTATGTCACATCCTGTCACTGTCACATGGCCAATTGGTGTTGCTAAGACAACCGTTGCAAGATTACAAGCTGCTTTCTGGAGGGAAGGCATTCTATAGAATTTGAAAAAGAAAACAACAGAACTTAGATGAGGGGAAGATATGTTTAACCATCAGATTTTCATTTCATAAAATACTTTGAAATTGCCCGTTATCTATTTCACACATAATGTAATTCAAATTTTACGTAATTCAGGATAGACTACAAATGTTTAAAACTCAGAGCGTTGCATGGTTTGTCCTCATGCATTTCCCATAATAAACTCACTACATCTAAGAATGAAAATTACCTTGTTATATCAGGAATCTTGATATATTGTAAAAAAAGCAAAAGAACATAAAAAGACAAGTGACCAGCAAAATTACCTTGTCATATAAAAAATCTTATATTGAACTCGTTAAAACAAGATTCCACTGTAATACAAAGATAAACAGAAATGAATAATGAATAAATGATAATAATAATAATCAGAAAAACAATAATAAAAGTATTGATAATAATAATAAACAGTAGATCGATCTAATTAACTTCTATATTGAGAATATTTAGCAATGTAAGGACTACTGTTTCTTTGAATTCTTTCCGAACCACTTGTATTAAAGAGTGGAACCAACTACCTGTTGATATTAGGAACAGCACAACATTCTCTAGGTTCAAAGTTCAGTGTAAAAAATACCTATTAGACAATTTGAAATGAATTAGTTAAGCTAATGTGAAACATTTAATTGATGTTATGTAGATTGGCCAGCCTACTTTAGTTTTGAGTGCTCTGTGTGGTGTGGATGTGTATGGGGTGTGAGGGTGTGGGGTGTGTGTGTGGGTGTGTGTGTGTGTGTTTATGGTCTCCTTTTTGTAGGTTTATCTTTTCCCATTGTATATATATTACTATTTGTTGTGATTTATACTTGCCATGTCGTAGTGTTAGTGTGTGAACACTAATTTATTTTTACCTCATAGGGCCCCACTCACAAGCCCTGCTTCTTTCGGGGTCCTAAAAACCATGTAAATTTTTTGTATCAGCGATTGTATTATCTTGATGTTTGGTTTTTGAATAAATTGACATTCATTCATTCATTCATTCATTAATTAATTCATTCATTCATTCATTCATACAGTACATGGTAACATGCAAAATCTACTACCAATCTACCAAAAAGTGGGGCCTGATTTGATTACCAAGGAAAGCTAGGCCAGACCTAGGCCAGGCCAAGGCCAGGGTACAATAAGCTCCCCGGGTACTCCCCCCCCCCCCCCCCCCCCCCCCCCAACACACCCTCCTCGACTTCGGCTCAGCCTCAAGAATCCCTTCAGATAAGCTTGTACATGTATAAGTGCTCCGGCCCAGGTCTTGTATGACTATACGCTTGTGTTGCTTACCCAGGTTCTGTGAAAACTCCTGGCTTCAGTGCAGTCCTTGGTCTGAGTCGAAGAGCATGCAGCACAGCCAGAGAAGTAAAGAAAGTTCGAAATACTGTAGTAGTCTTACTCAACTTCTCAAGGCTGAATTTTCAAACTGCAATCTTTGCTGACCGTACTAGATAGAGTTCATCACAAAATTTCCGAAATCTGGCTGCCAGCCTGCCACTGCAGTGAGATAAAAAAGGGTTGTCGATTGCACTCATAGAGTAAAATGCGGTACATGTATGTAACTGATTGCACCATATACCATGCCATGCGCTTTTTCACTCCAGTCAAATCATTTAGGGGTACCGTATCTGTCTCGTTAATTTTGTTTACAAAATAAAACAAGTGTTAGTCTTGTATCCATGTATTTATATAAGTTGATTTTATTACTGGATTCTTAGATAAATTCGAATATTCTCTTCATATACATGTATTCTTGAATAGTTTCTACTTGAAATGCACGTACATATTCTTAACCCCTTTAATCCCCTTTTTTTCTTTTTTGCTATGCCATATGATTTAAAATATCAAAACATACTGAAATAAGACTAACTACGATCGTGGATAAAAAAAAAATGTGACAGGTCACTTGAGGTCACGAAATGATGACGTCGACGCCGGTACTTGTTCGTCTAGCTAGCTAGATCCTGATAGACGCCCACTAAAATTATAGGGTTTTCAATCCTTGATCATCGGCGTTAATTTGGTGTATTTTTGTTTTACATTTTCTTCACAGTGGAATCTATTACATAAGCCATCATCATGCAGTCGGCTATGTGGAAGATCCGTGAATTAACGGACAAAGTGTAAGTTACAGTAATTCCTTTCCATACGCTGGGACGATAATTGGTGATGACGTTGGTTGCTATCGCTATCCCTAGCGCTGCCCAGCGGAACGCCGCACGGCTACGCCCGCTCCTTCTCCGAGTCTGCTAGACAGCTAACTTGTTAGTGCTGCAGTGCGGAGTACGGCGAACAACGACAGATTGATCATGTTTGGGGGGTGGGGGGGGGGGGGGGGGGGGGGGGCGATGACTTTTGTGATATTGACACATCCCCACATATGACATAGTCTAGACTTGTTTCTTGAGTTGATTGGGGGGGGGGGGGGATTGTCATGGTTGTGCATCCGGACACTTCTTGAGCATGTTGAGTTCTTACCAACACTCAACAGTGGTAAAGCCATCTCTATTGATATCAGATTTTGCAAAAAATTTGCATTGAATATGTCTAATTTACATGGATTTTTGTTCATTTACAAAATTATAAAGGTAGATTTAGGACCCTTTCATTTTGTCAAACAATATTTGACACGGGCATCGACATAGACATAAAAATGAATGTTGTCGATATTCGTTCGTCGTAATATTCTCGGCGATTTAACTTCAGAATATAGAACTGAGAATATACATGTATAAAAGAAATTCGCATTAAATCGCAGAATAAAATGACTTTATTTTAGGGGCTGGAAACAAAGTGCGTAGCTTTACTCCTTTAGTTTAGGTCCCCCCATCATCATAGTGATTGAAAATGAAAGATTTTTCGTTAGATCTTATTTATTTTTAGTCTGTCATTGTTTAATCATGTTGTTAATTTAGTTTTTATGTGGCTTTAATAAGTCAAAATGAGATTGCTACAAGATATTTTGTTTGCAGTATATAGAACAGTACTTGCCGAACTTGCGTAATTCAAAACAAATCTCGCCCTGCTGTTCAATTCAGCTCGCTGAAGTCCAACCTCCAAAGCCATAATCATTTGGCCTCTGGGCCAGTATTCAATACATACAAGTCAAGTACAGGTTGAACAAACTTTAAAGTGACAACTGACTTGTGTGCAACCCTTTTTACCCTAAAGGTGCTGGTCATTTGCGTTCATTATTGGATCTTTTTAAGTTTACGCGCTAAATCAAGCGTATTTACATGTATACCACAAAATCTGCATAGACAATGGTCTGAATTGAAACCACCTTTGTGAATTCCGGCCATTGTCATTCTACGCTGGCAGACACACAAATTCTAGCTTTCTGTGGTCCAAAAGCAGTGACCACCACCCACAACCACACCTCCAGTTTACGTTTCCTCTCGGAATGTTTGGAAGGACAACAGTCCAAGATCCAAGATGAAAAACATATATAATGAAATAGCATTCATGTGCATTGATTCACTACCTGAAATTTAAAAAAATCACTCCAGTAAAATAATCAGGATTACATCATTTCACTTACCACATAGACTAATGCAGCATTTGCAAACTTTTAAATTTGTTAGAAATGACTGCACAGTGCACCGGCACTTCTGTTGTGCCCAGGGTGGTGACTCAAAGAAGAACCAACACCGAGAATGAAGTAATAACCTAAAATTGATCACAGCAACATGCATGCGGTGCCCATGTTTGACTTACTTTCAGGAACTTGTGCCTGATATAGATTTAGGGGCGGCATGTATAAGTATAACTTATTATATTAAATAAATTTGACCCTGGCAGTATGATCATACTTGATCTCGTATCCCTCTCAAAGCCAGTCAATGTTACTACAACAGGCTACATGCTGCTCAGAACTCCATGCATGTGAACATTTGCATGTAAATGTATTCTACTTATATTCTTTGTAACCTGAAGTCCTGAACCAATCTTTTGTGCTTGTGTAATTGTAGGACCAATGTGGTAATGAACTACAGTGAGGTGGAGTCCAAGGTGCGTGAGGCAACAAATGATGAGGCCTGGGGACCACATGGCACTCTTATGTCAGAGATAGCAAGAGAGACATTCACATATGAGCACTTTCCAGAGGTTGTGGGGATGCTGTGGAAGAGAATGCTATATGACAACAAGAAAAGTTGGAGGAGGGTTTACAAGGTGAGATGTTCTTGATTGGTACAATGTAGATCCTCATATTAAGAGGCCCATTATAGACAATATTTCTTTCATGCCTGGTAACTACAAAAAAACTGAGAGAAACTCTTTTTCGACATTTCTCATGCATGTTATGTTCCTTGTGGGACATATAAATAATGTTCATGTTCTCATCTTGTCAATATTTCTAATATCTGCATGAACAACGTAAATACTGTAATTGTGGTCTGTTTTTCTGACAGCCATTATGTACATGTACAGTAGACCTGTATACTTCGAAGATAAAGTGATGTTGGGTTAAAGTACATATTCAAAGAAAATTACAAATATGATAAATAATGTATCACTAGAAACTGGCTAGTTAACAGATCTAGCAATCGTATCAGTTTAAAGTCAACTACATATCAGGTAATTAAACAATAATACAAATAAAACTACCTCCCAGCATCTGCGATATACAAGCGCTTCGCCCAAAAAATAACAATGTTTCAATGACGTCAATAAAGGGAACAATCCTGTCCAAGCAGACGACGTCCCATAAAGAATGAACATAAGTGCAGTGCAATTATTTCTCAAATTATAAAGAATTTAGTGTATTCAAACGTGCCCATATTTCACACCATTCTAAAATGGGAATGAAACAGATTCTGATTACTGAAATCTTTTGTTTGTAAATATATAGGATGAGGGTTAATGAACAATCAAAGAAACCACACTTTCAAATTGAAAAGCCCGCTGAATGATTGCAAGGACGGTATTTATCCCTCATTCAACGCCGAACGTCCAGCGGTGTATGCAGCTGTGAATGAAATGGCGTCTATTTTGTTTACAAGCAACTGCTTCCTTTATTCTTGTAATGCTTCATTTTCCATCCAAATAAACCCATGCACGGGGTTTAGAGTGAGGCAATATATGGATTAAACATAATAGACTAATGCTAGTGAAGTGAAATAACTGAGGAGAAGATGACAAAACAGGCACTGAAAATATGTGAGATGTTATGGGACATCGTCTGCTTGTGCAATTAACGTCCTCCCTTTGACGTCACACATTTCAGCGGCTTTCGGAGAGCTGTTCAGGTGCTATGTCGGGGCTGTATTTTAGCAATTTGTAATTGATAATAATCATTACTTCGAATGTTTGCAAGCGTCGAATTTTGACAAACTTGTCCGGTCTAAGCTTCACCTACGCAAAAATGAAAATTAAGTCAGTTTTAAAAATCAATGAATATCTACTTTAAAGTCAAGTTTACCGAAGGAAATTAGAGGTCTATGTTTTCCCTTTCGTGAACACCCCACCGAGCATTTAGGTTAAGACATAGTTGGATCCAGGCTGTAGAGGACATTTGTTACATTGCATTGTTCCTTGTTGTCTTGACTCGAGAGCTGTGAACTCATGCCATCCTTCAATGTAATTTGTGTTTCTTCTTCACAGGCATTACTTCTACTCCAGTACCTTATATTGAATGGATCCGAAAGAGTCGTGACCAGTTCAAGGGAACACCTCTATGATCTCAAAGGACTAGAATCTTACTCATTTGTAGATGAATTCAACAGAGACCAAGGCTTAAATGGTAAGAAAATTGCAAATTAAATCGTAATCTTGGGTAAAATTCACTTTCAAAATGATGTAGTAATCTACATGTAGCTTCAGTCAGAAAATTGTTTTCAGTTGACTGAGATTCACCTTTCATGTTTTGTAAAGTTGATACATGATAATATCTCATCTTTTAGTGAAGTCTAAGTCCATACAAAGTTGATTGATATCTAAAAATTGCTTCATTTATTTCACAGAATGAAATCTCCGTTTTTTGCTCTGTAAGGCCTCGTTCAGACAGACTGGTATACTGACTTTAAAAAAAACCGCTACTGTGCGCTGCAGCACAAAGGTATATTGATGTCGGCATAGTGTGCATCATGTCATGTGCATAGGGGCCATGGTTTCACACAGCTACATGTACATGTGTGAATATATGTTGTTTTTTTTTATATGAAATTTCAAATATTATGGATGTGATAATTAAGAATCTCTCCCTTGTATCAAAATAAGTTACAATAATGATGACTTTACATTTTCCATAAGGAGTCAAACCATGTTTTACATTATTGAAGCAAAAAATTGAAATATATGATATTTCATATAATAAAATACATAAGGAAAAGTGAGTGTGTGACATCATCGGTTCACTCATTTGCATACCACCCATGTTATACATATCACTGTTTCAAGAAATAATGCAAAACTTCAAAATGCCGTAACTTTCTTAATTTACATCTGATTTCAATAAAATTTTCACTGTTATGCTTGTTTAATTTTACTCTATTTATTCAAATCAACTTGAAATTAGTGTGGACTTGGCCTTTAAACGTAAAATGTGTTTAAATTTAATGTGGCAATTTAACAGCATCGTACCTGAATTTTCTTGAACAGCGCTCTAGGCATCTGAATATATATTTTTTCTGTGTTGATTTATCCAGATGCTTGTCATTAAAACTTAAAATTGACCTAGAAACTTGAAACATTTGTCCCTCTTTTTCTATGCATTCCTTTGATGAAATAATCAGTGAGACAAAAGGTGAAGGATATAATCCAGCTCATCCAGGATGATGATGCTCTCAGAACAAAGAGGAAAGCAGCAAGGAAAACTAAGGACAAGTACACTGGCATTGAAGGCTCCTATGCTGAAGGAGATTACAGTAAGTTGGATCCTCTCTTTAGATCATGTTCAAGGTCAAAAGAGGATATTTTCCTTGGTAAGACTGAAATAGTCTTTGAAGTGAACTACTAAGTTGATATGTTTGAAAGAGTCTCTTGAACAAAAAATGTATGTTTGGGTACAATAAAACAACTGTTCAATTCATAATGCTACTGTGATGTGCAGGGCTTGGGTAAATTCCTTCATGGAGTATAAATACAGACATTGTCATTTATATGGTTACAAGCAGTATTTAAGTTATCCATAGGATGAAGATTCATGTGATAGACAGTAGACGGCTTTGAAGAAAAGGCTGAGAATGTTCGAGAAAATTTTGGCAATGGAGTTGTATTCTAAGCCTTGCCTACATTGATTTGGTAGCCTTAGTCCTCAGAGGGTAGTTGGCATGCTACCTGGGGAGATGTTCATGAAAAGATAACTGCAGGAGACCCTGATTGCGAAATACTTCAATTTCCACAATAATTGTATTGTAGTAAATATTTAATACATGCATCTCTATACCTGCTCCCAACAGGTGATCGCTATGATCGTCAACCAAGGTCCAGCTGGCTGAGAAACAAAGAAAATGACAAGGAATTAGATGATGAATGGAACAAGAAATCTGATCGAGGAAGACCGGGCGGGAGACGAGGAGGTGAAGACTCAGATGAATCACCACCAGAATATGTGTAAGAGCACTCTAGAATCCTTCATTCCATTAATACATTTTAAAGCCCATGTATAGTATCGTTAGAGATAAAGTTGAGTAATGATCATGCGATAACATTGTGAAAGATACAGTTTCAAAGCGATTGGGAAAGATTGATCATGTCTAAATAAGAACTGGTGAATTCTGTGATAATGATAATGATAAGAAGTTGACACAAGCTCCCTGAAAAGCACATGCACTGCACACAGAAATTGGTATATGGGACTGCACACACTTATGTTGCATGAATGTTCCCCCAAACACTTCAGCTATTTCTCGTCATATTTCGAATATAAGGGTATTTGAAGAGCAATCCTTTCAGGGGACATCTGTACTATGATGTTCTTCCAATTGACATAAAAGAAAGGAGAAAGCTCACAAATTATTTTTCACTTTTCCCAGAACTCAACTTTCTCTTTAAGCCCAAAGTTCCATTTGTCAGGTTTATTTGTTTTAGTCACATAATAAAATAGATTGTAAAAAGATAGCAAGCTACTTATAGAGAAAATCCATCCTGTTGGTTTTAAAAGAAGCAGAAAAATTAAAGAAACAAATCAGTGAAGGTTTGAGCAATATACGATAAGAATTAAGAAAGTTATGAATTTTTGGAGATGTAATCGATCAAATACAAATTGGCAACTCTGTGACGTATCTTGCGAGCTCCTCTCCTACATGTATTTGCCCTGTAGCCCTAAATTCATTCATTTCCATTTTCTTTAAAGAAATTATTCAATCATACATGTAACTTAGGTATAATCTTTGCTCATATGTTTTTACACAAAACATGTATGAAACAAATCTATTCCTTCATCAAAAGCTAAGAAAATGAAAATTTCATGAAATTTTCTGTACTGAGCAAATGGGAGAGGAGCTCGCAAGATACGTCACAGAATCGCCAATTTGTGTTTCATTGATTACAACTTCAAAAATTCATAACTTTCTTATTTGTTATCGGATTTTGCTTAAACTTTCACAAATCTGTTTCTCTCATTTTTCTGCTTTCTGCAGGGTTGACTTTCCTTTCAGAGTCTTGAAAGGAGAATGAAACCCTAAAACAGCGAATAATCTAATGCCATAATGTGAGCCTGTTAAAAAAATCTTGAAAATTTTTCCTATTTGACCCACATGGAATGATGTTTTTTTATCAAGGAAAGGCAAACTTTGTAGAGATATTTCCTTTACTAAGTAATCAAATGGGAGCAGGATATTTGGCACAGGCTCATATTTTTGCACTAGATTAAATCTATTTTTCCCCCTTTTTTTGGAGGGGGGGTGGGTTTTACTCTCTTTTTTATTGAGCATCAAAGTGCTAACGTCATATTCGCTTGTCGTCCAGGTTACTGATTCCAAACAACAGAGCTTGCGCATGAGGTTCACCACAAAGTCATTCAAGCAAAGGGCAAGAGCAGGGCAAATTTAGTGTTTGGCGCTGGTGTGATCACCATGCCATTGTTTAGCACAAATTTTTTGGAACCAGCAACCTTGATAACTTGGCCAGTATGACATCACACTTTACTACTCTATAGAAGACTTCTCAGATGATTAAAATTGCAAATAGAGTGGAGTTATTTGTGTAATGTAACCTCTGTCGTAGTTGTACACAGTGTATTTTCTATGTAACAAAGATGAACTGGACCGTGCTGTGTTTCTTTACTGTTAAGGCTCTTCCACTGATGCACAAGTACATGTACATTCAATTGCCATAAAATAGGATGTGCTTTTCTCCTAGATCAGTTTGGTTTACTCTGTAGGAAATACCTTTCCTGTTCATTCATAGTTGTGCACCATCGAGTGTAAAAAATACTTTTTTGTTCATGGAAGCTCTTTTAAAGGTTTGTTGTTGGGAATTGTAAATTCCTCACTGGAGTTTGTACAAGTATGTAGGTTATCATTTATTTTTCTTCAAACCACCTGCTCTCTGTTCGTAGTTGTGTAGAACTCTTATAGCCTTCCAAAGCTAAGTTGCTCACCACTCCTGTGTAGTTTTTTTTGGCTGGCACCATCATTTCTTGTAACTCATGCTGATTGGTTTAGTCCAAATGATGGCTTCATTCAGAATTTCTGTACTGTTGGCTTTGTATTTGAAATGTATGTATTAGAGATTGTATGACGATAGGGTAATACAGGTCCGTGAACCAGTAAATATTTTTTCATTCTTTCATGGATGATTGATTATGTAAACGGGGGAAGTCCGTTAAGTTTTTATTACTGGTAAGTATACAAGGGAACATCAAAGGTTGAATGGGCTTCTGGTATGTGATGGCAATGGCAAATGACTTTTAAGATACAGAACTTGTACAACGAAAGTTTGTATTGAAAAAGGGTGAAATATCATTTGTACAGGAACAAAACTTGGAAATGATTTTTTTCAAACCATGCTTTATTTAGTACTTTCCATGTTATTATCATTAGTTTTTATTTCTCAGACTTTTAGAAAAAAGACACAGGTTTCTTTTTCATACTTACATGTACACAGCCCTTTTTTTAAGCCCTCAGGAGGGCAAGGCAGTTTTTTTAGGGCACATGAAAAATCGCCTTGGAATTTCACCAAAAATGAAGGGCACCTAGGCAATTTCTAAAATTTTAAAGGGCACCTAGGCAATTTCTAAAATTTTGAAGGGCACCTAGGCAATTTCGAAATTTTGTAAAGGGCACCAATGCAAAACCCAACAAAGGTGTCTACACTTGTGAAAAGGTACTTTTTCATCCTCAAAATATTCAAAACAAAAGCAAAAACAACAGTTTACCATGACAGAAAGTATTTATTGTTCAACAAACATTTACCATTTTACCTGTTAGCATGCCATGGTTATTCATTGATTTCTGTCTAGGCAATCAAGTCAGTCATCAAGACTCATTTCACAGAGTTATACGGTTCATATTACCAGGTACAGCAAGGCCTCATGAGCTTGGCTGGCTAACTTTCTTTTAGAAAGAACCCGAGTCCTGAGATCAGAAAAAAAAGTCTTCCTAAAATGCGATTGATTTTCTCTGATGATTGCACAAGTCTGGATCAAGTTCTTATGATGCCCATAATACTGTACTTGGCTGACAAGTCTAGGCTTGGGCGGTTCTGCTTTTAGAGAGAACCGATTCCAATTCCGACGCAAGGTCTCGGTTCCAAAGGGAGTCGACTCCGAGGCCGCATCGCACGCAATACCATATATTACTAGTAGTGCATGCTAGATGCTCGATTTCGATTCCATGCAGAGTCGACTCCGGCAGGCCCGGCCCGGTAGCGTGCACCGTACCGGTACATGGCTTCTATATGTCACTGCATTGTAGCTGTAGAGTCTATTGTGTATAGTGCAGCTTTCACAAATGTCTGATTTTCAAAACTCCACTTTATGAAATAACTATCAAAATTCTACATACATAGTTAGGGTAATCATAGTCCAAGCTTCAATTTCATAACTGTAATGACGAAAACCATATTGAATTCGCGCTGTAATGATGAAAACCGTTCATCTTTTTCAAGTTTTTGCGAGCTGGCTGCTGGATGACTGTGCATGGTATAACCAGGAGGTGGCGCTATACGTCATGTTCCTTTTTTTTGCATTTTTTTCACATGGCCTGTAGGCGCCATGTTTTTTCTGTGGTTCCAAACGAACAAAACTCATTCTTTCGATTGATAATGGGTAGCTTAGCTCAAATTATTATTTTGTGGTGTCACTGTGGCGTTAATAATATATGTTTCCTCAAATTTTGGAGGGGTTTTTACTTCAGTTTCTTCCATATTGTATATTTTTTCAGTGAGATGATTTTTGACTGGTTGACCATTACTTTTGATATGTGACCAACATGTTTCTTCATTCTTCCCTCTTACGGTAATCTTTTGAAAAAATTGTTAGCATTATTATTCCTTCTCTTAAAAGACTCGACATGTATTTCTTAATTCTGAAGTACTTTCACGATTAATATATTTGTGCCGCAAATTTTTTTTTAAACACATGTAAGCTCTCTTTTCATTTAATTTTTTTTTTCTTAGACTTACTTCCTTTATCGTGATTTTATTTTTTGTTAATTCTTCAAACACTGAGTTTTCATTCTGGAGTAAATTTCATTGATTTGTTTCAGTTATTTTTATATCATTACACTGGATTTAAATATGCAGTAACCAGCAATAACATAACTGTATATATATTTTCTGTCCCTACCCTCTGAATATTCCTCTCGTGGCTTGCCATCTCTCTTTCACTCTCTCTCTTCCAAGCTCTCCTGTTGATCCTCGCTGATCACAACGAGGTGTGCGCTACTAACAGCGTTGTAGACACACACGAGTACTCGATGCCGTACAGCATGGAGTTGACTCCTCGGTTCTCGGAACGTGAGTCGAGTAGAATCGATTACTCGACTCTCGCTCCCTTTTGGATCATGTCTACTCTAGCTGGTTCACACCCTTGACTCTGCAACAAAGGGCTGAAGTGCTCAATGAATGTCCTTCCTCAACACCGGAGTTTTGCAGACACTCCTTGTAAAATGCATATTTGAAGAGTATCTGGCACATGATATTCACTTCTCCGTACACTCAATTGCGCAAACCTCCCAAATATGACACACTTCTAAAACGATCCCATTAGCTGCCTGGGGCTCAACTCAAAAGATCACACATAATATTCACTTCTCTGTACACTTTATAGCGCAAGCCTCTCACATGTCATTCACTTCTAAGACGATCCCATGATCGCATGTGTACGTGTACACGCACATTACAGGAACCCCGAACAGCTGTTTGGCATTGCCGGTTGTGAAAGAAGTAAAATCATGGTGAGACCTCGTGATTTTCGGGCATTTTAACCTCTCGATTTTAGGCAATTTAGGGTATTTTAGCCTCGGGATTTTAGGGCACTTTAGCTTTGAAAGGACATCGGGCACCGACGGCGATTCAAAAAAAGGGCACGGCAGTGAACCGCCGTCGGTGATAGGCACATTTGGGGGGCAACACGGCAGGTGAGTCGGGCACCGACGGCGATCGCCGCCGGTGCCGTCGGTTAAAGATAAATTATAGGAGTGGGAACAGATTCAAAATGACAACAAAACTGGTGATTAACGATCATAAAAGCTTTGATGAACACTACAATATCAAATGTAACCAATAATTTTCCATAATTTTGAGACATTTTGAATAAATCGGGTGTCAAATCAACCATCAACTTATACCCTTTTCGAGACCGAAATTGTCGAGTGACTTGTTTGAAACGCGTAACGGTCCTACGCCCTCTCTCGGTTGAACGAAAACCGACGGTGGATTTGTTTCGGAAAATCGCCCAATTCTCGCCCAATTCTCGCCCAGTGGGGTGAGCTGTCTGCTAGCTGCTACAACTGCAGCTGTACGTGCGTATGTAACTCTACGGTGCCAGCAAACGACACTCGCTGTTCCGATCCCTCGTCGCCGCCCAGCTAGCTAGCGGAGCTCGACGGGAGCATGCATAGCTAGCTAGCTAGCTGCAAGCTATGACGCAACCGCCGAGTAGTGGCTGTATTTATGGGTAAAAGAAGTGTAATCGCCAGACAATTTGCGAACAACAAAATGCTGAACAATAGAAAAACTACCCCAAAATGATGTCGATAGTGGTAAGGTGTTTCTTTTGGTGACTTTCAATAAACAACGTACCTTATTTATCTCCTGTACATGTGTAATACACGTACAGTATCTGGACAGCTGCCGATATGATAGAACAAGCCCACTGCAGTGCACTACATGTCGTGCTTGCACAGTAACTTCAAGCAGCAAAAGGCCTATTTCGTGCGCCTATTCCCCCACCTTCTTTTCCCCTCTCCGACCCCTTTCTCTCTCTCTCTCTCTCTCTCTCTCTCTCTCTCTCTCTCTCCATCTCTCTCTCCATCTCCATCTCTCTCTCACTCTTACAAATACAACTGCTGGCATAATTTACTCTTTTTTTCCAATTTCGTTCGCGTGCACTGTTGGCTGTAATTTAGTTCTTACTTCGCCTGGCCGGCATGTTCACAATGCTGTGTGGCCCGCCGGGAGACCTGGGACCGATATTTTTTAAATTTCATTTTTACTTGTCGAAATTGGCATAACTGGGATTTTAATAACCAAATTTGTCAGGATTGATCGAACCATGATGGAACCAACCTTCAACAAGAAAGATCTACTTACTGAATTCATGCATCTGGCCATCATAGGCGCCGGAAACACGGGTGGGGGTGGGGGGGCATAGGGGGCAGTTCCCCCCCCCCCCCAATCATTCAAGCGGGGGAGGGGTAAAATCGATTTTAGCTCTCAATCGGCCCCATTGGCAAGGAAAAAAAGAAAAAAAGAATAATTTTGCATTACAAAATACGTATGCTCCAAAATGCAAACTTTCAGCATTAAAAAAAAATCAAAGTTTTCTCACTCGGTCGCTGCACTCCCTCGTATACTAACAGACGCAATCTTTCTTACCATTATAAAACTCCTGTCTATCATCTGTCATTGGCACCATGGCAAGGGGGCAAATGACTGCTTACATCATTGGACGTGAGAGGGGGAGTATTTTTGCCCCCTCCAATGCCAATAAATTTTGCTGCATTGCGATCAGTGTATATTTATATATAATATATATATACGCCCCTCCATCCCCTAAACGCCCAAATAAATTGACCAAAATATCCCATTAAAGATAGTTATTTAGGTGAAAGGATTATGATGGATCGATGAACCTTATAACCCTTCAAGGGCTATGTCAGTGTATTTCGATAGTAGGGGGCAAGATGGTTAGCGGCAATGTTGATTTTGCGCGAAGCAACGGGAGTCTTCTTTTGAAAGATGCTTAGGGGTGCTTCCCCCGTAGCCTCGCCCCTAAGGTAACTGCTTCAGGATAGTTCCCTCCAATGTTTACTCAGGCAGTGTCAGGTGAGGGCACGGTCTATGGATCGTTTCTTATTGGCTTTCTGTAAATGGGAATATCGCTACAAAAATAGGTTTCTTTGCAAATCTGAAAAAATATTGTCTATTGTCATGTACTCTTTACGGATCAATTACAAATTAGCTTGATAAAAAACCTCGATAAGTTATCTAATCTTCATCTGAAAATGTCGTGACATTTTTCTATATATTCTATTAGATATCCATTATCTGGCGGTATCCTCAGGGCTCATGTAGCCCTTCTTATCCACCAGAGGTGATTTGGAAGATGATTCGATTATTTTCTGAAAAAATAATATTAACAATAAAATGAAAGAAGTAACGATAGGTCTATTATAAAAATAGTTGATAATATTAATCAAAATAGAATATGATAATAAGAACAGTAATAATAATAATAATAATAATAATGATAAAGATGATAATGTTAATAATTATATTTTTTATAATGAAAATAATGGCCTAAATAATACTTTGTAAGGCAGAGCTTCGTTGTATTTAGAGTACAATTTTCAGGGTATGAACTGTTGTATTCCCTACCAAAAGGGGAAAAAAAAAAAAAAAATTGTTCTATACTTTCTTATATTATTAGCTAGAGACGGTGTATTACAAAATTTAGTACACAATGTACTGCACAATGCCAGCTGTTGCATCAAAAAAAATTTAAAAAACAACAACAATGGACTGTATGCTATATATAGTTTATATCATTGAAAATGTTCTTGGTATTCGTGACTCTTCGGACGACTTAAATTTTAAAAAGGCCCAAAATGGATTAAGTTTTTCCTGACATCGTAACAAAGAGAGACTGTATTTCGTTGGCGTAAATTCTGTTCGCAGATTGGGAGGGGACGGGGCTATGTATCAATCAGGCCTGTACTGTGTACATTATCCGCGTACATCGCTTTCTGGAAAACACGAGGATCGAGGATCCAGTGATTTGACCCGTTAGCTAACATGGGTATCGATCAAGGGGAGGGGGCGGGGGTGGCCTGTATCATCATTCCCCAATTCCACACTGTCAGAAAGAGGCATATACTAGTAATAAAATAATGAATCATAATGATTTAAGCAGGGGCGTCGCTAGAACATTTTGAATGGGAGGGGGGGGGGTGTGACACCCAAATTTGCCGACAAATTTTTAGGGTGCGACTCCCAAATGTGCCGACAAAAATGCAAAGGAGGGGGCTGACGCCTTTTGCCCGAATATCTACTTTTCAATTTCTAATTTTCTAATTTAGGGTGCGACTCCCAAATTTGCCGACAATTTTTTGGAACTTTTCGTACTGAAAATGTACAGAAGTTACATAATTATCTGGGAATCTCGCTGCCCAAATAATTATGTGGATATTCTGGCACCTCACTTTGCTGCCCGAATAATGTGGTGGTTAACCGAATATCGGAACTTTGCCGAAGGGGGACGCCTTTTGCCCGAATATCAAATTTTCACTTCGATTTTTTTTAAAAAACTTTTCGTAGAGAAAATGTACAGAAGTTAGAAGTTACATAATTATCTCGGAACCTCGCTGCCCAAATATGTGAATATTCTTTCTCCTCGCTGCCCGAATATAAAGTGGTGGTTGCCCGAATATCGGAACTTTTAAAATCCCCGGGGGAGGGGGGGGGGCTGCAAGCTACTGCCGAAGGGGGACGCCTTTTGCCCGAATATCAAATTTGCAATCCCTAAATTTTTGCGAGCGAGCGAGCAACATTTTTATTTTTAATTTTTCGTAAAGAAAATGTACAGAAGTTACATCCAGAAGTTACATAATTATCTCGGAACCTTGCTGCCCAAAATAAAATATGTGAATATTCTTTCTCCTCGTTGCCCAAATATGAAGTCGTTATTGCCCGAATATCGGAACTATGAAAATCCTCGGGGGGGGGAGGGGGGCTGCAGGCTACTGCCGAAGGGGGACGCCTTTTGCCCGAATATTAAATTTCCAGTGTTTTTGCGAGCGAGCAAGCGAGCAAAAAAAAAAGGTTTTTCCTTTTTTTTTCCTTCCCTTTTCCTTTCTTTGTTTTCTTTCTGTTGTTGTTTCCTTTTGTTTCCCTTTTCTTTTCTTTTTTTTGTCTTCTCCTTTCTCTTTTCTCCTTTTCCCTTTCCCCTTCCCTCTCCCTTCCCTCTCCTTTTCTTTTTTGCCAACAGAGGTGGCGCATTTGCCGACAGCAACTTTGAGTGTGGGGGGGGGAGGGAGACGCCTCTGGATTTAAGGAGAAAAATGAGGATGATGATGGTGATAATGATAATGGCGGTGATGATTATTATTCATATGATTACCATCAACATCGTCATAATTTTTCCTTTTGATTTTCATAATGATGACCAAAATTAAGAATTATAAAATCACTCTCCATGCTCTGAAATGTGATATTTGTTGAGGGTAATTTTTTTCAAGTCCCCGCAGTGGAGGCGCATACCCCTCGGCACGCCCACTGCAGGTGTATTATGTAGTGACCAAAATATACCATTCATATTGTAGGTCTACACTGTATTTTGATTACAAAATAACTATTCTACTATTATTATCCCACGTGCATGTCTTCACCTTGGACCAAGGTGAATCAAACCTACACTTGGGATGTGCACACAAACCAGAGAAGTGCATGATAGACCATGCGCTATTGATATGAAATTAAATACATGTATATAATGCAGTCAGTGGCGGATCTAGGCAGGGGCGCCAAGGGCGTGCTCCCCCTTAGTTTTTCTGTGTTGTGATTTTTATCGTGGGAGGGGGATACCCCCATGCACACCCTCTGCTCCCTCGCCTCTGGTGCCCCCCCCCCCCCTATTTCAAATTCCTGGATCCGCTACTGATTGCATGCTTTTGCCCATCATCGTAGACTGGCAAAATAAATATAAATAAATAAATAAACTTCGCGTCATGTTTGTAATTTGTTTTTATGGAAAGTGATACTAAACAGAAACTGAATAATTCCCGAGCTCGAGATTTCGTGATTTTGGTGATATAACAGCAAGAAATGAACTAATGTTCAAAGTTAGTAAGACGCTGGGAAACCATACCTAGTCTAAACAGGCATGTGAAATTTCCGCGTTTACGCGAATTTCCGCTTTTTTAAAATCATTTTCTCACGTTTTTTTTTCACTTTCCGCGTTTTTTTCTCTCTGGGTAAAGAAAAACACAGTCTAGTCTCGTACCATGCTTTTTGTCAAAATATAAACGTATTTGGAGCTGCTCATTACGCGAGCAATTATTATTCATGTCTAAAAACGCCTGGTAATAGAGACTATCCAATCCGGTATTCTGGTTTCACGCTGCAGTGCGTGGCGGCCTAGCAGTGCACTGCTAAGCAGCCGCGCCGGGTTAGCAATCGAGTGGCACGGGGAAGCTCTGGGGGCGATAGCCGGTCTCGCATGTATCGCGCGGCGTTGGTCAAGTTGCTTCAGCTGGTAGCTGTGTCTTCGAGTGGTACTTCGAGCGGGACTTCGAGTTCGTTTGGATAAATTTCTTCCGCGTTTCCAACACAGTTATGCACCATCTTGGTACTTGTTTTGAATTTTTTATTTACTGATGTGAACTTCACAAGAGGAAATTAAATCATGGCTTCTACTTCCAAGGATCAAAATTACGTGGAGCGGGGCTCGCGTGATGATAAGGCATCAATTGACAAGAAAGACCCTTTGTTAAAGAGATTAGTATTAGTAAACAAGAAAAGTAGGAAAAGCATATAGTCTGTGAGTACCATATTAAAAACTGAAGTAATTTTGAACTGTGAGTGTGAATGTTTGATACTTAATACAATAATAATATGTGTGTGTATTTGTGTTAGCGTGCAAATTTATTAGTGTGTCAATTATTTGTGTTTTTCAAGAAAAATATAATTATTATAATTATCTATCAAATCATAACACACCTACCCAGATACAGTTAATCCTAAGCCTGAATTTCCTCTCTTGGTATGCACCAGATTGCCCAATTTCAAGTTCAAAAACTGCAAAGCTCCCTACCGTGGGAGGGGGGTGACCCCCCTTCCACACCCTCCCCCCGCTCGGTCGCTCCGCTCCCTTGCAATGTCACTAATTTATTTTCCTCTTTTTTTTTCTTACCTCACTCACATGCCTGTCTAAAATCCATGCTGGTTTCTAAAAATGTCCAAAATTACGCAATATGGTTGTATTTTGTAACATTGGTTCATACATATCCAAATAATGCATCACTTTGGAATTAGCTTGTTACAATAATGTCGACCCCAAATATATACGGACATCTCATTATGAAATCGAAGAGTCCACTTTCACTGACAAGGTCGTCGCTAGAGGGGGGGGGTGTCACCCCCCCCCCCCCCCACTCAAAATTGCTGTCGGCAAATGCGCCAATTCTGTCGGCAAAAAAGAAAAGGAGGGGGAGGGGGAGGGAAGAGGAAAGGGAAAAGGAGAAAAGAGAAAGAAGAAAAAAGAAAAGAAAAAAGAAACGGGAAAGAAAATGAAAACAAAAACAGAAAGAAAAAAAAGAAATGAAAAGGGAAGGAAAGAAAAAGAAGGAAAAACTTGCCTATTTTTTTTGCCCGCTCGCTCGCAAAAACACTGAAAATTTAATATTCGGGCAAAAGGCGTCCCCCTTCGGCAGTAGCCTGCAGCCCCCCCCCCCCCAGGATATTCGGGCAATAACGACTTCATATTTGGGCAACGAGGAGAAAGAATATTCACATATTTGGGCAGCGAGGTTCCGAGATAATCATGTAACTTCTGTATGTAACTTCTGTACATTTTCTCTAAGAACAGTTCCCCCCCCAAAAAAAAAAAAAAATCGAAATTGAACTGTCTCTTTAATTTGATATTCGGGCAAAAGGCGTTCCCCTTCGGAAAAGTTCCGATATTCGGGGAACCACCACATTATTCGGGCAGCAAAGTGAGGTGCCAGAATATCCACATAATTATTTGGGCAGCGAGGTTCCCAGATAATTATGTACTTCTGTACATTTTCAGTACGAAAAGTTCAAAAAAATTTCAAGTTCATATTTGGGCAACGAGGAGAAAGAATATTCACATATTTGGGCAGCGAGGTTCCGAGATAATCATGTAACTTCTAAACTTCTGTACATTTTCTCTAAGAACAGTTTTAAAAAAAGATAGAAATTGAAAAGTTGGGGTCTAGCTTTCCTCCCAAATTCTGTGACAAGCAAAAAAATAATAATAAATAAAAAAATAGGTTACCACATTTTTTTGGTCTAGTTTTCCTCAAAAATTCTCTGACAAGCAAAAAAAAAAAAAAAGGTTATTCAAAAAGGTTGCGCCCATGGAGCTTTCGTTCAGGAAGGGGGAAACTCCCCCCTCTCTGCATCCATCCCTGTTACATACAGTGCAATCAGGGGGGTGGAAGAGAGTCTGGTGCAATACTATATAGTATTGCGTCCAAACAATTGAAAAGCAGTCAGGGCGTCGAAATATAACTTTGCGCCTAAAAAAAATTTTTTTTCTACGAGCCGTTATCTTTCTCTCAAATTTGCTAAAACGTCAGAGCTTTCGCGCTTCGCGTGGGGGGAAACTCCTCCCTCTCTGCACCCACACCTGTTTCATACAGTGCCGTATTGCGTCCAAATAATTGAAAAGCAGTCCGGGCGTCGAACTAACTTTCCGCCTAAAAAAAGGTACTACGAGTCGTTATCTTTCTCTCAAATATGCTATAAAACGTCATAGCTTTCGCGGCTTCGCGCGGGAGGGGAAAAACTCCCCCCTCCCTGCACCCACCCCTGTTACATAGAGTGCAATATTGCGTCCAAGTAATTGAAAAGCAGTCCGAGGGCGTCGAACTATAACTTTCCGCCTAAAAAAAATTGTTTGCTACGAGCCGTTTCTCTCAAATTTGTTAAAACGTCCGAGCTTTCGCGCAGGAAGCTAAGGGGGAAACTCCCCCCTCTCTGCATCCACCCCTGTTACATACAATGCAATCAGGGAGGTGGAAGAGAGTTTTGGTGCGATACTAGTAGTGCGTCCAAATTTTTGAAAAGCAGTCAGGGCGTCGAAATATAACTTTCCGCCTGTACATACAAACTCTCGATCGAAATGTAAGCAATAGAGTTACATACACACATGCATGGAAGTCTAGTTACACCATGGATCATGGAGCTACAATCCATGGTTACACTTTCCTGCACACTCTGTCTGCCAATCGCGCAAGGAAACAAGTCGAGATTGTGTGTACCAGGCATGCATAGACCATAGAGTTCTGTGTATGTAACTCTATGGCATAGACGGTACGCTGTGCGTGTCATTGTCATAGGTCAATGTATATGTTTGGCTTTTTCTGTACGGAAGTCATGGGGTGGTAAAATCGCCACTGAATCGCACGCGGAGATCATCCCGACAATTTGTATTGGCTTTTTGTCAACAGAGGGAGCCAAACAGTGCGTTTGAACGAGTTTTGAAAAAGACCCGTCCGTTACAAAGATCGACTTTTCTTTTGCTCATTTCTCAGCAGTTACACAATTTCTTTCAAATTCCTTTGGCAAGAGTGATTTATTTGTACTGCTTAACAATTGGTGTAAATTTGAACAGAATCTGTTTCATCTTTTTTTTCAACATTACCAAAACTAGAGTTTATCTTTAACACGAGGGCTGCATGTACATGTAGTTTATATCGAGTCTTAAAAAAGGATGATGATGATAATGAACAGCATTTACATGTACATAGCGCCATTTATCTGCAGAAACATTCAAAGGCGCGAAAAAATTAGAGGAGTTCTGTCAATTTTTGTGAAAGTAATACATGTGTAAGTCCAAAGAATTCTTCATTTTCTCATTTCTAATGTATACTTGAATATTTATATTTACTTTGTTGCCTTTATACATGTATGTATTTTTGAATGGGAACTACATGTCTCTTGCGCACTAATTTTTGCAGAGATAATTTCTCTACTCCATGTTAAGCATCAAGTATTTACAAATGTAGGTTCATCTTTTTGTATGTTTGACAAATGGATGTTACTCATTAAATCAGCCCTCTGAATAAATGGCAAGGATCGTAGCATGAAACTTGCGATGAACTATTCATATAGTTCATAAAGTTCACATGCATAATGTAAGTAGTTCCTCTCCTTGTAGAAATATAAGATCAGTCACTGTTAAAGGTTTAGCAGGTGATTGCAAAACAACAGTGTACGCAGCGTCAACATGGACTTTGAACTTCTGCAAACATCCTTCCATGATTGATTTTCATCTTGCTTCCTCTTTTTGTGGAATGTCCTGAGTCATTGTGGAATTATCAGGTTAAATAAAGCTTGCATGACAACTCCATCAGTGTACACTCAACTTGTTGACTGTTGAGAATACTATTTTTTAAAGAATGCTGGTATATCATCTCTTGCTTAGTGTTACATAGTATGAATGACCAGAAAAAGTAGAAAAGTAAATAATTTTATGCCTAGTAAATTATATATGATCTATATATATATATATATATATATATATATATATATATATATATGAAAATACAACTATTTTTTTTCCTCTGATCTCTCCCTTTCTAAGTAAAACATTTTGAACACATCCATTCATACATGTACATGTACATGTAGGTATACTTTTTTATTTGTTCGAGGTAGATGGTATTTAACTCTACTATAGGCTTTTTACACTTGCAAAATTATGCTTAGTCTGGACTAAGTCATTGGACTAAGCTTAGCCCACTCTCTGTTCACATTGCATTTTACCAAAAGTGGGCTAACTCTGCTATGGTACAAGATTATTTTAGCCCTGGAAAAAAGCAGATTTGGTAGGGCTAAACGTAAAAAGATGGGGCTAAGCGCTCTAGCTAGACAGCAAAAAAATAGTCTTGGGTTTAAAAAAATCAAGTGTAAAAAGCCTATTAGACTGGGATGGAATCATGTTGAAAGCAACCTTCCCCCTCCATACCCTCATATTACAAATTTACAAGTCTACAACTGGTTCTCTGACAATTATTCTACAAGAAATCAACATAAAAACTACAAAGAAAACATAGCACTTGAAGGAATGGTACATGTTTTGGAGTCATGCAAACTCCATTGTCAGCCTGAAATTTTCACAACAGAAATAAAAAATTTCAGGCTGATGATGGAGTTTACAAAACGTACCATTCCTTAGAATGCTATGTTTTCTTTGTTGTTTTTATTTTGGAACTGTTATCGTGTCGTTCTTTTGGAAAAATCAACACATAAACATGTCTACCAGTATAAATATGTCATCTTTTATCTTTCTCTTTGTGATTTTATTTTTTGTGTGTTCAGTGACGATGACTCAGATGATGACTCAACAAGGCAACAGCAAAAGAATTCCAGATTTGAGTTCCATGACGAAGAGGAGAAGGAGGAGAGGATAACATCGACAACGACGACAGAGAGGAGAACGAAAATGACCAAGAAGCGGTCAGGGAAGAGATTAGATTTGGGGGCTGCAGCAGCATACGCAGCAGAAGCACAAGAAGATCCCACACTCAATACACAGGTAGTCTTATTGGCACCTTCTATTCTAAGGCTAGAAAGCATTGTTGTTATCCAGATTTTGGGAATCCAAATAAATTCTTGAGATGGAGTAATAGAATACACTTGATAGAGTTTGTAGGACTCTTGCTTTGGCAACAGTTGCGTCGCGGTCAGTTTCTTACACTGACCAAATTCCCATCTTCAATCCTGGATTCAACACTATACCCAACACTATACCTTAAGGCTTGTTCACATATGCCGCAGTTCACCGCCACAAAAAAACTGGCGGTTTTTTGTGTATTGAATTAATCGCAAGTGGGGATGCATGGCACAAGAAAGGTTCAATTATCCGTATGTTATAAGATACAGAAACGTGAAACGCAGTGCCCTTCAAAAAACCCTGTATGTTTGTAGGCAGTTTATTGAGGCCTATGTGAACGGGCCTTTACCCTTAACCTATCTAAAGCCCATTGACAAACCCAACCCTTACCTAAAATGTAAATCTTTGACAAAATAAAGCTTGCTGTGACTATATAAATAAAGAGACAAAATATCTGAAATTATAAAGGATGTGGTAAGGGTTAGCAACTATTTTGGGGCAAAAGTATCTCAAGAACTAATGTTGCCCAGGGTTGCATATGTTAGAACTAAACAGGAAAATGTGTCAAACAAAATGGTTTATATAACTTACATGCAAATCATATAGGTACATGTACTGTGTGAACTATGTTGATGTTATTATGTGGCACTTTGTTACTGGTCGGAAAAGATTCAATTTGAAATATCCTATCAATTGGTTTTGTAGGAGTCAACCCTTCTTGATTCTGTAGAAGAAAAATGTGTACTATTTCTCTGATTTTATTCCTTGATTTTCTTTTATCCTTGTGCAGCAGCAAAATTCCTCCAATGATTTAGTAGCAGACCTGTTTGATTCAGGCATCACTGTCTCAGCGGCACCCGTTACGAACTCAGCAGCGCCCTCATCACCTCGTGCTGGTCAGTTCGCCGATTTCTCGTCGGCGGCAGCGAATGAAAGCTTTGGGGACTTCAACCCCAGAGGGGACACCCCCAATGCAAAGCCATCTGCCGGAACAAGCAATGATTTTGCAGATTTCTCCAGTTTCCAGAGTACCCCTGTTCCTGCTGCACAACCAAGGTAATTCACCTATTTGATTTGATGTGATGATTTATCTTAACTGACTGCTAAGAAAACAAGTACAGTGGAAACTCACCATAACGAGGACCTTGGGACCATGAAAATTGCCTTGTTATATCAGAAATCTCCCTATATCAGGATAAAAAAACAAAAGAACATAAAGACCAGGGACCAACAAAATTACCTTGTTTATATCAGGAATTTTGTTATATTGGAGCTCTTTATAGCGAGTTTCCACTGTACATGCATTTAGGGAAGCAACCAGAGGGCCGATGGCTTTAAATTCTCACCAAGGGGACTTGGTAATTGAGGATTAATGCCTTACCGAAGGGCCCCAGCACATCGACTTGGTTTCAAACTAGGGACCTCCCACTTACTAGACCTCTACTCTATCCCAGAGCTATCGCACCTTCTCCATGTGATTAATATTTCAAATTGTTTTCACCCTCTGTATTACATGCTAGTTTGTTGTTATGCATCTCATTTTTCATTTGTAATTTGATGGTCATCCTTTGATACGACAAAGGGTAATTTAACATTGTTATGTGATTTTTTTCCCCAAAATTTAATCCAAATTAGTAATCAGTCAAGTAGAGTCCCAACTCCATGTTGATTACCCAGTGGGTCTAAATGTGCAGTGATTATTCATTTTGTCCTCTTATATGCTTCCAGCAAAAGGATATTAATCTTCTTCTCCTTTGTGTTTGGTAGTGCTGACACATCATTCGGTGACTTCCAGAAGGTGCAGATATCCCAGACGATGACCCAACAGACACAGAGCACAACCAAGCTTCAGAGTAACCTCAGTCTACTCAGCTTAGATGCACCTCTTCAACCATCTGGCTCCAACCTCATGCAGCCTCAGCAGCAACAGCAGTCTATGATGATGGCCCAACAGCAACCACTTATGACGGCACCACAACCACAGCAACCTATGATGCAGCCACAGCTCAGTGGCATGGGAATGTTGCAGCCACAACAGGTTTGTTCAGTTTTAGTACTTGTGCTAGAGGTCAATCTGTTATAGTCTTCACTGCTTGTTGGAATTAGAGTACTGGCTGGCTACAAAGACTTCTGAAAACCACTTCTTGGAGTTTCTTTTTCTTTTTCTTTCTGTTTCTCTCATCTCTCGCATGAAGATATTCCATGCCAATTATCTTGTTTATTTTTTTTATTTTCATGCATATTTGGATTTGTGATAGAGATTGTAGTCTACAATGGAATTAATGGTTATATTGGTCATACCTCATCTGTTTGAAAGCATTTATTTCACTGAAGCCTTGCTTTGGAGAGCCAATACTGTTATTATCTAATTAAGCTGTTTCTGTGTGATATTGCAATGATAATGCATTCACCAAGGTGTGTGGGGGGGGGGGGGGGGGGGGGGGTATAGTGACCTGCAAAATCATCAAAGTGTTTGCTTTTCGAGGTAAGATAGAAATTAGGTCATTGGCAAAAGGGACGAGGGGCATATCCTCCATGAAGGCTAGATTCACAAGTTGGCATCTCTTGACTCATCTTAAGATAATGAGTAGGGGGAAGGGGGCCTGTAAATTCTCTCACATCCAGTCTTCAGTGGGACTGATAAAGTTTTATGTAGAACCTTGTTAGACAGTCTCCGACACATGCCCCTGCAACAATCGCTCCGCTGTCAATTTCTAAAACACTAACTAAATTCCTAACTTCATCCCCAGACTTAATCCCATTCCTAAAACTAACCCTAACCATAAACCTAACATTAAACCCAATCACACACCTGACCCTTGACCCTAACCCTATCATCTAACCCTGACTCTAAAATTGCGCCTTTAAATGTTGGTTAACAGAAATACGGCGCCATACAAATCATCATCATCATCTGAGATGAAAATAAATCTCGGAGCAGTTGTTACAGGATCATGTGTGAAATCACCTTCTAGACTACCTAACGTCTTTATCGTAATCTCTCCTTTGCTCTTGCCTTATTCTTGCTATGGTTTGCTACAGCGTCTCCTATCATTCTGCCCACTCCAGATGGTAGGTGATCTATTGTCCCCTATTTCATTGTACAACCTTGCAAATCAATATCTGAACAGTGTTCTGGGTAGTCTCTTTGTACAGGAAGAGAATGGCATTACAAAAGTATTGGATCAGTATTGTTGATCTCACTTTTTTTCTTTTTTTCTTTTTTTTTTGAGACACCTTGTATGCATGTTGTAATTCCTGGAATTTTTTTGTCTTGATTGATAATGTTACATGCTGAATGTAATTGTCAGTATGGGTATTGCAGGTGCGTGTGAATAGTTACTGAACTGATGGATTAGATAACAAATGCACAACATAGATGATACCTCCAAAGTTAAATTGTTAAAAAAAAGAAAGGAAAGTAACGTGATGTAGCAATACTCATGTAATTTTAAAATCATTGATTCAAATAAGAAATTTTAAAGAGATTAATTCAATTTTCTTTCTGAAATAAAATATGTACTTCTTTAATGGAAAAGAGATGTTTTTTCTGTGTCTGTAAAGGTAGGTGTACTTGTCGGACATTTAAATATATATATTTGTTGTTTATTCAGTTAAGGGCTAGTGTAAGTTTTGTATTCCTGAATTGAATGTCAACAAGTCCTTCCCATGGCATGTGCAGCTTTGTATTGACAGTATTTGACATTGTCCTATTTACGGTGTAGTTTCATAGTGCATCTTGCATACTATGCACATAACCGAAGTGTCCTAGCTTTTGCAGATTTTGATCCTCAGTTCATTTTCTTGTGTTGTATATATATATATATATATATATATATATATATATATGAAGGTATTAAAAAGTATCCAATAATCAGTTGTCGTTTCCCCATTTGTGTTACCAAGTTGTGGACATTTATGTCCTTTTGTCATATTTTTGCAGATGGAATTTATTTTTTGGTTGATGTATATCCTGTTATCAGTTTGCCTTTACATATATCATATTGATTTACTCCAATTTACGCTTCTCCCTTTTTTCTATATCCCGATCAGTTTTATTTTGTTATTTTTGTACCATTTCATTTATGTCCTTCCTATTTTACTCTGTTATAGTCCTTAGACTCGGACATTCAGCAACCAAATATACTAAACGCGCAAGTGCAAATACAGGCACTACCTCAGAATCAGCCACAACCAATGGGCGGCATGCCTGCTGGTGGAATGCCTGCTGGCGGAATGCCCACTGGCGGAATGCCCACCGGCGGAATGCCCCCTGACCTGCAAGCTCAATACATGTACCAAGCAGGGGTAAGGTCTATTCTAGTGGCATGCCCTGTGGATTGGCATCATTATCAACTTCCAAAATTAAGCTCCTTGGTGATGGGATTGATGTTATATCTGGTTTCTTGGTCTTCTTTGCTTTTGTGTTCTTCTTCTTCGTGCATTTCTCAGCTAAACTATCAAGAGGTGGAATGGGTTTTTCTCTCTTTCCATTTGAATGCATCTTTTGGGGTCTAGAAGGTGAACATGTGCTGTACATGTTGTTTTACTGAAAGTTGTGGAATGGGTTTTCTCTTTCCATTTGGATGTCTCCTGGATTCTAGAAGTTCTTGCGATTCTAATGTATGTTGAAAAATATACATCATCTTACATGTTTCAAAAGCATGTACCAGGGAATGCAATTTTGTACCCTGATTTCATGTTAATAATAATAATGATAACTGTTTCTTATATAGCATCTTACCAGTTACTTTGGAAGAGGAAGAGCATCATGGAAAACGCACAGGAATCAGAATTAAGATTAAAATGGCAGGATTCTGTCCTAAGATTTTTGAATTGTTGAAAATGTCTGGTATTTTTCTTTAAAATAAAGTTTAAAGGTGTGTGAACTTTGAAGTTAGGCATTTACATGTAGACGTACAAACTGCATGTACAATACGCATGAATTAGCTTTCAAGTTTTGACACATCTGTCATGATTGAAAACTTTAATTCTTATCCATTCCCTTTAATTCTGGTGCATGTCAAAATACGATTGTCTTTGGCGGTTGTTTAAATACCCGATGTTGGTTCTTTCTAGACATGTTTATCCAATTGGACTTGAAGATTCAGTACTTGGGAAGTGGCGAAAATAGTTGATCCTGTAGTCTCTCAGCTATCTACATGTATCTCATTTTATTTTAGTAACTTGATAGATGGGTATGATCATATTTTTGACTATGTTCTGTGATTCCTGATAACTCTGTATGAAGATTATACATTATGTACTGGTTATGGGAACCTTTTGTGAAATGAATTTTATGTAAATTATTTCTCTGAGAATAGCAGAAACTATTACTCTGCTATTATTGCTACAAGCCAAGAATTATCGTAACTATTTCCACTTCAATATGTGGTACTTATCCATGTAGAACTCCTTCTTTACTACCACCAGACAAGGACAGTAATAATTAGTTTATCATCTTTTTCATTTAATCATCTTTTCCATTCCCGTTTGCTTACTTTAAAATCATGTCTATGCTTTATTTTCATTATTTATTTCTTAAAGGTTACCTATCACCAAATGTGAGGAATATTTATTTGAGAGAAAACTGACCATACTTTTTAACTTTGAAATGAGAAACACAAATTCTTAGTGTTACGGGCAGAAATATAGCAATTCTCAGTGAGTTCCAAACACTTTTTTTTTTTTGTTGAATTGCCATTGCAGTTACTCAAACTGGCATTGATGTTCAGTATATCATTTTGCCTTGCCACTGCACTTTCATTGTCATGTGCATGCAATATTATTCAATTTATAGAATTTGTGATGGGTTGATTTATCATTTTGAGAAATTAACCTCATTTTTTACTCCTACATTTAGTCAGTCCTTTTGTCTCAACATGTGGTTGATATTTGAAATAATATACTGTAACCCCTCCCCCCCCCCCAAAAAAAAAAAGAAGGTATATATCATGTTATACCCTCTATGCAGTTTATCACTCTTATGATTATTGTGTATTTTCTTGTTTGGGGGAAAAAAATCTTCTAAGAGCAGTATTATTCTCATTATATTGGCTTCATAAAGTCTCATAATTCTATTTCCCAATGTTTTGCAATCTAGCCTGAAGAAAGAACTGAAGACAAAGAACAGACGGTAATTAGGATATAGTGCTTTTATGCAATTTTGAAGAAAAAAAAAAGAAAAGAAAAGAAACGAATCTTAGATCGTTCCTTTTTGTTGCTAAATGCAGTTTGTTTTTAACATAGAAAACTAAAAATGTCCCTCTGCTTCACCCTGCCAAAGCCGCCCCCCCCCCCCCCATCCACGCTTTCCTTGGCATCTGCAAGCATTGCTTTTATACATGTATTTTATCTTATGCCTACAATCCTTCTGTACTTATGGAACCCACTAGTTAGCTTGTATCCAAATGTTTACTCCATCATTTGATAGTTTTCTTTACAGCTTCAGTTCATTTCTATGGGAATATGTACAGTGTAGGGTTTAGGATGAAACATGCATGGCTTCGGTTACAATATCGAGAATTGTGCTCTAACGTTTGATGTTTACCTTAAAACCTTTCGTTTATTTCTATGGGAATATGTACATGAATGTACATGTAGGGTTTTGGACAGTGTATGCATGGCTAAGGTTTTGATGCCTGCATGTCTGGTGGTGATGGTTTGGCTAGTTTAAATACCAAAGTGATCAATCAAAGTCTGTCTTTCCCCTCTTAACTGGTACTTCTGCTGCTGCTGCTTCTCCAGAACTCTGCAGTCATAGGAGACATGAGCCATATGGCCTCTATGATGGTACCTCCTAACATGATGATGGTATGTAAACACAACCAGTCAGTCATATCAGTCCGGTTAGGTCAAGAAATTTGAAGCTCATTTGTCTTTACAATTCATGAATATCGGTATACATCAGTTATGGTTTATTTTGTACGTTTCAATCTTTGCTGGATTGGTTGAACAGTGCAGCCTTATATTATAATGCTGAGTCTAGATTATGAATTGAAAGTCTTCAAACATTAACATATTGCATTCTCTTTGTCAATGTAGGAGCTATTTTGATTTAATTGTGATTTGTTTACTAACTTCATCACCCCCCAAAAAGAACAAAATGAACAAGCAACAAAAAAAAACACCAAAAAAAAAAACCACTAGATTTTGGCTACATCGTTGCTGTATTTTATTACTAGCATTTAACATCTCTTAGTATTTTAGATGTTTTTTCTTCATGTGGATATATTTCATCAGAGACCCTTATCCCACCCCACCTTCCAAAAAGAAGAAAGTTCTACATATTTAAGAATGAGTAATATCTACATTAGGCATTCATATAATATTATACTCTGAGAATTATGTGAACTATGTATATAACAAAGCATTAGTTAATCTCCTTGTACTTAAGAAATACTTTGCTCTGTTGGAATCTGCAGGAAGAAAAAAAAAAGAAGAAAAGAATAATGATTGAGTCATAAGATAAAGAATGGGAAACAGCTTTTACGAAGGAAAAAAGGTATTGGAAGAATAGCCCTAAAGTCCACTGCACACTATAAGATCCGATTTTGGAAATAAAACGCAATAGCATTAAATTCAGGCATTTTAACAAATAAAAACTACCTGATTCAGGTTCTGAACAATAATATGAATACTCAACACAGGAAATTGGTGCGATGTCAGCTTTATATCCGGAATATGGGCCAAATCAATTTCAAATCGTAGACAATCGCAGGACTGCTCTGACATCACTACGATTCAGAGCCGATTTGGTCTTTCCTCCAACTTGAAGGCTTGTAATAGGCCGTAATTTCGATTTTACTATCTATGTAACTATTCAGACATATTTTATGTGTTTAACTGTTTATATCTAATACTATTACATTTTCTTTCAAAATCGGATCGTAGAACCGATCGTATAGTGTGCGGTGGACTCTAGAGAATAAAAAGCTTGTCAAAAGTGTTGACTATATACTTTTATTGAAAATATGGAATAAATCAAGGTAATATCTGTCACCCTCAATTGAAATCTTTACTGTCTCTCTCTCTCCTTTACTCTCTTCTTTCAAAGCCTCCTATGGGATCTACAATGGTATGTGTCTAACTAACCAAATCTAATATGATGCTCTATATCCATTAATGAATTTCCTTCTTTTCTAAAAAAAAAAAAAAATGAACCTACCTTTTTCTGTTTTAATCAAATGCATGTGTTTATATATTTCCCCTGCAAATGCAAACTTTGTGTGCAGACTGGCAGTGGTAGAATTCAATTTTATGCCAGTGCCCCTTGACTACTGTAAACCCAGATACTTTCACGACATAAAATTTCCGCAAATCGTTAATGACAGCCAATTTTGCAGCAAGAAACTTTTGCGAAATGCAATAACTTTATGTTGTCTGAACTGTGATTTGATTAAATTTGCGGCATGAAACTTGTGCGGATCTTGACCACTCGCGAAATTCGCGAAAGTTTCATGCATGCAAAAATTTCTGGTTTTACAGTTTATTTTCTTTTCAGTTATTTGCGGTGTAGTACTTTAATATTATCAAATGATGCATTCCAGCTTTAGAAAGATCTTTTCATTGTATGCAATGCTGTATTTCCTCATGTACATGTATATAGAAGTTACAGTAAAGCATAATAAAGGAAATAATAACATTTTGTTTAACATGCATCTGTAGTCATTGTATGGTGTACCTGCATAGTAGCTTAATTACTCCAAGTCCCTTCTGAAGATTTTGCTTTCCTGGTCAATATGCAAAGTCCAAATTTTCTTTATGTTTAAATGCATAGGCATCGAATTCCTCAATGCATTTCATTTATGAGCTGCTGTTTCATTTATTTTACTTTATTGCTTTTGACTATTATAACATATTTGTGCTGACAAATAGATAGTATGTGATAGTGATACAATAAAACCTGCTTATCAGGTGCATTTATTTGCTTAATTCCTATGCTGCATGCAGCTGAAGATAAGATTTTCGGATTTCTGCCTGTACCTAGTTAAAAATTAATGATTGAAAATGTCAACATTAATAAATTACAAATTATTACAAGAATATTATTTTCTCAGAGATATTTTCTGGTTTTTACAGGGATCGTGGTATAAGTATGATGTATACTCTGACTGACCCTGTTTCCCCCTTCAATCTTATGATGTGCAATTTATCTTATCTTTACCTTTGAATTTGTACTTGAAATTTATACTGTATAGCTATCCATATCTGAACTATGATCATCATGTGCCAGAGTTTTATTGTTTGATGTTTATGCACCCTATTACAGTGTTGGAGATTGAATGACAAGAAATGCATTGTGAAAAAGTTTGCTTTATATTACCTTCCTTTTGTTCTGTCATAATGATAAATAATTTATAGGATATGAATATGCCATATTTGTGATTATTTAATTTGTTAAATTTTTGTTGCTTTTGCTTCTTAACTTTTCTTTCCTGCACCAAACTTTAGCTTTAACTGGTCAGTGGCCATGAGCTCATCTTTCGAATACCCCTTCTCTTATTTAAATACTTTTGAAGATATATGTTTTTCAATGTTTGTCAGTCCTTGCACGTTATCTTGCCTTCATTTTTTTTTTTTTTTTCCATCCCCAGGTGCAGCCTGTGAACCAAGGTATGCCTGCCATGGGTATGGCAGGACAGCAGAACATGATGGGACAACCAGGCATGATGGGACAGCAAGGCATGATGGGACAACAAGGCATGATGGGACAGCAAGGCATGATGGGACAGCCACCCATGTCATCAGCAGCAGGGCAAACAACACCTTCAGTAAGTAACCCATAGAGGTATATTTGAATTTGATAAGGTGCATATGATGAAAATATATGTTTTCAGATACTGTATACCCCATACACTTCGCTTTGCAAAAGTACATCATCACCGCTGCTTGTGGATTTGAGAATTTTCCGACCGCGAATTCAACCACTTGCGAAATAGTCTGGTTAGTCCTATTCGCGAAAATTTATGGCCGCGAAATTTATGGCTTATACAGTATAAGGATATGTCTTAAAAGGATAACACACTCGCCTTGAAATTGAAAGGAAACTGTCTGCATACATAATTTTCATAATTTTGTCAAATTAGATTTCTTTCCTGTACCTATTTCAAATCACCATCAGATGAATTGTTCAAACTTAGATTAATTTCTTAAAGATGAAGTTGAGTTCTGGTCATGAGACTGAATTGTGAAAGAAACTGTCTCAATGCAATTGGGAAAGGTTGATTATATAGCACATAAAAATTGGTGTATGCTGTAAGGTTTTGGAATCGCCAAAATGATAAGAAATTGACTCAGTCCTGCAGAGAGTCACATGCTCTGCACACAGAAATGTGTATATGGGACTACACACAGATGTTCAACCTGAACATTTCAGCTGTTTCTTGTCATATTTTGAATGATAGAGCATTTGAAGAGCAATGCTTTCAGGGGACATATCTACTATGATAATCTTCCAAACCAACATAAAAAGAATGACAAAGCTCACAAATTATTTTTTGCCTTTCCCAGAACTCAAGCTTCCCTTTAACTAGCATTTTGTTGTCTCCCTTCCTGACCTAGCAGAAATCAAAAATCTGGTCTGGCAGCAAAGTGAATATCAGTCTCGACTCACTCAGCCCAGCAGACAGGTATAAGAAACAATCGCAACCCAGCATGAATCAGCTCCAACAACAAAGTAAGTTTATTTATTATTTATTTATTTCCGTTTTATTTACACAGGGTAGCCCTTTCAGTTGTGAAACTGATTACAAAGGGGCCCTGATAATATGGAATCCACAATCCTCTGACATTGATGTCTGTTTTAATTTCTAAAATTTTGATCGACTCCAAAACCTCATTACACACAATTGTTTCTATTTACAACATAATCAGCTATTCTGAATAAATTCTAGACCGTTGTCAGTTGCATCACCTTTTCTCAACTTCAATTTTAACCTATTTGCAGCTGGTGTGATGTCACCCGGTGGACAGCCCAACTACAACGTAAGTGGTGCGATGTCCCCTCCCCAGGCACAGCAGCCTCCCAACCCCCAGATGGCTGGTATGATGGGCGGTATGGCCCAGATGAACCTCGGTTCCCCAATGGGACAAGGAGCTATGCAGGGAGGTACAATGCAAGGTGGCATGAGACCACCACAGCAGCAGCCCATGATGATGGGGCAGGCACAGATGGGCATGGGCGGTGGTATGGGCATGCAGTACGGTGCATACAGCGCCAAGTGAGGTACCTACCAGCTTACAAACAGAACCTTGAACTTCAAAACAAAACAGCACTATCTTCTGACAGGACAGCCATTGCTGAGCCACGGAGAAACTAACAGCTTACTTCCAGAATTGGTGACTCAATCGTAGCTGCTGAATCCTAAAGATATTATAGAGCCGGTAGATTCACAAGAAAATACAGTAGAAAATCTTATTATGGTTTGGTTCTTTCCTATTTACCAAACAATTAAGTAAATAATGATAAAAACATTAGACATTAACATTAACCAGAGAAGCATAAATGTAGCAATCAAAATATGAAAACTCTTTTAAAATAAAAATGTTTTCAATGCCATGAGTCACTAATAGCCAACAAACAACTGTAGGGATAACTGTAACCTACCATTCTGAGAATAATGAAAACACATGCTTGGAGGACCTACATAAACTCAGGAAGATTATGTCGTTATGTCAGTTGCGCTATGAGTTGGAAAGAGTGTAACAGTTCATTTGTTTGGGTGTCATTTTTTTTTTTCTTTGTCCATTAGAATTGAATTAAAATCATGAAGAAGAGTTTTGGTCACATATTGGTCATTCTGTTGCTGAATCTTCATTCTGTCAACAAATGGTAGCACACTTATAATGACACAATTCCATTGTGTGTGCGTGTGTGTGAATTCATTTTGCCATACACACATATATGTACCTCATCAGGATCCATTAACCCTGCAGCAATGTGTGTGACTAAAAAAAAAAAGGGTGTATTTAGTGCTTTAATGGAAACTGCTTTTAATTAAGTCTATCCTGGTAAGGTCGCTTTCTATCAGTGCCTTGATAATTAGTGTGAACCATGTGTACGTTAGTCCCGAAGTCAAGTCCACGGTTTCTAGGAAAGTTTGGTAAACGAAGCAGACAAGAACATCTCTCAAGATACCTTCTCCACCGAGTAAGCATTGTTGATTCTAAAGTAACCATGATAAAAAGCTAGTGTTCTCTGGGTGTTGTAATAGAATGTCTGTAATTAGTAATTCATTGAATATCAAGGAAATGACATTCCAAATTTGACAAGGTTGCAATCTTCTTATAGGTGCATATGAGCTTTTAGTTTAGCTCGGCATAGGTATCTTAGGGCGCATCTTGACATCTGTGTTATTGGATCAGTTTCCACAGCAGCAGACGGTGTAATGCAATGATAGGATACAAAACTAGTCTTTCTGTGTTTAACATTGAGATAAGGAACGTTAGAATAGGAGAGAGATGAGGAAGGAGGCTAATGTGAAATCAGTATTGCTGTTTTAGTTAAGTGTCTGCACTTCAAAAAATGTTTTATATGGAGACTGTGTTTGTGTTATGTTCAATTTTAGATTTACACATCTGCTTGTAAGCCGACTCGTCATTGGCAATTTATTGATGTGGTAATTATGCTTTATAGGTTCAGAAGTGTCCTTGTAAATGTAATTAAGACACTTTTAATCACAATTTTGTTGATTATGTGGATTTGTGATTATGGAATGGATTATAGATGAGGCAGTGCAACAAAACTTTCTTTTAATTTTTCTCTCAAGGATAAAGTGCATGGAAAGTGTAAAGAATGAGTCAATCAATATCTGTGCACTTTTGATATAGCAGATAGAGTTTACAAAATTACAAGTTCTTACTACTCCATTGTAATCATTCTCAGGTTAATGTTTGAGGAGGAGGAATCAATTTTGCTATGTATGATATGAAAGCAGAAATACATGTGAAACATTTGATGAAACAGCTAAATTATTTCGCCAATGAATGGAAGAATCCCTTGTCCTTTATTCGGTCGGCAGAGAAATGTGGAGTTGCTCCTAAATGTCCAGTCCTTTCAGCATGCATGTTGTAGATCCCAAAGGATGAATAGTGTTTATAGTAACTGAAGGAAACCGCTTTGTGGAGAAAAGAGTTTGATCGATTTTACTTGATACCTTGAAACTTTGTAGTATGACCTTAGACACTGCAGATAAAGTGTGAATATTTTGATTGTCATGATACATAAAGTCATTCCAGATGGAGAGCAAGCAAGGAAGAGCGAGAAAGGATAACACAATTGCCAAATGTGTACAGAAATGGGGATAATTGTACATAGGAATCAGAGAGGTAAAACTTTTTTTCAGAGAACGGCTGAACGAAAAGGTGATATGTAGATGGATTTTTAGAAAATCTTTGATGAGACAATAAAGAAGACAGAAATCAGTCGTCTACTCAGAGCTAAAAGGGTGTCAACTTGCCATTTGATAGAGGGTTAACGCCTTTCTACCTCTTCACAGACAAATTTTAGTCAAAGGATGATTTTGTGCTGATTCCATGGCCAGCAATTGTTATAAGGGATGTTTCTTGGAGCAATCTTCCTGAAGTGTGTCTTTATTCTTTTCGTATCTACGTACAGCGATCCATCCATAAGTGTACATGTATGTTTGAAACTTTGAATTTGAAGCGTCATCTTACTTCCTTTTCTCTTTGAATATTATGTTTTGAATGGACTCCTGGGCCCTGTTTCATAAAACTAGTTATCAATAGCAACTGCCCCATTTCTATAACAAATTTGCTCTCAGCCAATCAGATCTAAGGATTTCAGTAGCTTATAACAATTACTGTAACTTGTTTTTGATAACAAGTTTTATGAAACGGGGCCCACATTTGTGTTTTTAGCTTGGGAGAGTAGGTAAAGACACCAGAGATGATTGGTGTTGATCAGGTTCATTCTTTGACCAGTTTGCAGCGTTATCTCTTTTCACCTATCCTCATATTACAATCTTTTCGTGGAGTGAGAAAGTAATTCTGATCTGTCCTGCCTTTCTGCACACATTGATATACTGCCTGGAGAAGGTATTCCCAACAGAAATAAACTTCATGAATGATGGTTCATGTTTATTTACAGAGCTATATTGTTTTCACCTTTTCCCTGTCCCTGTTTATCTACATGTAAAAGCAAAGTATTTCTACAAGTGTAGAGTTCATTTTGACAACACCAAACTAAATATTAATTTGTTCTTCTTTTGTTCAATGAATTTTTCGATGAAACTGAAATGCCCATGAATAATGCTGCATTGCTCAGTATTTTAAATTATGTTAGTTAATATTTTTTAATAGTTTATATGATTTAAGCTTCTGATATTTTTTAATAGTTGATATGATTTAAGTTTCTGATGGAGTATTCCCAATCATTGTTGTGGTCATATGCAGCATTTTCATGTAGTTGAAAAAAAGAGAAAAAAAAGAAGGAAGATACACTTTTGATGATCAGATTCTGTCCAGCAAAAGAATGATTAATCAACTTCCATGATATTATTTTACGTTTGTTTATTTCTCAAAGTGACTACTTGCTGTAATTTATATCTATAAAGAAGCCATTATTTCACTGAAAACTTTAATTCATTATAAAAATGTATATGGAAGAGAGTATATATTATCGCTTTATTTGTGTGACTAGCAAATAGCATATTTGTAAATAGACACTAAGGATATTTTGTATTCATACTTGGTTTTTACATTCTTGAATTATCGAAATGTGTGCTTGCTATGTAGTAAGGGATTTCATAGCAATTATGCAAACCGTAGCACATAGTTTCTTATAGATACAACACCAGGCCTACATTTTTCAATCTATGGGAATCTAGCAGTCCACTTGGTTATAAGTTTCTGCTCTTCTTACAGATACTGTTATTTTTGGTTGACCAGGGTTATTTTTGGCTGACCAGCTTATGATGCCAAATTAATGCACAGTGTTATGGATGGCAATATAATAGAAAACAAACAATTGACTAGATGATGTCTTCAAAAAAAAAAGAAATGGGATAAATAAATTTGTAGATTATTGCATCCAATTTTGTTAACATAGGTTTTGTCAAACATGACATAGGAAGCAAAAAAAAAAAAGAAAAAAGAAAAAGGGAAAGTTCTCTTTTCAATTGACAAAATGTTAATCATTTAGCTTGAAAGTTCTTTCCTTTTTTGAGGCACTTTCAGATTTTTATGCCAATCCAGCCTATTTCATTTCTACCACGATAAGTATTTCCTGTACTAAGTTTGTCATTACAGAGTTTTTCCAAGACAAATAAGTTACAAAAAAGAAGAAGAAAAGTATGTAATGGAGTCCTGGAATGAACAAGAGTATAGTATTACATATCACATTATTCTCTTAACATCAATTCAATGTTTCTGCATAGCTTTCTTATCTGACAGTACTTACAAACTTGATAATTTCATTCATTTGTTTATCATCAGACATAAAAGATAACCTTGTATACATGTATGTATGTTTTGAAGTATACTGTGAGTCTTAATGTTTTTTTCATTTCAACCTAAATTAGCTCTACTTGCAAGAAGTATAGCTAGTTTAATTATTGGACTATGGTTTTGAGGATGTTTAACACCTTTCAATCCCTTTGTTTGATATATTGTTTGATACTGAGCCTGTCTGATGGGGAGGTAATGCGTAGTGTAGATTGTAATTCATATTGTGATTTTGTTAACTGGTCATTTATATTAATTGCAGATAGCAGTAACTTCGACATTTTTGTAAACATGGTGTATAATTTCATTGGTTAAAAGAAACATATTTTTATACCCTACTTGTATTTCATTACCCAAATGTGAGTTTCATGGATTTGTGTCAGTTTTGTTTTTCTCCAGTCACGGGGCATCAAGTCATTTTTATTTACTTTTATTTTTTTTAATTTTTTGTAATGATCTGCTTCAGTGTATATTATATGCGACATGACTTATGTGAAAGGCAAGATTTTTTCTGATGCATTTGATAGAAAATAATCTCATCCCCCTCCCCTCTGGAATTATGGCATTTGAACTATTCTTATTTGATTTTTAGAGTTGCGAAAAGTATAGAAATTAAAGCATGTGGAGTAGCTGACAGGTGGCTTATAGCTTTACATCCTGTTAGAAGGACTGTACCAGTAGTTTGAATATGAGTGGAAGTATTTACTAGCTAGTATCTGCTCAACTGCACAACATTGGGAAATTGGGGAATCAGAATAATGCAATCAAGTGTTATCAAATGAAAGATGAGAAGTCCCATTTCATATATGTGCATGTAACAAACTGAGCGTCATCTGTTTTTATGTATAGTCTGCACAATCTATATGTTATCTGCTTTTAGTAATAGATATGTATGCTTTACAGATTTTCATTATGTTATGTTTTTATTTTGCAATATACTCTTTCTGTAGTGTGCATGTTCAATACTTCCTGCTTGTCCTCTACATTTCTTATCAGGCCAGGAAAGGGTAATTGTATTGAATGAATTAGATATCATGACTGGATAGGCATATGGTGACTACTGAGGTGATCTTGCTCTAAAAACAAACCTGTTAATATCACTTTGTACAGAATGAATTTTAGATATGAGAAATGGATAATAAAAAAAAATAATATTTTATAGAATTGAAGGATATTGTGTTGTTTGTATATTTGATTTTGAGGTGAGATTTATTTTGAATTTGTCAGAGGAGTCGGTCGTTGTTTAAGCATACATGTCCTATATATTTAGTTTGTATCATTGAAATCATTAGAAATCAGTCCTGGGGGGGTGTTTCATAAAGCTGTTCGTAAAGTTACGCATGACATTACGAACGACTTGAATATGAAGTGCCAGATAGGGTGCAGAAAGTTTTTCCTGATGTTTTAACAAAGTGTGACTGTATTTCCAATAACTTCAATTAAATTATTGCAAAAAATATACTTTGCATTAAAAATGATTGTTATAATAAGATTGTTAATCTACATCTGCACAGTTCAACTTTAGTTGATGCAGTTAAAAATGATTGAGCATCCCATTTGGCTTGTCATATTTAAGTCATTCGTAAAGTCGTGCGTAACTTTACGAACAGCTTTATGAAACACCCCCCTGGTTATTATGGGACGGATCTAGAAATAATACTTTCTGGATAGATGTACTGGAAGAAGAGAATAGATGAAGGGAAAAGAGAACAACGCTTGAATGAAAGAAAGAAAAATGGGCGTCGGAGGAAAAGCATGTCGCTTTATAGAGAATAGCCTTCATAGAGGGACTATTTTATACGATAACAGTGAAAGATGAGCAAGGAACGACGAAAAGGGAGACAGAGACAATATTGAAAAGAGTGAGGGGAAAGAGAAGAAAAGGAACTAGATCGATCGCACTTTTCAAGGTACCATCATTATAGTCGTTCCTCCAAGGTTGTGACAGGATGAGTTGTGCAAAAAAGAGGAGAGGAATTGATGCCGCTTTTCCTTATCCTCCTTTTATTAATCATAAAAGACGATGAAGGCGTGAAAATAATGTTCAGATTATCACACCTCATAAATGATGGTTTAGAGCTCGAGCAGGTCAGACTAGACTAAAAATTTATATGATCACTAATCTGTAATTGATACTCTTATGAAGGCCACCGCAACAATAGCAGGGCAAATTGGACTCTTTTTATATGAAAGTGTTATAATCCAAGCTATTAAATCGTCTTAAGTACTTCGGGGTACGTCGAATGCGTGAAGATTAAAAACATGGCTCGCTTGAATGAGGGAATATGTGGAAAGAAAGAAATGTCCTTAAAACGCAGCACATAATTTCATGCCCAGACAAAAAAGCCAATTTTCCCTCTCTAGGCTTCAATTCTATGTCGCATTGCGACCCCGCCCCATTATTCTTAAAATAAGAGGGCGGCTAAGAATGTTTGAGCTAAGAAGGACATTGTTGACACCTCATTCCGAGGAAAAATGACTGTTGGTAACATATAACTCTTTATGTATCTTTGGAGCCATGCTCGATTTTCCGGAAAGCAAGGACTCAATTTTGACACTTAAACATTCATCAAAGCCTTGAGCTTAACCTAACTTTATTAGTTTCTGGAGGAGCAGGGCCTGTGAGGTGTAGTCTACAGTCTTAAGGTTCAGACACTGTGTTTTTATGACTGACAAGGGTTCGTGCCTGCAAACTAATGCTCGATTTTTCTATGAAAAGTATGAAGTTTTTACAAGGCTATCCTTACTACGCTCGTAACTGGGTCTAATTTCGGTTGTCGCACCCCCCCCCCCCCAAAAAAAAAAAACAACAACAACAACAACAAAACAAAACCAAACAAAAAAAAAAAAAAAAAAAAAAAAAACCAACAAAACAAAACAAAACAACAAAAAAAAACCCCCGAAAAACAAAAACGAGAGAGAGGGAGACTACATGTATAGTGTACAGATAGATCTTCACTGTAATTTGTAGTTATTGCCGATGTGATTTTGAACGGCAAAGCCTGGAAAGTTGTATGTAGATCTCAAAGCCAGAAAACTACTCACCCGACCTTTTAGACCTGTAGTTACTTCACTTACCTCTGAGCAAAATACATAGATTTGATTCAAGATGGAGAAAAGTTTTAACCCCGATAATTATGGAATATAAGCAGCAGTTGACGCCCCACTATTTTCATATCTCTACAGTAGTTGCCAAGGCTGTTTGTATTTCTTATCATCACTCCTACAAATATCTGTTCTCCCGTCATGTTACTCAATTTCTATTCCACATTTATTTCAGTTATCTTCCTATAATATGATAAAATGTATCTTTATTTCATTTTTCCTAAACCAAGAATGTAAAAGTTGACATCAAAAATCATGATAACAATTATCACACGGACTTTTCTCATCATATGCCAAAGATAATGATAACAAGCCCGTGTATAACAGAGGTTTTGCGCCCTCAACTGTAGTTCATGGGAAGTGACACTTTATGGATCGGTGACGTTAGTTCAGTGACCAAATCTGCATAGTTGTTCGTATCATTTTGAAAAGAAGTTAAATCCGACTCCATACATATTACACTTTCATAGTTCATCGCTAATAAATGGGTAATGGAAAAAGTCTTTTTTCTAGAGCGATTAAAAAGAAACCTCAACGAAACCGACAACAATAACAAAAAATACCACTTTACAAAAGTGAACCCGCAAATCTGAGTGAGTCATGGAATCACGAAAATTTTAAAAATGGTATCCATTTTTTAAATAAAAGAATACATAGAGTTCAAAGCAGTGGTCGATTTAGGGGGATTCCGGCCCGTGCCCCCCCCCCCTATTTTGGAATTGTGCCCCCCCCCCCTAGAGTTGATACCCCTCTTTTTTTCTTTTTCTTTTTTTTAAATCCTGGATCCGCCCCTGGTTCAAAGGGTCCTAAAACTAAAAACGAGTGAAAATCCAATTTACCAAGAATATTAATGTCATCTAACTAATAAGGCTTTAAAATGCCAAAGATAAGGGTAATAAGCCCGTTACCCGTATACAATGAAAATAAAAATATTGTGTTCATTAGTCATTTTGAAATACACAATAATGCTTTCGCAAAGTCTCAATCTATTTTCATTCATGGTACTATTTTTGTTATCTTCTTGGCCATTTGAGTAAAATAGGCCTATTGCTATCATGAACATTATGACAATCACTGTTATGTTATCAATACCATTCTAGTGTAGAAAACCTTTATTGTCATGACTGTCCGTGTAGTATACGCCTATACTTCCCGGCAAGCACGTCACTGCAACGCAGTGGCGGATTTAGGGGGGGGGGGCACACATCCGGTCCGTGCTCCCCCCCTTTTGAAAGAAAAGTTTTAGAACAATACCCCCCCCCTTTTTTTTTTGCTTGTCAGAGAATTATGGAGGGGAGCTGGACGCCCCCCCCCCCTACTGAGCGACTTTTCGAGAGCTGGCGAGACCAAAAAAATACGGGTCCCCCTTTTCCAAAAGTTGACAAACCTGCATTTGTGTGCCCCCTCTTACACAAAATCCTGGATCCGCCCCTGCTGCAACGTGTCAACATACCCCTCTTCCAATGAATATCGCTAACAATGTTTTTATGATGTAAGTGCATTTTCAGAGATAATATAAACAATTTCTTGAAAGTGACCAATCATTGCAAATAGTCGCACTTGGTGGTCCTAAAAAATAGTCTACAACATTATACTTTTGGTTTCTGTTCCACTCAGGTGGAAAGGGAATCTCTCCCCTCCGGAAAGCTACCCCATGGTTATCCTCTATATACACTCTTCAGGTAAAAATACTGGGTTTTAAACCCCCAACATAGGGGCATTTATGTGTCCGACTACCTTAGAGCAGTATCATCAGGATTATGTCTAACTTTGGTAATACATTTTACAGTATTGAGTAAAAGTCACCAGAGTTGGGGGATATAACTGCCCCAAAGTTGTTTGGACACATATATATTACGGTTTTTACAGTGTAGTCTTTTCTGAGGGTAATTATCCAAGGTGTTAAATTGTTAAATTGTCCTATAGGGTATATGTCTGAGGGAGTACATTGTCCGGGGGTAATTGTCAGGGGAAGTGCGTTGCTTGGGATGATTTTTTGTGTGTAGTTGTTCGGGGTGCATGGTCCCGGGTAGTTGATTTGATATACGCGTATAAAGGGAGATTTCGCAAGAGCAAAATGTGAAAATCTAGCAACCTTTTATTTTTAATGATCTAAGTGATTTTTGTTTAAAGACAATTTTCTTTTTTTATCAGTGTATATTAATAATATTATGCCAGATCACTTTGCAAACAGGGTAGGCCAAACTCTTGATTATCTGGCCATTCTCTATAATGACATAAGGACGACACCCAAGCTATATACATCATAAAGGGTTGTGATGGGGGAAACTCAATTTCAGCCCCAGGAGTAAGTGGCTACGGCCCCTGCACTGTATAAAATAACTGTAAAACTACAGGTTTTTTTTTAGCCCTTTAAATTACAAGTTATTGCCGTTATTTCAATTTTACAGTCTTTTCCTGTCAAACAACAGCAAGTTTGTTAGTTTTTCGGAAATCAGCACATATTTACATAATTTTATTGTAAATTTACATAATTTTATTGTAAATATATGCTGATTTCCGGTTAAAAAAAAAAAAAAAAAAAAACTGTGGAAAAACGGGCATTCCGGCATCGTGACTGCCAGGAAATTCCCGTGAAAAAACGGCATTTTTTTTTTTTTTTTTTACACTGTGGTAATACTTAACTTAGGTTAGCTGCCCAACTTATCTTATTTTCTTTAGCTTTTGCCTGCTTTATTTTTAGTGTGCCATTAGGTCCGTCGAATATCATATATCATTATGAATATACCAATAATTTCTTAAAAATCATGATAAAAATAATCATCATAAACCGTTCTTGTATAGCGCATTTCACGTTGTGATATGCGCTTCCGAAGGGTTTGGATAATTATTATTACCCAGGCTTTAGCTCCGGCAGCCGTAATCAGCGCACAGTGAATTTCAAGGAATAAATCCCGCCAGGTACCCATTTAACACCTGGGTGGAAAGTGGCAACGTGGATTAATGTCTTGCCAAAAGACGTTATAGTGTAGGGGTGAGATTCGAACCCTCAACCGTTGGATTGAGAGTTAAGTGAATGAGCCACTATACCACGAGACCTACCTGATCATGATGATTCGTCTCAGTTCTCTACCAAAACGTAATATTCCACGTATTTATCATACATATCCATTTCAAGAAAACATATCGATAAGAACGAATAACTATTATAATCATGCCTCCATACATCACAATTCAAATTACTGTCTGAATAACTTATTAAAATTTTGCATATAGAAAGCTACTTTATTAGTATAATTAGTGGAAACTGAATATCTGCACCTTCACCGCTAATGCCACAGCTAATTATGACGGCGACTGACGCTCGTCTTCTGTCTACACAGAAGGATCACCATTGGGGTGGGTGTGGGGAGGGGGGGGGGGGATTCGGCGCCCCTTCCCCTCCTCTCGCATGTCTCCTTTCCTTCCTTCGAAAAAAAGTGCTTATAGAATCGCTATACGCACCCTTGTTCTTGTACAAAGAAATACTAGAATTTCTCACTGTTTTCAAATAATTCGCCCCCTCTCCCTTTATTCAGCTATAATGTTTCCATGGTCTTTCCTACTTCTGATAGACTATTCCGAAAAGGGAAATTGGAATGGGATCCGGCCCGTGCGCCCCCACCTTTGAAACCTAAGTGGCATACCTGCAGTACACAACCATATTCGTATTAGGGCACATTTTCGTGAAGGGGGGGGGGGGGGCTGACGATTTTTGCCTGAATATCAACTTTTTTTCTCCTACAGTTGTGAAAGTGTACAGAAATTACATATTCGGGCACATCACTGCCCGAAAATGAGGATATACGGGCAACTCGCCGCCCGAATATGATTTGGTGGTTGCCCAAATATCGGAAATTTTAACGAAATCATACAGTCCGCAAAATGTCCCCTTCTCTTTTCGGACTTTTTAATCCAAAATCTTAACACCTGGAAAAAATGTGATACGTTTTTTTTTTTTTTTCTTGTTAGAAATTTCTACTGACTCGCGCCCCTTACAAAATCCTGGATCCGCTCTTGAGCCATAGTGTATTATGCAGTTAAACTCATTTCTATATCGAAGGGCCGTCCATTATATTGATTATGTAAGTCATTGTAATAACGGTTATGGATATTTATTTAATCGTGCACCCACATAATCAATTAGCCAAAGCGTGTATCATTAAACAATTATCACTTTTATAGCTCACTTTCATATGTTTTTAAAACATGACGATGTTCCATGACGTATTATATTTTAAGAAAATGTATTACTGCATGTAAATTCGTTGTGAACCGAAATCACCCAGTGTTACACAGGTCAACCCTATCTTGTTCATCGACCTTTGACATAACCTTTTTGGGATCATTTACAATTATTTCATGATCTATTTTACTCTTAATTATATCGTTTCCCATCATATCTTGTTTCTTTTCATTTCAGAAGCTGTTAATCAAAATTTTCTTATTACTGTTTAGTTACAGCCCAATTCTAAAGTCATAAACTACAAATGAGTGAGACGATTGATTTCCCCAATTTAATCAAACTTATTTGATGTTCATTGAAAAGTAGGAATATTAACCCAATCATACAAGATTGTCATTATCTTTATACTCTAGGCGATATGTAATGGGCACTCTAAGAGAAATATCCCTGAATTCGCGGTCAAAAGATTACAAAGGGCTCTCACCGAATCTTCTTGAAAGTCTGCGTCATATCAAATTATGAGAATGTCAACTATCTTACGCCAGAAAAGAAATAAGTGATGTGAGAGAAATGGTGTATTATTTCGACTCGTTCAACATTTCAAAAGAAGTGAACAAGCTTAGTTATCAATTCACCTTGACCTTTGGTGTATTCCTTTCTCTCCGCTGATGACTTCATTAACCCCGTGCAAATTACATAGCTCGAAGGTTAGCTCCAGAAATTATCATAGCCAATTCATAATATCTAATTGTGTCGAGCCAATTCAATCAAAGTCAATTTCTTCCTATTCAATGGCAATCTGATCGTATCATTTTCAATTGACACAATTTTTGGGGTAATCTATCTCCGCTTTTACAATTGGCGCTGACAACAGCTGGGACACACGGTGCTAAATGTTTAGCTGTAGGATATTAATTTTTGTCATTTCAAGTCATTGAGGGGTAAAACGGGGCAGACAATAACCGAGTTTGGAGCTCTTTATTATCTACAAACGATGATTCTCATCCCACATCATTAAGCAGACAATCAAGTCGATGCGGTTTTTGGTGGCGGCTTTTTTTCTCTCTCTCCCTCTCTTTCTTTCTTAGGGACGATGTTCTGTACCAATGACGATGACCTGACTTTACAGAGACCAAGAATAAGAAATCATTTTCTCCAAGCTTTCCCGCGGTTCTGTGGTAATCTGCTCTTAGCAATATAGCTCTGGAACCCATTCTTCTTTGCCTCGCAACATCTGTCTTATCATTAATTTTTGTGTGTATTTGCTTTTTTTTTCCATCAAGAATGGTTCAATTTTCATTAAAAATTCTGATGATTTTGTTAAAAGAATGGAAGCTTTCGAGGAGGGTGAATTTCTGAGCAATTTCATTTTGACACTAACCTTGCAGGAACAGTGATCTACTTTACGAAAACTAGAGTATGATACAGGGCAAATGAAAAATAATTTCAGGATAACTAGTCCCAGGACAACTAAACCCCACCTTCCCCTAAATCGATTATTCGGGGGTAGTTGTCCGGGGATGTAATTGTCATAGGGGCAGTTACGGGGAAAAGTTGCCCTTAGAGCTTGTCCGGAGTGGTAGTCCAGGGGGTAACTATCCTAGAATCTTGTTTTTTGTATGATTATAATTTTTCCCAATTATTATTATGAGCTATGTTAATGATGCAACGTGACGTTTTGTACTAATTTTTATTGTTTAATGGGCATCTCTACATGTACTTCACATTCACTATAGTTTGGATGATTACAAATCAAATTCGTCCATTATGACAAACATAAGTACATAAACGGACGATTGGACAGAAAGATTAAGGCAGTGTGGAATAACCCTTCTCATCTACGGCGTTAATGGACGTGTTATCCAACGATAATGGACTACTGGGTGCTTGAAAGTGTCTCTCATTATGAGAGCCAATACAGGAGATGATTTATGGGAATTTCCAAGCAATTATTATCGTAGAGGCAATTTGCGCTTCCAGCTAAGAAGAACATCACGAAGTTTAAAGAAAAGAATGTTAATACAATGAAGTTGACGTATCGCAGAGGTGGGTGGGAAGGCATCCGGGTAACGCTGGACAATTTGAAATCTGTTTAGACGAAATTTAAGATGAGTAAATTTGTTTAAGGGTTTGTGTCAGTTTGTTTTACATTGAAATAATCAAAAGTGAGAGGAAGCATGCATCCCATCTACTTGTATACACTCATCAAAAAGATATCCGGCCTTCATAACACCTCAAATAGTCGGAGTTTTGCTGTATTTATGTCCTTGATATCTTGGGAAGTTAGTCTTGCTATCATTATGACGTTTATCTAGAACATATAGAAATACTTGACTGATAACGGGGACTCTTGTAGTGAAGCCTAGAGAAACAGAAGGAATAGACAAGAGAGCTGTTGAAATCTGAAATAGAGCTATTAATTAAAGAGATAGAGACGAATAAAGTTCTAAACAGATAGACAGAGAGGGAGAGAGAGAGATAGAGAGAGAGAGAGAGAATAATTTAAAAAGGGATACAACTATATTGGAAAGAGAAATAGTTAATACTATTTTTCTTGTTTGAACCGCTCCCGATCTCATCGCACTGCAAGCAGAAAACAAAACAACAACAAAGTTCCAGCCTAATAATGACTTCCCAGTCTAGGTTATGTTGTTCTTTTATTTCGTACTTTTTATTCCTTAACTCCTAACGAAAGTTTTGCACTTAGTCCAAGGATATCGACGTGGTAATGAAGTTGTTACTTATTGTTCATGTCCCTCCTAATATGGGCAAAGATTTCTTAATAGTTGACGCGGCTAATCACTGCAAAATTATAAAAAGTATAAAAATGAAAAATTACTCTGTGTGAACAGAGCTTGAAGAACCAAGAAGGCGGGATAACGATTTTTATCTTGAGGCAATGGTCGTTAGCTAAGTCGACGTACTTGGCTAATGGTTGCAATTAAAGAGCGTTCGATAAGCCAATATATTCATCATAATCTTCCCATCTTTCGCTCAGCAGGGATCTGAGAAGGAGAACTTTCAAAGAAAATCTTTGCAACAAACTTCGTGAAGTGCCCACTCACGATTAAAAATCAATATACATCTATTACCATTTACTTTAATCACCTTTCTTCTTAATTTCTTTCCTTTATATTTTTTTGCATTAGCAATATCAGTTTGTAAATGGTTTGAAGATGGTCGGGGATATACGCGGATTCATTTTCTCAAAACTATATCATATTTTTTCTTTATTTATGCAGCATCTTTTGATATAATTTTACACTGTGATAGTCAGACAAAAAGGAAATGAAATTTTGCAGTTTTACATAGTTTTTTTTTTTTTTATTGTAAGGCTAATAAAAACGAATTTTTATTCATGTGTGAATTTCATTGTAATAGTAAAGAATTTTATTTAAAAAAAAAAGAAATATCGCGTTTTGGATCACAAAGTCTCTTCAAATATTGGTCTAGAGCCTGTTTAAACAGAAAGAGGGTTACTTTTGACATGTTTGACAGTCGTCCAAAGCTGACAACACCAGAGTCCGTCACCTCTAACTGAAAGCGTGTTCTTCACAGCCGATAATGAGTGACTTTGTTCGCAAAGAAAAGAGAGGTGGGGAAGCAGAACAAACGTCAACAGAAAAGAGAATAGTCTTTATATTATTGAAATAGTTTAATCTTTACAGCCGTGATATTATCACAAACCATATCGCCAACTCAAAATCATTGTTTGGTACTGAGGACCTAATTCTCACTTTACCAACTACAGAAATAACGGGGGTAAGCGAAGATGTCAAAGGTGAAAAATATAAACGCAAAGAAGAAGAAGAAAAAAAAAAAGGCGGTTAACCAAGGCGCCTATACTTCCAGAATCAGCGCGACCTATACAACTGATTTTCTTTCAAAGTCGTTTATCAAATAGAGAATAGAAAGGTTAATATGCAATAACTGAAGTCACGGTCACCATATAGGCTGGGCAAGTCTCCTCTTTCTTCCTTTCTCTCTTTTAACCGACTTTACTTTGCTCCTGTCCAGGAGCGCCATTATTGAAGGGGGGGGGGGGTGAGGTCCACAATTGTCCCCCTATGATTTTTCTAAATTCCCTTTCCAAAAGAGACAACATCATTTTCCTTCTTTTAAATAATTTCTTTGGTCACAGTCCTTGCCCCCCCCCCCCCCCCTCCCTACAACTACACAACTGCAAGCAGAGACAAAAATAAAAGAAGCCAGGCATCCACCGGCCATGCTTGGGTACAGTTTTGAGACGCGCGTACGTACGGACGTCGTTCCCATCAGGCCTTATTAACATGATGCCTTTGTCGGAACGAATGGTTGGGCGCCAGTAATACAGGTGATATGTAAATCCACCTTGTCTTGGTGTCAAAGCGGGTTAACATCACAAAGGCTGTGTTCATATTATGCTCAAAAAGAAGGACATAAGTGAGAATGATACGTCAACATATGCAAGGCCTTCTTTTTTTAATAGGTTTACCGTTTATCTTCACCGTTTCTCCCCTTGAAATGGCAGCCAACCTAAGAAAAAATCAAATCAAATCAAAATGAAAAGGGAAAATGCCATTTCAGCCTCTGAAGCCGTCCAGATATATATATATAATCAGAAATACATACCTATTACCTTAATGCACCTTAATGAAGCTTCTGGGACTTATGTGAAGGGCATCGCCAGTCCATTTTGACTGGGGTATCTGACCAAACTTGCCGACAAACTAGCCGAAAATCTTCAAACAAGTAACAAAATAGAAAGAAATGATATAAGATAAAAAAGTGAAAAAATAAAAAATAAATAAGGTCCTTCTACAAGGGAAATAGATTTTTAGAATTATCTGTAAAAGATTCCATTGCATCAGTAAAGTTTTGAGAGAAGCCAAATTATGAGGGTTATATTTCAAATGTTAATGCAGTGGAGTGGAAGAAGAGATAGGCTTCGGGGGGGGGGGGGGCGTTTCATCAAGTGTCTTGTCAGTGATTTTTACCGACAAATTTGCTCTCAGCCAATCAGAGGCAAGGATTTCAGTATAGCTTATAACAGTTACTGTAAATTGTCAGTGAAAGCAAGTTTCATGAAACGGGGCCCTGGAAATTGAGAAATATTACCCTCTTGAGTCCTAATTATACAATACGCTAAAATCCCAATCCGATAGACTTAATGAGACGAGTCCCAGTTAAGTCAGAGTCTGGATCATATATTAATATTTTTGAAGTGTGAACGCATCGTCTAAACAATATGAAACAAGGCTTTCGCCAATGTCGTCTTAAACATGCATATATAGCCATGATCAAACTACACACAAAAAGTTGAAGTGCCATCCAGAGATTAATACTATAATCGCTTTCTTTAACAGAATTTTATTCTCCTCCTTTCTTTCTCTTCAATCTTAGGAGCATGCCTTTTTATTGCTATTGTCTGGGGCGCAATGGACTAATTTTTCGCTGGGTGCCCAAAATAGAGACTGCCTATTGGGTTTGAAAAAGGAACAATTAATGACAATTAAACCTTTTTGACATGATGGATCGGCCTGACATTCAGATTATTTTCGTGTTCGATTGAAGTCGCGATAATTCTTTCAAGGAACCTTTTGTGCAAGTCTCCTTGTATGGGGGAAAAGAGTCAGCCGCACAGTTCTTCGGACAAACTATCAAGCTCGGCGCCAGGCAGGGCGCATAAATACTGCCTTCATTTTTCACGATTCTTTTTCATTTCATTATTCTGTACTGACCCCGTTCCAATCTCACTGACCAATCAAAGTTAATTATTTAATATAATTTTGTGCACTTTTTAGAACATAAATTTTGGCCCAAGCGCACCTCAAAATCGTGCTGTTTAGAATATGTGTTGTTGATGTGCTTGAAGGAGATGATTCTGATGATGATTATGGTGGCGGTAGTGGTGGTAGTGGTGGCGATGATGATAATGATGACATTGATGATGATGATGACGATGTTTTTTTTTTAAATTATTATTATTGAAATGTAGTCGTGGAATCAGTGCGTTCGAACCAGTTCTAACCAAACAAACCTTCCGATCTCGTCGTGTTTGAATATATCACTCTTCATCTTTGGGATATTATTAGGCAACGCCCAAAAACGTTTTGCTTCAAGTCCACTTTATAACCCTGAAGACAAGTGTTAAAAACAAAAGAAACATATTCAAACGAAGTTTAGATAGTGAGTATAAAGGGATCTAAATTATTTTCCCTCTCATTATTTCGTTCAGTATTACACTTTATACGAGAAAATGATAGCCACTTCACAGCATCTTGGATTTGTAAATGTCTTGATTTTCATCAACTGGAATGAGTTCCCTAAAAACTTAGAACCAGTTCTGAGTTGGTTACAAAACCATACATTTGGCAATAACTGCCATTTCAGATTAGATACATATTTCTCATCATCTGAGTACGGATTGACGCAGCTGACGAAACTTTTAAATATATCATATTCCAAGTACTCTTCATTGTGAATAAAAGATAGTCATAATGACATTTAAGTCAACATTGACATGCACAAGTCATCATTCCTGGGACAATATACCACATGATTTCTCTTGCCCAGAAAAAGTATTTCAATATAATTTCTGGGCTTATAAGCAAGCAAGAATCATAAACCATCAAATCAACAAGATAACTCGCCGAATGTTTTTATGCTCTAATAAGTTTCTATTTACTTCCTATACCTCGTTCAGCTTCATAAGAAAACGTTTTCATGGTAGTGGGACTGTAATTTTTTAACAATCAGTGGCAGAGCAAGTTTCTATTCACTAGTCGTTTTTTTTTTTTTTTTTTTTTTTTTGGGGGGGGGGGGGCGTTATTGGTCTTACCAGGACGATGAACTGGCGACAAAGCTCGGCAATGTTTGTGTATTCATATATAAACAGAAGCGATTAATCGTATATCAACTTTTTATTAAGTCCTCTCTCGATCTCCCTCTCTCTCTCTATCTATCTCCCCACTTTTTTCATTGGTTGCTATTCTATTGGGGCACGTGTCGCCATGACCCCGACTCTACGCCACTCGTACCACTACTCATAACAGTACCCCCCCCCCCCCCCCTCCATCTCGCCGCCATTTTAAACAAAAAGACAACGTGTTAACCGTTCCTATACTGGATAAGGAGTACGAAATTAATGGCCTTCCATTATGCGATCATTTAAGTTCTGGATGGGAGAGATTATGATCCCATCCGGAAAGCAATTTCCATAAATTTCTCATCGATTGGGCTTCACAGATTTAAAGAAAATGCCAACTGCTTTACTTACTCGAAGCCCATTTTATGCGATAACAGTGGTGGCAATAATCTTAGGAGATTTCAATAGCTTTCATCACGCACTAATCTCTCGTTCGTGCAAACCGTTGAAAAAAAAATAATAAAATGAATACTATCTAGAAAGAGGGCTTATTGTTATGACCCAGAAACTGACGGCTACGTTTTCCGTTAATGATCGTTAGAAAGTGGTCGAGCTTATCCATAAATATTAATGACACTTAACGATAATTTCTCACTAAAGTGCCGGTGATAATGCTAACTTTGACTTAAATTGATTTGCAATAAGAATGTCGGTGCTTGAAACCCGTATTCCTGGTATTCGAACTATCACAGCCCATTAAATTGATACAGTCTTTACTCGTCGACTTATCATACGGGACATATGTCTATTATCTTGACATACATCTTTCATAATAATAAGGAAATAGAGGGGAGAAGGGAAAGTAGGGTAGCGAGATGTGAGTTGGTCTAGCGGTAAGGTCAGCTCTTTCGCATGGTCGATCCACCGTGAGACCTAAATAGTACTCTGATTGATACATCCCTGCCGGAAAGAACACAGTGTCCCACACTTTCCCACACTGCTCACAGTGTGTTCACGCAGTCGACTCTGTGAAGATGTGATTCACAATGTTAAAACGCTCGAATTTAACATTGTGAAGATGATTTCGCACTGTGGACACCTCCACAGTGTGGTTTACCACAGAGTGTTCACATAGTGATGTTCTATTTCACAGTGTGAACTTACTCGCTCACAATTTGAAGATGTGATTCACAGCGTTAAAACGCTCGCATTTAACATTGTGAAGATGATTTCACACTGTTCACACTGTGAACACACTGTGGGACACTGTGTTCTTTCCGGCAGGGATACATGTCTGTAAAAACCCAATTACACTTACTGAAATTGACAGAATTGAAAACTATTTAAAGCAGAATAGAGCCAAAGGAGAAGAAAAACAAAAAGAGGATAAAGGATGGGGAAACAGAAAGAAGAAAATCGATGATAGACTGCAGATGAAAGAAACAAGAGACTTTAAAGAATGGAGATGATTAACAATTAATTAAGCTAACAAAAATGTAAGGGAAGCAGACATTAAGAACACACAACTACTGATATGTTGTGGAAACTAGTATTTAGCATGATGATCATTATAAGCTCCTTATTTCACTTCATGACTGATCACGAATATTCGATATTATTCATAATTCTTAAATTCGAGTATTTAAATTAGAATGAAAAAAAAAAAAAAAAAAACCCGCTATATTTTGCAAGGTCCAAATTATGAATGCAAAAAAATGGGGTTCGAAATGTACATCCTCGGTCCAAGTCACCCAGCGATTCTAAAAAGGTTATTTTGTGTTGATTTTGTCACGGGCCTGCTAATGGGCAGAGGGGATGGGAGGGGGCGTACGCCGTCTCTACCCCGTGCTGGATACGCCACTGTTTTAAATTCGTCGATATTATGTAAGAAACGATTATGGGGGTACAGTTTTGAATAAGGTGATCATTTAAAAAAACACACAACACTTTATGTTAATAACAGTTATTAGGTAGGCGTGTATAATATCAGTCATACCACACTGATCAAAATGGGGGTGTTCTGTAATAACCTAACCCACGTAAAAATGTACTTTTAAGAATTATATATATTATATACCATGATTTCATGGATACTGTAATTCTAACGAGTAGTAATTATCATCATGATCATTATGCCTAAGTACGTACCCACCACCCCAGGTTGATTAAGTAAACGTACTCTGTGATGTGATTGACCGTGTGGGCAATAACCTAGATGATTAATGATCTGATTTAACTAGGAAAAGATTTATTAGCAAATGGTGCAACTTTTGAGAGTGTCCCACAGAAATAGAAGTTATTCACTTTGCTGCTTCGATTTCCAAAGTATCCGTCAGTCATTTTTGGTTTATGTGACGTAGACCAAATTTCACCAAAAACAAATTTTAAAACAAACACAGATACTAACAAAAAAGTATGTTAGTATTAACAAATCTTACAAACAAACTCATTTAGAATAAATATACATGTACGGTATATATAACTGTGAGAAATGAAAGTGAGAGAATATTCAATTCCACAATAATTGCCAAAGCTGTTTGTAGCTTCTTGCACGGTTAAGCTACAGAGGGGTTAAACAGTCAACATCGGAACGCACTCCGTAATAAATTTCTATTCACACTGGCGTATAAATGTTCAAAGCTTCTGTTTATTTACGTCCGTAAGCTGGTTAAACGTAGACATTCGTTTATCGTGTAGAACAAAACGTAAAGACGAGTGAATGAACTTGCATTAAGTCGAGTGAGTGAACTAGTTGAATGAGTGAGTGGAATGAGTGAGTGAGTGGTTCGCTGTAATACAACAGAGAAACATAATACATAATGAATATATTGTCAACATTTCATAATGTGCAACACCTTGAACAATGTAAGTAATATAACTAATTAACTAATTAAGCATCGATCTTAATCTTCTTGTCTTTTCCAGTAATTAACTAATCTAGGTAGGATACATGTAAAGGCTTAACATATTATATGTGGATATATAATGATACAATAACTTAAAGTACTTAATCTTAACTTAAGCTACAGCTAAATCGGTACTAACTTTAATCCAGTTACAACTACTCTAAACTACAATGTGAACACGCTTCTATTCCAAGAAGTTCGTGCCCATAGCAACGGCATCCATTCTGAGATGGCACTGACCATACTTCTGAGATGACTCAGTCCAGTGCTCCCAAATCTTAAACAATGACCCTAATGTGTGTGTATCCCTTTTGTGTATACTTATTGGCTATACACTATTTAGCACACTCTTGCTAAAAGTTACAAATTCCTACTTCTTTTGAAACTATTCCTTTACACTTTAAATAACTATAAACCAAAGTTATGAACAACATACCATGTAATACATATTCAAGAATAACTGCTTTATGATTCTTAACAATAACTAGGCAATAACTTCGATAGTATAGCAATTTCACTACAATGTTGTGACTTTCCAACTGAATATAGATTGACATTAAACTTCTGTGCACACACAGAGTACACTGACCACTGATTACACAGAGATGCAACTTTTGCATCTTGATCGGAAAACTTTTGCCTTTATAGGCTTATTTTGCCTTGGAAGTCACTTGAATGTTACAAACTTTAGGATACAATTAATAACAATACATAAATAAAACATTTTTAACTCACCGATTGTTTGACCTCCAGATTTCCACAATTTTCAGTAACTTTTCGATCCAAATGGTATGAACACCTTCTTGACAGTGAAACTTTCTTTCTTCTGATACAACAAGGAGTGGTGCTTGGCACCTCATTATACTTCTTAGAATTAAATTACTTGGAAAGTAATTTGCATATATGCCCCAAGCCTCAGCCAATGGGTCTTTGTCACTGTGTACCTCTGGGCTGGTTAGGGTGTGACTGACCAACCAGAGTCTGACTAATAATAAACAAATTGTGTTACTAGGGTAGAGAATGTATCTTCTGACCAATAAACATTAATTCTGCTTTTTGTAGAACTAAATTCATGAATAATTTAGATTAGGCTTGATAGTCTTGATCTCATACCATTTTTGCTTCATATTTTGCTTTATGCCGCTACACTGTTCCTTACATTTGTATATTTTCTCTGGTTTCATTTTATTGAATTATCTTCTTCTTTTCAGATTTGGGGTCTTTTCACAAAAGGGATTTTTTTTTGTGACTCGTAAAACATATTGAGTCAATACTATATATTATATTATATTATATTATATTATATTATATCATATTATATTATATTATATTATATTATATTATATTATATTATATTATATCATATTATATTATATTATATTATATTATATTATATTATAATCATATTATATTATATTATATTATATTATATTATATCATATTATATTATATCATATCATATTATATCATATTATACTCTATTATATTATATTATATTATATTATATTACATTACATATTATATTACATTATTTTATATTATATTATATTATATCATATTATATTATATTATATTGTTATAGTAAGCTTAACTAATTAAAATTGATCATGAAGATAATGATATCTACAAATCATATGCCGTATAACTCTGCATTGTTGATATAAGTATGACTGGCATTTGACATATCAGGTCACTCTTCTCGACCCAGCCCCATTTCGAATCGGATGTTTTTGTCAGTAATATTTATTCCCCCACAAATTGGGTTCAAATTGAAATATTTAACAATCCACCAGGGAGGGATAATTCTCGAACGAGTGGAAACAAGACTAATAAAATCTCGATGAAGTGTGAAGTTGGTTTTCGAAGGCTGGTGAGATTCCAGATTTTTAAAGGTATATTCCATCGGCTTGTAATGACGACAAATCAACTTTTCACTAAGCCAACCAACTTGCTTAAAATCTTCAGTACTACAAAATATAAATATCCCAAAGTAGATGGAAATTATAGAAAAGTCTGAGTGATGTCGATCAAAGATAGCCTGGGAAAAATCATGCTGTATAGCGCTTTGTCCCCAACAAAAGGATATGGGATGCTTTTATTGCATGTCATTTTTCTCTCAATTTTAGTTTTTGTATTTTTTAATCAATTTGTTAAATTAAATTTGCCAAACGATTTGGAATACATTTTAACCAATTTCCTCGAACCCAAGTTTTATTTAGTCCAACTCAAGATAACCTTTAACTTCTTCCCTGGATGCTAAAGGGATATCATAACATTTTAATGATCGGCTCTCGTAAATTAATAAGCCGACGAGGGTTGTTAACGCGTGGGACCATTGTACGCCGCTTTATGATTGACCCTCATGAAAACATTGACCTCCAGGAATATGAACGTGTGGGACTGTTGGCAAAATACAAAGCCTGAAAGAAGCACTTTCTCCCCTTGGTCTCGTTCGGAGGAATTACTCGGGTTAACTGCCGGTTGCAGCTGAAGACTGCAGAGAAAATTAAAGACATTGTAGCTAATATTTTATAGGGTCCCAAGCGGTAAAGTCTGAGTTTGGAATAATTGGTATGTTTTCTGGTAGACGCCATTTTGTCGGGGAGGGTGTACACACAGGGACCAAAGTCGCAATGAAATACTGCCTGCATAGTAGGCTATGTAAGTCTTGCTTATACCTCACAGACTGTTTTTTTTTTTTTTTAAATAAATAATTGTAAAGAAAACCACAGTCCAGGAGAGTAGGTTTAAAATGGGTACTGGTAATTTTTTACATAATTATGAGGTGCACGAGGCAGGGGCGGTCAATGAGGGGGGGGGGGGGACGCACGGGCTGCAGCATCCGAGAACTTTGAAATTATCAATATTTTGGCAACCGTCACCTCATAATTTTTCGGCGTATCAGGCAGTGAGATGATCTTTTTGTGAAAGTTTTTTTTTTTATTTATTACATTCTCACGGCATGCCTTACGACCGGTTGCCGACTTCCGCCAACCACTGGTAGTTATTTGTTGTCAGAGTTCGCAAAGAGGTTTTGTCAGTTTTTAAAAGGTTGTCAGGGGTCGGCGACTGGTTGTGGGAGCATTTTGGTCGGCTGGAGGTTTGAGCCATGGCCTCACTGGCCTTGCGACCGGTTGCCGACTTCCGACGACTGCTGGTCGGCAGTTGGTTGTCTGAGAGCTCAAAGAGGTTTTCGTCAATCTTTATTTGGTTGTCAGCAGTTGGCAACTGGTTGTCGGAGCATTTTAGTTGGCTGGAAGTTTACGCTGCTGCATCGAAAACATATTTATAATCGCCGAATTGTCAACCGTTCCCACAAGCGGTGGTCAATTAGTCTTTGATGATCGGCGATTGGCCTACAACCTTGACAACCGATCGGCGACTATCCTACAACCGATTGGCAACTAATCGCGAACAGATGCTTTTGCAGATTGGTTGTCGATGGATGCAGCTTTTTTTTTATGGTTGTCAGAAGTTGTCTATATTATTCATTCCTTCACATTGTGCATACAAAGTCAGAGATAGACCTATCTCAACCTTCCTATCATTTCCTCTATAACCATATCAATTTAAATCAATTTATTGAATAAAAATCCACAATTTTGCATTATCACCAACATACAAATACAAAGGAATATTCAATATAGGTTACAGATGATCTGATGATCAAAGTAGAATATCAATCATTGAAAAATAACAAAGCAAAGCAAAGCAAAAAAAAAAAAAAAAAAAAAAAAAAAGCTAACACAAGAAGAAGCAAGTATAATGTTATCATAAGGAAAATACAATATATATCATGTAATTATATAGGCCTTCTGCCAAACTCTTCCTACTTTTACAGATAATGTACCTATTTTGAGCATGTATTATTTATCTTAACAACGCAAGTTTACCTAGCTATAGCCATGCTATCTATTATCATGAAATATCTCTCCAGCTTGTCTCCCACTTTTGTTCTCATCTCTTCTCATACTCCCATTCTTCTACACGGGGAGGTATCCATGATTTTGTAAAATAGGGGGTGGGGGGGGGGTGGTACACTATATTCTGACACCAAAATATTACCACCTCAAAAAAGGGGGGCAAATTCATGGTGTTGCGTTTAAAGTATGCCACTTGGATTTCAAAGGGGGCAGGGGCGCCCGGGTTGTGCACCCCCCTCAAATCCTCCGGTGCTTCTGCATCTCTGCTATTCGACCCCTTTACCATCCTTAGCCCCTCTTCCACCCCTCTGTGGATGCTTGTAAGACTTAAACCATAAACGCACACTGATATTTGGTCCCTGGTACAATAACACCCCGAAGCAAGCGACGGCTAATAATAATTCTTGCTTCCAGGCTGACTTTGGCCTTTCCCATTGCCGCTATGAAATACGAAACCAGAAATTCCATTATGGGCTACCCAGAAAAGCTGTTTTAACTTTCGGATTTTCAGTTGGATGTTATTTCTCAAAATTGGGCTAGGTTTTCTGCATTCTTGGAGCTGCTATGTATTTTGACGGGGATGGCAAAGATGAACGCAATGCAATTGATGGAGAAAGCTAAGAAAAAGCCACTTTTTGAGGATCGGCTGCACCTATGATCTTTAATGCACCTATTATAATAGTCAAGTATCAGAAGCATTTTAACATAGCCGATGAAGTAGTTGGATTGTTTATCGAAGTAAAAATAAAGAAATATGATCAACGTTTAGTTAGAAAAAAGGGAACTGTTAATTTGAAATAAGAATATTATTCAGGACGCCACCCCAAAGTTACAGATACCATAAATAAAGTGATAATTTCAAAGAACTCCCATTATTCTCACCATCCATGGATTTCCATACCCCTATAATAGATTAACTGATTTGCATATATATACATATACACACACACATATATATATATATATATATATATATATATATATATATATATATATATATATATATATATAATACATATATTTAAAAAAGATAAATCTCTTCGTAAAAAAGAAACAAAAATTAACAACAAAATTACCAGCTTTGTATATTATGGATTTTACATTGATTAAAAAAAAAGCTTCGGCTTATGAAATTTGAGCAAAAGTATTTCAATTCTTTTCGAAAAAATGAATTACGACGATACGTTACCCGGAAGGGCTTGCAAAATGGAATCTCGGCTTTGACTCGCGATGGTTGAATACCTCATTTGTTCCGCCAATGTAGACGAAGAATGAGACCATATCGGTTTACAAATAGTAATCTTGCTAATCCGTAAGCTTAGGGAGGAACTAACATAACGTCTCGTAAACCTTTTTATTCTCTCTCAAACTTCAATCGACTTTGCCCTATCATGTTATAAACCTCAAAATTGTTGTGGTCTTATAATAGATTTTTAAAAATATGTAAAATGGTCTGAAACTTTTCCTGAGTATATGTTGTGTAATTGGCAGATTTAGTTACTGGCTTTTGGTAGAGTGAAATCGCCTTGAGGTAAAAAGACTAAAATGGCGTGGTATTTGAACTATGAACTTATTTATAATTGCTTGTTTTCAACAAACCGTGACTTTCTTAAAGCATGATGTAGATTATCTACATGTTCCTGCCCCCCCCCCAAACAAAAATACATACATAATGTTTTTCTTTTCTAAAATCTGAGGGAAGAGAAATTACCTGGCAAATAAGACATCAACATTGAATGTATTTGATGAATTAAATCTATATGTATATGCCTTTATTTGTCATTTTTAAAATTATTGTCTATTTTTTATTCTGCGGTTAACACTTTATCATGTTCTTTTGGCCAGAGCATTATTGTTTGGACATAGTTGACATCATTCATGGTTAAACAGCAGCTGAAGTATGGATCTAATCTGGGCCCTGTTTCATAAAACTTGTCATCAATGACAAGTTGGAATAACTGTTATAATCTACTGAAATCCTTGCATCTGATTGGCTGAGAGCAAATTTGTCGGTAAAAATCACTGACAAGACACTTGATGAAACGCCCCCAGTACTTATTCGAAGGTTATTCGAATGCTATTCGAATGTTGACAATAAATATAACTATAGGCAAACAGTTCGAAATACTGCTAAATTCGGTCTGCTAAAATTTAGGAAAGTGTTAAAGCTTCTTATATGTTTCATTATTTGCAAATTTTGAAATCAGAAGGGCGATGGAACAGTCCAAACGGTCCACATTTTCCTTGAATTAAAAACCGACAGCTCGTTATACCGTCAATATAATCATTTTATTTTTGAAAATGAATGATTTGTGAGTATATGAAAAAAAAAATCCACTTCAAATATATATTATGTGTTGCCAATGACCTCTTATCAGAGACGTAGTCCATGTAGTCAGGATTCAGGAGAGGGGACACAGTAAATTTTGTATGGGGCGGCAGGCACCCCCATCCATCGGATGCGCTCCACCGCTACAACACTCCTCCCCCCCCCCCCCACCCTCCAGAAAAGAAGACCCTTGCTGCGTGTCTTCCAAGATCTCTTCCAGCGTCATGTGATATGACATTTGTACCATGTGTTTCTGTTTCCTCTCTCCTTCTATTACGATTAGAAAGGTCAAGTTAAAGCCGTCTTACATCTCCAAACCAGGCACCTATGCGCTTCTCCATCTCGTCGTGTCTTTGAGGTTTTCTTCCAAGACCTTAAATTGATTTTGATTGGTCAAATAAGAACGCGATATCCAATTTGTGTCAATAACAAAATGCCCTGGAGCTTCTTCTTCTGTATAAGCCTCTGCTTTGCTCTATTTTCTGTGTATGAATGATGTTGGATTGTTTTGTTTGTTTTAGCCGATGCAATGCCGACAAACCGCCAAGGGGTTGGTGTCTTTGGATATTGATTGCCAGACATTAGAAATTTGATTGCAAATCAGCGGTGCCCTCTATTCAAATTGTCTGTCAAGCGAATGCGACCAATATGACCAATAATATATTGAGAGAAGGTAACAAGACTTACTTACTTTTAAAGACGATTACTGAATGTACAATGCCTTTTTACTGCAAAACTTCTAAAAGAATATGACAAGGAACCGATTCGTCGGCGTGTCTGTTTGTCTTACCCATCTTTTATGAATTGTTTTTGAGATTTAGATATTAAAGAAGAATGAAACCCTAAAGAAAATTAATTTTAATGAAAAGCGAGGATAGAGAGAAGCAATTTAAAAAAAGTTCCAACGAAATCGGTTACGAAATGAGAAAGTTGTGAAAGTTTGAAAAGTCTCAATTTACTTTCTATGGCGATCCTCAAAATGGCAATGCTGCTTCAAAGTGACAGGTTTAGTAGTACAACTCTCCATATGTCTTGTACACAAAATTTCATACTTTCCCCATTTTCTCTCAAGGTGCAGCTTGTCTCCTTCTCAGCTCAAGATATATCATGGGAAAATGTATTTGACACAACATATGTTGAGTTCACAAAAAGACAAGCAGCATCTCTAGAGATAGTGGATAAAATATGAAGTTTTGTGTACAAAACATATTGAGAGTTGTACTACTAAACCTGCCATTTTGAAGCAACATTGCCAATTTGAGGATCGCCATAGAAAGTAAATTGAGACTTTTCAAACTTTCATAACTTTTTTTTATTTCGTAACCAATTTTTAAGGAACTTTTTTAAAATTGCTTCTCATCTCTACCCTGATCATCTTTCCATGAACTTCGTCCCCATGGAAAGATGATCAGGGTAGGATCAATATTTGCCTAAACCCTAAATAATACAAATAAAAGTGATATACAACGGCACAAATTTATTGACGATATTAAGCTAAAATGCTGACGTTGAACAAAGAGGGTTCAAAGCAAGGCACTTGTGACATCACAATTTATGAAACCAATAAACAAACGTTGAGTGCGAGTTGACGAAATTTCTTTTCTCGTCTTCAGAGTTGTAAAGCTTTCATAATATTATAAGAACAGAACACAGCATATGACTTTGATTGGCGTGGCGCGAAACACTGAGAGCATAAATTACACACCACGACTGTTTGATCTATCTGGCGGAAATATGAAATAGCGTATTAATAATTTGACATTTTTCGGGATATCAAAGAGATAAACGTTATTTGTGTACATCCTATTCTGCATGTATGTACGGCAATGGCTAACAGTGGCTAACTTTGAGATGGGAAGGACGTCGGCACACATCAGACGAACGATACCCCGTCGCGATCGCATGAAGCTAATTTATCACTCTTGCTCTTCCCTGCCGCACTTTTCTTTTGGAGTACTTTAAACCAGAGATCAGGCCTGAATCAATTGTAACTGTTGCGTCGCTGCGGGAAGTTCGATTGACGCTTGTATGGATCGTTGATTATGTCCAATCAAATGGCGGCGGCGGATGAAAGGGCGGGCAGAGATTCCTGCACTGTGCCGGAATTACCGCTACGTCATCGCGCGCGGTCCGCGGGGTACAAGCCATACCAGCGCAGGGCTATTTGGAGATATCGTCTGCGCGCAGCGGGTTGCCCGCGATTAAATCGCCCGCGCGAAGAAAACACGTCCGTCTATTGCCCGAGCGGCGCTTTCAAACGGTACCGCGTATAATTGCCACTGTATCAATTTTGATTACTGTTTCTATATTGTCTGTGGGAGGGTATGGTTATGTGGGATAAACACCCTCCTTGTGGTATGTCGTTCCCCGAGTTGGTAGGGACCAGAGGGGCATTTCGTTACCCCTCAGACATTGTGGTCAGAGTCAACGGCAATCACTAACGAACCCGTTCAACAGAAGCACTAGATTTACCCCTCCAAGATGGATATCTCTCTTATTAATTCATCACAGTCCTTTAGCGTCTGAAGGATCAATTATTTAAAAAGATTTAATGATCATGATAATGAAAACATTAACCCTCTGACAAAAACATCGTCGCATCTTGAAAACGGTGGGTCAATCGTCCTATTGCATTTATGTTCTTCCATAAATATCAACCGATAAAAATGCTTCGGCGCAGCAACAGTATCATTTTCCGCAAGCTTCTGTCCTCTGACAAATACAGTCTACACCAAAACAATCATTTAATTTTATTTTCCTCATTATATCTCACTACCTCCCTCAAAATATTTCAACGTTGTTTTTGGAACATGGGGCTAACTCAATAATAACGTTGACTCTGCTGGACTTCCTTCTCACAAACGAGCAAAAAAGAGGATGCAATGGTTGGTAGTTGGTTCAGCTTGAGAAATTGATGACAACTTTTGCTGGCATGAGGACTCAGCCAAGAAAGTTAGTAACAGTTCATCCTCCGGACATTGTATCGTGAGATCTTTGACGATGAGGTAAGAATATTCAAAGACATTGCTTCAAGATTCCTTGGTCTACACAGCGACAATATTATTTTGTAAGGGGAGAACGAATATACGATATGGTTATCATGGTTATGGGAGGAAATGTTATTTTGTATTTTGCTAATAAAATGTTCCGAATGATATTTCAACACATGTTGTAATGGTTACAGTTCCATGTAAAACAACATTACAATGTCTACATATAGACAAAGTCTCAGGGAGGGCGAAAGAAGGGGGGGGGGGGGCTGCCATCAAATATCGAATTTTCGAGCATGCGAGCAAAGTGGGCGAGATTTAAAAAAAAAGATACTCTTCTTTCACGTTTGTAACCACAGTTTGGTGCTGTACTGTTAATCTGCCAACGAAGAATATGCACGGGATTACCTCATGACCCATTATGATGTGCATTATTCATTATTATACAAAATTTTTGAGATGTTACAATTACCCCTCCCCCATTTTATATCTGTGTCGGCAGATTTTAGATCGTTTCCTGGTACGTTTGAAATCCTGAAAACCTTTTTGTATGGAAGGGGGCGTCGCTAGAGGGGATGTCACACATTTGAAATTTCTGTCGGCAGATCTCAAATCGTCGGCAAAGTGTTTTAAGTTCTGAAAATCTTTTTTTTTTGTATGGGGTGAGCGGGGGCGGTGCAGTTGCTTAATTGCTTGGGGATATACCTGAGGAATCTACACATTTATGATCCAAAATGTATACGCTTTATGTGACAACTAGCCTTATCATACAGATTTCAACAAATCAATTTGCAGTTAAACGTACATTGGTTGAAATTAGATATGCTACAAAAGTAATACAAAACAAATTGAATATGACTATAATATAATTATGTCCTAGTAAGATACGAAATTATATTCCAGGTCTCTCTTTTTGAAGGTACTAGTCTCTTTAATTAAAAACAGTCTTTGCTTCCATTAAAAGGGCATGATCGTTTATTATACTCTTTAAAAAAAAGTACAATAGTACAAAACTCTTAATTCGAAGCGGGATGAAGAAAAAAAAATGACAGTCTCTGATTCAACAAATTGAGTGTAATGTTAAAAATAACTGAAGTGAAGATGACAAGATAAATGTATGACAGTCTGTTCTTTTGTAAACATACAAAACTCGAATTTCAGAAACATGACAGAGAAATTTGACGAACATAAACTGTCGTATTCCTACAGCTGTAGTATCAGATGCTCTACAGTGAATGACATATCAGTGAATCTGAGAGCAGTTGCACCACAAAAGCTATCTGTTTTCACTAATTTCTTACCCACTTTGTCAAAATTACACTGATGGCAGACCGCAATAATATATTTTTTTTATTCTGTGTTTTTGGTTGAAGTTTGGTTGAATTTGTTAAGACAAGGTGCCGTCAGGACGTCGCGAGCGTCCAGCCGGACCAGTCCCCGGTGACTGGTACCACAGGTCTGGCTCAAGCAACATGGCGTCGGGGTTAATTCTCTGCGTCCGAAGAGGGACGGGATAGAGAGAGAGAGAGAGAGAGAGAGAGAGAGAGAGAGAGAGAGAGAGAGAGAGAGAGAGAGAGAGAGAGAGAGAGAGAGAGAGAGAGAGAGAGAGAGAAGGGGGTAGATAGGAGGAGACAGGGAATAAAAAGAGAAAGAGAGAGGGGTTGAGGAAGAAAGAGAGAGGGAGAGTGACACAGTAGCCATAGATAGGAAATAGAATAGAGAAGAAAGGGAGAGAGAGAGAGAGAGAGAGAAGGGGGAGATAACGATTATATAGAGAAAGTAAAAGAGAGATTGAGAGAGGGAGAGAAAAGGTAAAATGAGAGTGTGAGAGAGAGAGAGGAGAGACGGTCAAGAAAGCATGATCTAAAGTGGAAAGACAGATACAAAACTTCTTTTTTGTCAGAATAGAGGAAAGTTTTTTTTTGTTTTTTTTTCTTCTCGTCGTTGTTTTTTTTTTCTGAGAGGATGGGGGTGGATGCTGACTCAAAATGACACCAACTAAAAGGATAATCATATACTCATGTAAATCAGCATTTCTATTTCCGACAAACTTACCCAAAAATATAAGGCATCACGGCCGTGGCGGCGGGAGCTGTCTCCAACTACGCCAATGATGAGACGGCTAGAGTTTAAGAGACATACAGAGACAAATAATATTATGGCGGAGACTGCTGAGTAAAAATCACGGCGCCTTATATACAAAAAAAATCGTGAATAATGATGATAAATACGAAGAACTAATACTTAACGTAACCGACAGACATTTTTTTAAAACTGCCTAGCTAGTATAATAATACGATCTATTTTTCCCTGAGGGGGCGTTGGAGGTGGGGCTTTGCTGATCGTCTGAAATAAATCTATAAAAAGAAACTGTATTGTGCATGAACCAAATTAGCCAAAACAGAGGCGACAAAACGCCAAAGTTGTAAAAAAATAAAAAATAAAAAACGTGTTTGTGTCGGGGGGGGGGGGGGGGGGGTGTAGTGACTGTAGTCCACCTAAATATCTCTGTGCAGCTCTATACGAAGAAAAAAATATCAGTTTTGAGGAGGAATATATAATATTTTCTTCATCACATAATATCATTCAAAATAGACATGGCTCACAGCGTAACCTTTACTCTATAAAAGGCTGAGCCCTAGTACAGGGAAGTACAGTAGTACCAGTATTTTAGGCTCCCCATGCCAAATGGAGGATCTATCATTTCACGAACAACAGAAAGAAAGTCGTCTTGAGAGAAATCGAGTCTTGAAAGCAATATTTCAACTAGCCAATTATATACATATTTGTCGGCGATGTTTAGAGTATGATTATCCCAATAAGTTAAACAAACAAGGCGCGCAGCGGGATGATCTCCATATTTCACGCCGCATCTACAGCGATGACATATCCCGGGTATTACGCTCTCTTTCTCCGCTAACCAAACGACGGGGCATTTTGGTGAAACACCGCTGCTATGTGCGGCATACCGTGGAGGTCAGCACCCGCGTCTGTCGGCCTGCGTTCCCTTGCGGCATTCGGCCACATGCAGCCTCAGTGGTTGGCAAGGCGGACCTAGGCGGTGCACTGTTAGGCGGAAAAATGAAAGAAAGAAGTAAAGAAAAAAAAAAGAAAAGAAAAGAAAAGAACGTGCGTGCTATACCGTACTTGAGAATGAGAGAAGAAAAAGTGAAAGAAATTGTAACGATTTTCTTTCTGGCAGAATACACTGTTGCTGACTGACTCGAGTATTGCCAGTGATATGCGGGGCTCTGTTCTCCATCTCATTGTTTTATCTGGCGGGGGTTGATCTCACTCTGATAAAATATCCCAGATATTTCTTTTAGCGGCCAATTACTGCTCGAGGATGTTTACACCATCTAGTGCAGACCAATTTCTCCATCTCTCTTCTTTTTTTTCCAGATACCTTCATCTCTCAAAGAGCCGACACGCCAAATTTAGCACGACTTTATACTTCTCCAAGCTCCCGATCTTTTCATGTTTCGCTCAATTTGAACTTGATCGGCTGATCTTTCTAGAAATAACATGGAGATGAAAGAAAACAATTGAGCCTTATATCATTCCGACTGGCAATGAAGCAGAGATGACAACAATGATGATTGCTGTATGATGACAGTCTTCGTCTCGAGCATGCAGGGGCGGGTCCAGGATTTAACAAAAAAAGATGAGGAGCACAATTCAGAAACGTAGCTGACAAGTATAATACAATAAATAGGTTATCATTTTTTTTTCTGGGTGCAAATTTACTTTTAAAAACTTCAGTAGCAAGCCAAAAGATAAATGAATAAAGAAATGTTAAGAAAAAAATATCAGGGGTTTTGTGATCAAGGTATATGCCTGTTATGTTTTCTAGGGGCAAGGCCGGTATGCCCCCTCCCCCTGAATCCGCCTTCGGTCTGGATCTATTCTCAATCCATTACGAAATAGTGTTGCAGTTTCATGAAGCGAAGATATAGATAAAGGAACTTATAATGAAGGCAATGTGGGGAAAGAAGAAGAATGGAGAGTTTTAAGGGATGAATAAAAATTTAGTTATTCATTGATTCATTCAACTATTTATCTGTTTTTTTCAAAATTTTATCTAGGAAACAGGGTAGGTGAATTTAGTGTGGTAACTGCTTCACATTGTTTTATATTTTCCTCTTCCCTGTCATCATTCTCCATCTTCTCTATTATCATCATAAATTTCTGATGGGTTGGCGTCTAATGGACAGATATCTTTCCTGTTTCTATAATTTGCAAGAGAGCGAAGCGAGTCACCGAAAATGTTGACACTTTCTAAGATTGAAAAAATACTCGATGAGATATTTTTTAAAAGTTCAAATAGACTACCCCTGCCCGAATACTGGAAACTAAAAATTCTGGGGAAGGGGTTGTAGTCCCCAGCCCCCGTCTCGTACACCTATGGTACAGAAATTTTAAAATACTAAAACATTTTGCACAATAAACGAAATATATTGCTATACATGCATGGCTATTTCATTTAGTTCATAAAATGTATAAAGTTTTTTTTTCATACGCGTAACATCTTATGATAGTTATCTGTAAAGAAACACGTTTCTTTCTTTGTTATTTACACACTTTCAAAAAATTTTATTTCACAAAAATCTTGGATGAAACATTTTTATTCTTTTTAATAATTCCGGAACAAAAAGTTGTCCCATATTTCAATAAGATATAACTCATAAATGCATTGTGATTCCAACGAGAAAACCGTTATCATAATTTTGAATCAATATTTCTGGACTCATAAAATCATAATCTCTTTTCACTTGAAAACCTCTCATTATTTAAATCATGAAACCTAAAGAAGAGAAGCAATCATATATCGCACTAATAGCCCTCGTTATTCTTCCCTCTTTCGAAATAAAACGTTTATCTTCGAATAAAATCTTAAAAAGAAAAGACTTTCCTTCTTTTCTGAATAATGTATGAGCTTAATGGAAATGTCGTCAAATATCTTTCAAAAATCTTATGAGCATAAAGCAAAAAAGAAAATCGTTCTTCATAACCTAAATCTCGTTGATCGTCGTAGAATCACTATGCTACAGCCCCTGAATTGTGTGAAAGTGTATTTTTATTCAAATTAAGCAATCAAGAATTTCGCCAAGGAAAGAAGAGAAGCCTCATTTTACTTCCCTTGTCTTAATGATCAACGATTTAATCGGCCTAACGAGCGTCATAATTTACCTCTAAAGATTTTTTTTTTTTTTTTTTAATGGAGAAATGGGATTAGGGAAACTCTCCAAATTGGCACTGATTATCACTGTGATCACTTATTCAATATAACTACAAAACATACAAGAGAAAAACATCAAGTGACACCAGTTTGGAAAATAAATAAATAAAAAGGGTAGTCCTGACGGCAGGTTCTCGACTAAAGAATGTGTTTACTGCTAACATCGTACTGTATTCTTGCTTTCTTGTGTTTTATTCTTCGCGTATCGTGGAAAATGAGTGTTGTACTCTATATTTTAGCGACTATGATGAGGTGAATAACTCGTTTGTCAAAGTGAGCGTCTATCATTAGAATAAAAAATGTACGAGTATCTTTTGAGGCTAGAATGTTTTAATTTCATTTTCAAATTACCACTCTTTTTTAGTATAAGTCTTCTTTTTATCCAATCCTTAGTCTTGATTAACAAATCTGTCGGTCTATTTCCTTCTATCTCTCTCTCTCTCTCTCCCTCTCTCCCTATCTCGTTCTCTCTCTCCCTTTTGTTCCAAAGGGCGAATGCCCCCTGGCCTGCTATCATCACAACTGGGGAAAGAGCGAAATATAACTAACTCACAGTATTACACCGCTGATTACTTTCATTTAATGGATTTCTGACCAAATAAATCCCTCTATGCCTCCATTAATATCTAACCCGCCAAAATCACACCGATGCCGTCACGGATGAAATCTGCGCTGGCAAATCTTGATCATGCAAGGAGCCTCTGAATAAGACGTTAATTGCCGCATAAGTGTCGTTTGAGAAAAGCCAGGATCGTTCTTCTTAAATCCTGGCTCGTCCGCTAATAGTTTTGTTTTCGCATTCACTTCCCAGATAACCGTTTCGCGCGTCTTCAGATCTTTAAACACAATGATTAAAAAAAAAGCATTAGCGGCGTGGGGGTACAATGGACATTAGGCCGATAATCAACGGTCAGATTTAAAGTAAAAGCGATCAATTTTCCATCGAGTAAATACCGTACCCCCATCGTTTTCTTCGTTTTCTGACGCCATTGTGACACTAGAAACTGCCAAGGATAAAATTGTTTAATTCAGTGCCGTTGCAGCCTTAGCCTACACTCTTTTAAAAATGTCATTATGCTGATTATCATCAAAGGAATAAAGAGGCCACTTAATGGCAATTTTCTCTTTCCTTTCACGCTTCAGTGTACAATGTATGGAACATGAATACTCTTCCATGTGATTTGTGTGTAAAGTCTGTGCAAAATTGCAGCATTAGCAACGTGTTAAGTAATAGCAACCTGACAAAAAGGAAATTGTTAACTCTAGATTTTATTTCATGAGATGTATAAAATTACTATAAAGCCCCATTTATGCATTTTGACCCCTCTAAGTAAACATCATCGACATCAATATTATATCTTCATCATCCTCATCATCATTTCCTTCATTGCTGACCAGCTTATAGCTGTCTAGAATGTGGTATCTGATGACAAATAGGAGTGTAACTATGGTAACCGTTATTATCACTCTCACCATTCTAAATCATCATCGCCAGGGTTTGCATCTCTAGTTATTATTATCATCGTTTGTGAGTTCACCATCCCAGTTTGTTATCGTATGATCATGATGATTCGTTTTTGGTGTATTTAATAATAATAATAATAATAATAGTGAACATTTATACCGCACCATGTCTGTCAAATTTGACACTCCTGGCGCTATTGTGAGGTATGGTGTAACTGCGGGCATACATATAAATAAGTAAATTCAACATGAAAAATTATACTAGAATTCATTGTCGAGCTCGTCATGATATCCTCAACTTCTCCCGTCGTTTTCATTATCATTTTTTTCTTTACATTAATTTTCCTCTTTTTCTTCTCCCTCTCCCTCTCTTCTTTTTAGACTTTAATCAAGTTTGTCACTACAGTGACATTGTCATTATTGTCATTACATCATCATTGTCACCATAATCAATATCCCCAATTTCACCATCATCACCATCATTATCATCATCACAATCATGATAATCATGATTCAATTACAATTTTTCAATTTAAAGACATTCATTTCCAACTTTCCAAATATAAGTATACACACAAAAAAATAAATAAATGAACAAAATAATGTACATGTATTTTTAACAAAAATGTGACAAAATATACATTCATGTGGTACATAATAGTTGGAGGATAATCATTATAACCATCATAATCATCATCATCACCATCAACATCACCATCATCACCATCACCATCATCATCATCATAATCATTATTATCATCGTCAACATCACCACCATCATCATCATCCCATCATTTCATCACCATCACCATTATCATCATCATAATCATCATTATCATCGTCAACATCACCATCATCATGCATCATCATTCCATCATCTCATCATCATTACCATTGTCCTGACAATCACAACTATACGTATCATCAACAGCATCACTATCATGAACATCATCACCGTCATTATCATCCTCATCATCATTAAATTATCACCATCATAACCATCGTCAACATCACCCCTGCTCACTCAAATCCCCCATCCGTCACACAATTACCCTCTCTCTCACCCCCTTGCGTGTCGACCTTCAGCTCGAAATCGATGCTGACAACAATTCGAATCTCCTCGACATTCTCGAAATTGAAAATGGGCCTCGGTGATCCTTCCACCTCCCTACTCCTTCCGTCTAGGATTTGGCTGGTCTTACCCCGTCTTACGCTTGCCTCTTCGCGTAAAAGCTGGCTCCGTGACGAAAAATTGTAGCATCTTGGTCAGGGGTGTTCTCGTAAATAGCTTGACCCGATACCAATTGAATTCGAGTCTGTTCTCTTAAAGAGTTAAACGGTTGCTCTTCTTTAAGTATCAATATCATTGTGAATTTTCTTTGTTGTGTGTTTTTTTAAATTATGGAATAGAAAACGATATAAAAACTGGTATTATGAATATTTAAAAAAAAAACAAAAACAAAAACAAAAACAAAAAAACGGCTCCTTGTCATTCGAGCCAAATCTAATTTGTATAGGCTGAATTTCTCTGTTTTCTTTTTTTTTTCTTTTTCTTTTTTGGGGGGGGGGGTATTAGTATTATTATTACATAGTTATACATTTAGAAGTACATGCATGCTTTTAATAGATTATGGAACCCATTTTGGAGGCAGAGCCACATTGCACATCGATTTGAATACATCAAGTAACACAAGTAAACAAAAATGTGACATGAACTATTACAAATTAGACAGAGATAAGAAGGTGCATGAAAGTTAGTTGGGAAACAAAGCAAAAACAATAATTGCAATGTTGTGACGACTAGAAAATTCAAGTAAACATGCAATGTATATATCTATTACAGATAACTGTAACTGTGATTATGCGCGTTATACATAATTCATCTCTCCATATTATCCTGATATACAAACGATTGAGATGTAGCTTCGATGTGACATAACCCAGACATAAAATATGGTCCAATTTTTCCTTTAAGCCAATAAGAAACCTGAGTTTGCAATAAGGGATCAGAACAATCTCGTGGATTTAAAACTGTATGTCCTTGCAAATGGATTACTCGTTTGGCGTGTCGAAAATGGGCTTTGAAGGCGTTCAGAGTTCGTTTGACATCTAGAACTGCATGCTAGTCGAATGAAGAAAAAAAAAATCCATTTTACCCATACGTAGATATTACGAGAATTGCGGGGGAATGCGCGCGAGCATGTGTGTGCGTGGAGTGTTTTGAAGGATGAGGATAGGAGAAGGAGAGACGAAGACATGCCTTTATAGTAACGAAAGGGTTCATCTTTAACAGCTTTGGATCCAGAATTCTGTAAAACGGAGAGGACAAGCAGCAGCAGCAACAACAACAACAACATTCAATGCCAGATTGAGTTTAAAAAGGGAACATGTACTCCCCTGTATATAAGCCAATGATCTTTAAATCCTTAAAAAAAATTCCCAACAACAGCACCTCTACTCATCTTAGGGGTGAAAATTAATATCGAACCCGATATTATGACGCCTCTGATGCGTCTCTATAATGCCCGTTGCATTATGAGGCACTATTTAGTTGACGTAGGGCTGCGGCAGCTACTGACACCCTCTTTGACCCACCTTGTAAAAACGATATTGTACCCCCCCCCCCAAAAAAAAAAAAAAAAAAAGTGAATGCAAAATGAACAGTGCAAAGGAGATGATGATCAACCGGCGACCACGCCCTAAAAGTGTGTTTATACGGTGGAATATGCTCTGTTACTCGATATGCACTTGCGGACAGTGACCAGAAATAACTCCCAAATAATCTAACGTAGATGGTAATCAACAAGAAACCACGCCCTAAAAGTGTGTCCATACGGAATAGCGTTCTCTTCTCTATTATACACAATACACTTGCGCACAGTGACTAGAAATAACTCCCCCGAATCATCTAACGTAGATGACGATCAACCAGCGACCACACCCTAAAAAGCCTGTTTATACAGTGGATGGCGCACTATTCACTGTCACGCGCCGAGTACAATACAACCCATTTTGACGCAACATCATTAAGGTGCACATAAAACTCAAAGGTGTGTTTATACGAATAATAAATCGCGCCGAGTACAATACTACCCATTTTGACGCAACATCATAAGGTGCACATAATACTCAAAGGTGTGTTTATACGAGTAATAATCCTATAATTGTTTTTTGATAATGATTGGACTTTGTCAGCAGATTGAACACGGTCTGTCCAGTTTGTTCAGTGAACGTGACAGTAGTAACGAGGTGCATCCTCTCTACCTCCAATGAAATTGAAGGAAACACCTGATATGATATTTCCACCTTTTTGTGTTAATTCCGTCCGTACCGTTGGTCAAAAACATCTTCGGTTGAGTCTTAGGAACGTAATGAAAGGAGGTTTCTGACAAGGCAATAATGGGTTTAATATCAGTTTAGAACAAAAGAGAAAATTTTCGCTGATTCAAGTTTTTTTGGGGGTAAAAGTACTTAAAAATAAAGAGTAATTAAAAATCAAGAGTTTAAAAATAAAGAGTAATTAAAAATCAAGAGTTTACAAGATGAGAAATTTATTTATGAGGATATTCTACTTTATTTCTTGTTAAATAGGCCTATATAAGGCTGGGCCTTTTTGATATTTAATTATTTTTGCATATATCACATTCAGTTTTGATTTATTTACATCCAGCTTCAATAGAAATGGAGGAAATATCGATTCTATCCTGTGATATGTATATATTCAGCACTGAAGTTATCAAATCACGGTGAACACTTTCATTCGTTTCTAATCGTTTATGAATAACACTTGACTCTTTTATTTCTTGTTTATTATGGCTGATACTTAAAATATCATTTTGTTTAATTAGATTTGAAGTTTAATTGACTGGTATGAACAACCCCTTATAGGTTTGGGTTTCGTATATATTTGGATATGTACTGCTGTAGGATCATTAATGTCTGATGACTCAATTCTAAAAACAGGTAGAAACGTCATGACTGTTCGCATCCACATTATGGTGGTATATTTACATGATTGATAGCGTGAAACGATCATTATAAAGATCTCAATCAGCACTTGACGGCAATATATAGTTTAAATCTGGAATCATTCAGGTTCGCCACCTTTAATCGCATCTTCTTCCAGGTGTGTGATAGCATCTGGTTACTATGGAAACCGGCAGGATCACCAGGAGATTGCAGGCATCCCATCATTATGATCAAGAAAGAGAACGAGAGAGAGAGAGAGAGAGAGAGAGAGAGAGAGAGAGAGAAATAAAGATGGAGAGAGAAAGAGAGAGAGAGAAATAAAGAGGGAGAGAGAAAGAGAGAGAGAAATAAAGAGGGAGAGAGAAAGAGAGAGAGAGAGAGAGAGAGAGAGAGAGAGAGAGGGGGGGGGGGGGGGGGGGGGACATCTACAATGTATATGCAACCAGACCTCTTTCCAGGTTATATCGTGTTTGCCAACTTTACTTTAGTTTCTTTTTACAACTGAAAACCACCAGACGTCTATTCCCCATCAATCCATCCATCAATCTGTGATTAAGATAATGCGTGGTGAGGCCTCTGGGTAGAATTATTTTCATTTCAAAAGAAGATTTGTCGAAATATGCTTAATTTGATGGCGACACCCAAAATTCTAACTGCCTAATTATATCCCAAAGCTCAACCTCAAACAGCTCACTCTCTCTACCTTTCTTCACTCGCTGTCATTTTTTTTTTCGCTGCTTCCCCGTCGCAATTATGACCATAACGCGATTTTATTTGTCAAGGTCATCTTTTAAGACTGGTAATTTGGAACAATTTTTTTGCAAAACAGGTTAGTGCCGTTTCAAGCCTTGCCAAACTACTAGCCTAGTTCTACTGACTAGACGAATTGTTTGTTCTACTGAAAATACAAATCAAAGATTTACAATTCGATGATTTTTTTTTAGGATGCAATTATTATTATATTTTATCAATCTGTACAAGACTGTGAATGTGCACTTTCAGCCAATCGCTTTGTTCGGGTTAGACGGTACTTTTTTTTTTTTAAAGTTTAGAAACCATTATTTCATCGTATGCTGCAAGAATTACATTTTTAATGAAATTTTAATTCACTGTCAATTTCGTTGAATTATAGACCTAGCGTCATTGTGATTCCATTAACTCCGTTTTAAAGATTTGTTCTTAGCATTTTCAAAGCAATTTACACACCTCCAATATAAGACGTAATCATGAGATGTTATGATCTCTGCGATACGACCACAAACATTGGTATTCCTACACATGAGAACCATGAGGGGTTGTTCACATTTTAGAAGAAAAGACTTTCGTTAGCTAAAAGATATCCGGAGATCTCGGGATCTCACGCTTATCCTATACTCTCAACTCTTGCTAGACTCTTAGAAGCGGAAGAAGTGTGAACGCAACAAGTATAAGAAAGCAGCAAACTAAGCTTTGTTCACGCAAACGAAAGTCTGTCATTGCCAAGCATGACATGCAGAGGTCGGTGTAAACACCACCTCATCACCTCGAAATAGAAAGGTGAAGTGCACTTTCCACGAGCAGGGGAGACGTGGTGAAAGAAAGAGAGAGAGACAGACAGACAGAGACAGACAGACCACCACAGAGAGAGAGAGAGAGAGAGAGAGAGGAGATACAGACAAAGAAACAAAGTTTTTTTTTTTACATTCATGTAAGCTATAAATTACAATGTTCAGGGACGGATTTGTTGTTATCTGTCTTTGTCTGTTTCCGTATTTCAGAGTAGATTAAGAAAAAAAAAACATGCAAAAGTTACTTCCTATATATGTTTTCTGTCACAAATTTCCAAATGGCAGTATGCTTGAAAGAAACATAAGATGCAATGCTGCTTTTAAGACATGTAAGAATCTGCAATGAATTCGTGTCGTGTCTGGTCAATTCTGAATTTAAAGTTCGTACCAATCTCCGGTAATGTACGGGAATTCATGAGGGAAGTGGGTACCACTAAACTAAACAACCACTCAACTCCTAGGGTAGAAGAAATAGATAAAGGCAGTGAAATATGACCTCATACTGTAGACAGAATCTCATAGACTGTTATCGGAATTTCCCCCATCTCCACATCCAGAAAGAGAATTTGTAGGCGACGCCATGACTATCACGTTGTGCTGTATCATATATGAGGCGCCATCTGTTTTTTTCCCTTTTATTAAAAAACGTCACGTGTGCATGTGATTTGGGGTTCTTCTATTTGATAGCATCCACCCACCTTTCCTGATCCTCCAACACCGTTAGCACTCGACGTTATCGGATTCCGGCCTCAACCACTCTTGGCAGAAGTAACAGTATCAATCCATTAGTGCACAAACAGCTTTTCAATTAGCACCTCCAGACTTATTTATCGTTACCTACCACCCAAGTTACAACTAATTATCCAATCATATTCGTTAGATATTTTCTCCTCCTTCTAAATTCCGATGATTTTTATTTTTGGCGGGGTTAATTTTTTCACTCGGTCAAGTCTACTTCGTAACGAACAATCTTCTTTCCCCATCTTTGGGCCGGGACCTTAGGGAAATGCAAAGTTCCTTAACCATTTACCTGTCAGTAGAATTTCATGATGTATAGTATAATACTCTTTCTTGTAAGTGTGGGACACATCGGTTTAAGATATTTTGATTTTGACTTGTCATCACAGTCCCACATATTGATTTTGGGAGACTCATCCTCAGAGCTATTTTTGCAATCAAGTCGTGGAGGAGTTGTCAAATTTGTTTAAACTATGTATTTATAGATGGGCGGTTTAGTGGGTGATTTGAAGATATCTTTATTTGCAGAAGGGCGGAGAGTGTGAAATGATTTTGTGGAGATTTGTTTACGTTTTTGTAGAGGAAGTAAAATATTCTTCTTGTGAACTTCAAATCTATAAACTGGGAACTTGTGATGAATGAGAGGTTGCGGTATATCTAGATGGCGTTTTTGGAAATCAAAAGTCTTCGGGTTCGGAATCTTACACAGTTACACAATATCATTTGAAAAATATAATTACGTGTACTTAGAATTGCCACTCCCTATCCATGAGATGAAATGGTATCCAATTGGACAGGTATAAGCTTTTCAAGCAGAGTGCTCTTTAGCATTGCCGAGTGATACAGATACATTGTCCAGATCCAGACAAGACCCTCTCCCGCTCTCACACACACACACACACACGCGCGCGCGCGCGCACCCACAACTCACAGACTCCCACAGTAATTGTCACATTAGTATATTAATGGATGCATGGAGTAATAAATCTGATTAATTCAATAGGAGACTGATGAGTCCAGTTGCGAATAGGTCGTTCCTATTGGCTCACCGCTACAGGAGCTATTTGATTCACATAAACTACCATAGTATAGATTAATCAAATTGATATAAATTAATTTTCAAAAATGACTGTCGCAACCAGCAGCTGGATTTCATTTAGCTGTTATCCTATTGAAAAGGTGTTCCTATATGTAAATAAGTAATACAATCTTATAAATACAATCACTTAAAAAAGATATTTCTCGTCATAAACAAAATTAATACAGTCCCCCTAGGTAAAGCAACAAAAAAAAAACCAAAAAAAAAGTACAAGAATATTGTCATTTTGGGGTTACAGCTCGCATCCTTGAAATCCGTCCCACAATCCTATATGGCACACCATGTCAGTTGTCTTCAGGATTTACTCCAATTGATCTACCAATCAATAATACGCATTGTTCCTTCACAGAAAGCACCAATTTGTAGTTGTCGAGGAAGGAGGATTATTGGCGCTCATACTATCAGTGCTCAGTAGTTTATCGTTCTGATCCTTCGTTGATTGGCGAAAGATCTGCCCACACCCACCATTTTGAGAGTAGGATTTGGCCTGTTCGGATCGATAGTCTCACATACTCGATGACGTGTGGTGTTGAGTGACTAGAACTTGATGGAAACAGTTGCCGGGTGCCTAAACCCTGGCAATTATGAGGCTATTATTTGCCGTAAGATGATACTTTGTTGGTAATAGCGCATAACTAAGGATTTGTTGGTGGCATTTGAGAGATTCTCTTTCTGACAGCACAGACAAATGAGATGAAACTAGCCTACATCAAATAAATAGCGTTGCCAACTCAGGGATCGCATTCCCTCCGATCTGTGTGGGATGATTGCCTTATATATCTTAATGCTACGGTAACTATCACCTTTCCGATGTAAACCATTTATATCTTTCAGAGAACAACCCTATTTCTGACTGTTTGACGAAAAATGAAAATATTATATCATAAAAAGCCAAATAAGCCTACTAGCCGACAAGAAATCAGGCCTTCGCCACAACTGATGTTATGCCCATCCCAAGGCGAATTGACCAAGGAGTTTCAATAAGAGCTTACAGCGATGATAATGCCAAATTTTTTTTTTAATGTCTTCATCTGCTATAAGCCTATATGTGAACATGGTTATGTTAATGATATGTTTGTATGTGTCTTCTTAAATCATTAAAATCTCAGGGCAAGTTTCTAATTTCTTTCACTTAGGTTGTAGTAATGATATTAGGACTTTGAGAAAACAGAATCATGGCAAGGAAGAAAATGAAATATGTGTATAACGCACCGACGCAAATGTATGAAATAAGATTTATAGTTGCAAACTAGAAAATAAGAATTTGATTCAAAGAGCCGTTTAATCAAAAATTTGACTCGCTTCCAAATAACTTTTTACGACTTTTTACCAATCAAATATGAATGCTTGATTGTTATGACAATATCCATGCCGTCACTTTCCAAGCTATTAAAATCGTTTCCCCCCTCCCGTTTACTCCTATCGAAAATTGAATAACACCATGTCTGGCAAGAGAACTTATCCAATATCATGTTCCATATAACGATGCTCAATTATCCTGCATTTCCCCGTTGTTTAAATCACTTATTTATCAATAAAGGGTGGCCATGATATCAAAACGTCTGTCAAAAACTGTGTAAGCCTGCGGATTGATTTCGATAGAGAACATTATGCGGTGGCTTGGTGGTGAAAATGATTTCATTTTGCATTGGAAAATATCCAAAGATTTTTGTCGCCTTCCGCGCAAGCAGTCTGGCCCATAATTTTCCTATTTTTTCTGATTTTTATTTGATAATGATGACATCACTTCCCCATATTTATGATTAATATGATTTTTAACGTATGAATGCAGTTAGAATAGGGGAGTTTTCTAAAATAACACGAGCATGAATGCTACTTAAATAGAGAACAAAGTCATAATGCAACGTGCGTGTCAACTATAATTTAAGAGCTGGATAAATCATGAAATACGTTCAAAAATATATTTTGAACTAAAGCTTAGACTTAATTTCAGTGATGGATGAGTAATATCAAAATAATATGCTGAATACAATGGGTTATTTTTTTTATTTCACATTTTGTTACTCTGTCCGCATCTGTGCTATTTTCACACCCCTTCCATCCACTATGCCATCCACACACTAGCGCGCGCGCACGCACACACACACGCACACACCGTACACACACATTTTGAGGAAATAAAATTTAACAAGAAAATGATTTTCTTCATGTTCATTGATGTCGGTTTATATTTCAAATTGATAACTGTTTATCAATGATATGTATAACGATTTTTTACTTAATGTGTAAAATTTGAATTTATAAATCATCGTCATCAGATTATGGCTATTTCTTTGGCAATCAAAATACAAACTCGAATATTTCGTATTCAAATACATTGTTCAGATGTCATGCGTTGCGAATATATTTTTAGACGATTTGGATTTTATGCGGTCAGATTGTAATCCTTGATATTTCATTCAATCAACTATTATTACTAAGATGATATCAATTCACATAATGCATTCAGATGTTATCGAATTAGATGCATGGTAAAAAGTAACTGATATGCGAAAATATTCTATGTATAGCAACGAAAGAAAGAAAATGCAAAACCATATTGAGATATTGAATCTTGCAAATAGAAACAAAGATGTTATGCATTCATATGTGATACGTATACGTTCAGGTTAAATGGTTTTTCACCCTTCTTGAGAAGCTGGCAAGAGATGCGGAGTATTGTATTGTATCTAGGATAACGTTCCACAGCTTAGGTCCCAGGTACCGGATGTTATTTTGGAATAATAAGGTTCTTTGCTTGGGTAGATGGATGTGATTTGCGTGTCTGGTTTCGTATTTATAAATAGTACAATTTAATTGAAAGACGTTACAAAATTCGCCAGGAAATAAAATGTTTGTACATCTGTACATAAATATGCTTTGTTGATGTTTATTAATATCGGTTAATTTAAGTATGCTAAATTGTTTGAACAAATGGTCGACGTGACAACGGGGAGCAGTACATGTAATTATACGAATTATTTTCTTTTGTAGAGTGATTAGCCGGGGAGGGGGGGGGGGGGGGTACTCAGTATATAGTGTATGTATGTGCCGCAGAGAAGACCCCCATTTTTACACTCAAATTTCCGTTCCAAAGCATAGCATTTTTTTCTTAATGAGAAAAAGAAGAGAGAAAACCGTTCCAAAGCACCGCTTTTTTTCATTCTGTCGTTCCGGCCGTTCTGGCCCTCCCCGGCCCGTTTCGAAGAATATCGCTTTCGGTGAAAAGTTGAAAACGAGTTCCGATGATCCTTGATGTATTTCAATAATAACCAGTTCCGTAGCATCATATTTATATTGTAATCCACTTCCAAAGACCCTCTTTTTCCGAAATGTTAGTAGTTCCGAAGACCATCCTGTTCATGATACGCTCGTTAAGAAGCCCCCATTTTTTGTCTTGCCTGCGGCACATACCTACCACTTTTGGGGTCGAGTGCCCCCCCCCCTCCCGGGGTGATTAGTTTGTGAGATACAACCAACTATATGAAGAATGGAGATGCAGTAAACATTTAGAAATGCGTGTAGGACGATTTTTATGTTAATTAGCATGTAGACTTTAGGCATCATTGACAGACACGTACGGTACTAGATTAATAATCAAACAATGGGGAGATATTTTAAAGAAATCAGAAGACATCAAGCCTATAGCATTTACAACCAAAGTGTTCTCAAAATCATCTTAATAATATGCAACACACTCATGAAGTTAGTGTCGTCTAAAACAGTCACGTGACTCATGGGACTTGTGGGTAATCATTGCTTGCGTCGGTCGCTCGGCCACAAAATCAACTCGTCATTCAGCGAGAAAGCACCTGCGAATGGTGGGTAATTACTGTAAGGCGATGGCTTTATAATAGTAAGGTAATGAGGTTGATTTGACCATGGAAGACGTGCAAGTTCAGTCTCTAGTCGGCTGTTTCAAGCTGCACGACATTTCCATTCATCTCATTTCTTTCTTCTACTTTCTTCTTTTAAATCTTCTCCTTTCTTTTTCATACCTTTATTCTTCGTTTGATTTATTCTTTGGACATTTTCTCCTTTATCAATATCATTTTATCATGTCTCTCTCTCTCTTATATTGACCACTTCCTTCAGTATCTCCTCCATTCTCTTCTATCATATACAGAATTACAAATATCCTCCTCTTTTCCTCCCTTACCTTTGATTTTCGGCATTTTCTTCTCTTTCTTCCTCTTGCGTTTCCTTTCGTTTTCTTACGTTTCTTTAGACCCCCCCCCGCTACACTCTGCCTCTTCCCGGTTTTGTTTTTCTGTTCTCAATCTTCATTTTTCATCCATACCTGGAACCCCCTTCCATATATTTCTTATATAATTTTGTTTCATTTGGGGGGTGAATTTTAGTTGTCATTCACCGATTTTACCAGCTGCCTCGCTAGAGTAATTTTGATCGAAACGGAAATCGACCAAATTCACCAACAAAATATTCTGAACATTTTCTGAACATTCTGAACAGGCAAAACGATTTTTTTCAATGTCAATTTTCAAAGAAGAATGGCCTACAGCGATTGGTTGGTGACACAAATTGTAAATAGGCGTGCTACAAACCCTATCAACGCCCTATGGACAATCTTTACCTGTGTGAAACATTTATCGTTGTTATTCAGTTTCTTTTATGTTTATCCTGTACTGACTGCAAGCATATCCTCCTTTATCATGGTTATTATACTTCATTTTTAAATTATTTTAAAGAAAGAAATGTGAAAGCAAATGTTTTTCTCAACACTTACAAGGATAACCCGATTTTAACATTCTATTTCCTATTGTTTAAAAAAAATAATAATTTGATTGTTTGAAATATCATCTACATGTCCAACAAATCATGTATTCAGTGGCGGATCCCCTGGGACCAAAAAGGGGCCCCAAAAATGCTGAGGACCTTTCTTTCTTTTTTTTTTTTTTTTTTGCTTGTCAAATTTTTTTGTAAAGATTGAGCCCCCTCCCTCAAGAAATTCTGGATCCGCCACTGCATGTATTTACAGAAAGTTTTAAATCAATAACAACTTATTGACAATATTTATGAAAACAAGTTACCGAAAAACATTTTTTATTCTGTTAACTTTGTTTGAATATTATTGTTGTAAAGACAAAGGCATCAAAATATGATATTTGCCCTCATCTCTGAAGCCAAATGAAATCTTTCATCGTGCATATTTCACGGCGACATGTTTTGAGTGTTTGTTTGTTTGCGACAGGCGATCATTCTTTCCTCCAGTAATGCGACCTGACATACATACTCATACAACTGTCATTGCCAAAGTGAACGGCCTAGCACCGATCGCAAACGGTGCTGCTCGTAACGGGCAGAGCGGGCCGGGGAGACAGAACGTAACGGGGTAAACACCGCGGAAACATTTCTCTCTTTCCGCTCAAGTTTCCGGTACGCATGCAGCCCCCTGATACAGATAAATTGGCGTAATTGGACTGGGGAAATGACTAAAAGGTGTCATGAAAAAGTTGAGATCGCGAGAGAAAACACGATTTGATTATGATCAGGGGTAGAGGTGTTTGGTACAAAGTTAATTTTCTCCCGTCTGCTTCAATATAATAACATAATAATCCAGTCTGGACCGCTCAAAATTACCCTCAAATATATCCTATTTTGATTCTCATTGATATCCACAATAGCGTCATTTGAGTAAAATGTCATTTTCAGAATTCAATGCTGAGGAGAAAACTCCATACCTTTTGAAATAGCACAGTTAATAACTGTTTACAAGCATTGTGATAAACAAGTTCCATTTTACTACAATTTTATTGTTGTTACTGCCTCAGTTGTGTTCTGCTATATATCGAGATCTGAATATATAATTTAAAATGATAAACAGTATAAATACATGTTTATCTTTATATATGCATCATTAAAGACCGTTCTATAAAGTATCTTCTATATAATTCAATGCCCAATGCCTTTTGGTGTAAAATGTAGGGAAGAAACTATTATTTTCGTCACTTTCACCCTTTCACCAACAGAGGGCTCTCCAAGTTGACTCAAAGAAGCACGGTTTCCGTGTAAAATTTGATAATTTTACACCTTACAAGAAAAAATAGCCTAAACGAATTCTTTTCTTTCATTTTCTTAATGTTTTTTCTCCTTCTCCCCTTCTATCTCTCTCTCTCCCTCCTACTCTCTCTCTCTCTCCCTCCTACTCTCTCTCTCTCTCTCTGTTTGTCTTCTTCTTCGTCGTCGTCTTCTTCTTCTTCTTCTTCTTCTTCTTCTTCTTCTTCTTCTTCTTCTTCTTCTCCCTTTCTTTCCCCTCTCACTCTAGTCAATTACCTTTTTATTTTTACCTCTGTCTCTTGCCTCTCTCTCTCTCTCTCCCCCTCTCTCTCTCTCTCTCTAACTATATGTATTTTCGATAGGACCATGTATTGTAACTGTTTCCTACTTTCTCCAAAGCCCCCACCTCCTCACGTTGTTTCCATTATCTTCAACTTCTACCACATCCCCTTTTCATCCTGAGATTTTAGTCGAATTTTCATCCCCTGTCTCATTCGAGTGCTCCACAAAGCTTGACAAATTGATTCTTTGGCGGAGTGATGGGCAAAGAATCTCCGGCAGACCATCACCCTTACAAAAACATGCATTGTTCCCGCCTTTTATCCCGGATAAAACCCTGAAATGTACACTCCTTGAAATTTACTTAAAATGTTTTGTAGTGTGGAAGGATCTTCATTGCGCAGCTATCCGAGTGTTAAATATAAAATTGCAAATGGAATTCCAAACATTAAGCTTGCTAACTCGTGACCAGATTTGACGACAACGGAACTACTGTGATGACGTTTAAAATTCAGCATCTTTAGGATGATAACTTGTGAATGAAACAGCCAACAACGTGGAATTGTTGTCATGAAGAAAATGAAATGCGTAATCACTGGGGATAGAAAAGAAAACTGAGCAGAAAATATGACGCATCCTCGTTTGACATATTACACTTTACATCAACTCACGTTGGAGAGAAGGGTATTTCATTCCATTATACTGCTTTTGGTTAAGGAAAGAGATTCAATGACTCTAAAATACAGAAGAAGTATATATACATTCACTGGCGTCTCAGTTTGGTACATTGGCCTCTCTCTCTCTCTCTCTCTCTACTTTTTTTTTTTTTTTTTTTTTTAGCGATTAATCAAAAAAGGGCTTGGCCTAGAATGATAAAATGTGCTTTATTTACCCCCGCATGATTGTAGTTTGTTACCTATTAGTAAACAGTCAGACACATAGCCATAAAATTAATGTAACTGTAACAAATCCTATATGTGATTAATACTCGCTTAATCTGGTTTCAATCCCTCTTCAATCTGAGTCCTCAACTGAACGGATTAATTTGTCATTCTCCGACTCAGTTTAATCCTTTCTTATGTTCCATACCACAGGCCCATCATTGCCCTGTCTAGCGTAAAATGGCGTTGATTAAAAGGGGGATTTCGATCATGTCGTCTTAATTCCACAGATCCCATTAAAAAGAATGTGTTCCTTTCTTTTTCTGCATTTGATCATCTTTGACAAGGTTTCGTCTGGCGTCGTCAAAAGATTTGTCTGAAGTCTTGACAAATCTCGCCATTCTTTCCCCCATTTTGATAGGGTCTCGTTCCCATTGTTAGACAAGAATGGATATCCCTGCTTATGATTGATACCTCGTATCATCTATGGATTCATTCTTCTTCTTTTTTTCTCTCACTTCTTATTAGCAGTGTCCTGTGCTTCTGTTGGGTGTAGCTAGAACACGACAAGAGTAGGGGTGTCCGAATAAATTTGCCATCAAATTTTCAGAAAAATTGCAACAAGCAACCCCCCCCCCCATAAACATTTGTAAAAACTGTGAAGCTTCAAACTTTGCCGACAAGAATTGACCTAACACGGTACTACGATTTGCCGAAAAGCTCGTTATAATTCCCAAAGTAGCAATGATGATGATGATGATAATGATAATGATAATAATAATAATAATAATAATAATAATAATAATAATAATAATAAAATTAATAATATTAATAATAATAATAATAATAATAATAATAATAATAATAATAATAAAATTAATAATATTATTAATGATAATAATAATAATAATAATAATAATAATAATAATAATAATGATAATAATAATAATAATAATAATGATGATGATGATGATAATAATAATAATAATAATAATAATAATGATAATAAAGTATAGCTCCTCTTTCTTTTCATATATCGCCAATTTAATAATTCACAGCTAACAAGAAAATAATAAGGAAAAAAGTTGTAGCTTTTTTTTTTTTTTTAAATATATCGATAAAAGTCCAAATACTACAAGACTGCCGACAGAAATGTTCGTGTGCTTCTTGTAGGCCAAATAAAAATTAATTCCAAATTCCTCATCAACTCCTCCTTCGTTTTTTTTTTCGGCTCGCCTCAATTTTTTGTTTGTTTGTTATTTGTTATTTTTGTTCTGAAATGGAATAACTAAAAATCTGAGGACATCTATACAGACAATGAGGAAACAAAAATCATTCATGTAATGCAATTCCACTTTGTTTTGAACCTTTGAAGTACATGTACAAACTGAATTGAATGCAGACAATCTGTGTTTAATTTGACCCAACAGCATTTTTGGGTACATGAAAAAATCAAATATTAAATAACATTGAACCCCCTCCTCCTCATTGTCACGAACTCCGGATGAGGAATTAGGAATCAATTTTACTTGGCCTTACTATTATGATATAGTGTTGTAATGTTATGTAGAGTTAAGGAAAATCATTGCGATTTGTTGTTGTTGTTGTTGTTGTTGTTGATTGAATTAATTTCAGTTGCATAACCATGCAGCAACCATGAAGCAACAAGTCCTTTTCTATACTTTTTTTTTTTTTTTTTTTTTAATTTAATTTCAGGCAAAAGAAACATAATATACAAAGAATATTGAAAATACCACCGACTAGTGGCCAGGGATATCCAAAAGGAAACAAGTTCCTGTTAAAAGGTTCTCCCACACTAGTCGGTAGTTTACAAACATAGAAACATATACATGTACATTAAAACATACAATCATATAGATCACTCTAGCAATAAAAATGAAACAGAGTGACACATGAAGAAAAGAAAGAAGAAACAAGCAAGAAGAAGCAAGAAGCAAGGGAGAGCATTGGAGACGGAAAGAAACCCCAAGTACTTAAAATAAAAGAGAATTAGGAATACGATATATCAAATTAATTCAATCAAGTAAAGGTATAAAAGTTACTTGTAGGAAAGGCAAGTGGAGAGGGAGAGGGATGGAAAAGAGAGGACAGAGAGGGAAAGAGAGAGAGAGTAAAGGAGGAAAATAGAAGAAGAATAAGTCATAGAACAGGCTAGAGGAGTGAGACGAGAAGAATGGAGACAAGTAACATTTTGTTCCACTTTATAATGTATAAATCACACTGCATTATCGATAGGAGGAAGGCTACAAATTCGATGCACTTTTACCCCATGTGGTGCTTTCGGACCGTATAGCAATTTTCATACCTTGCTGATGGTACTAAGCAATTGACTTGGGCACATTTTAGGGAACACCCCTAACCCAAGGATCGACGCCCCTGTTTTCTGCCAGCACACAATTCCACTTTTTGTTAACAAATTCTGAGAAAACTTGAGTAAATGAACGCCTGAAAAATACATGAAATACATGAAATTGCCTTCTATTTTTGCCTTTAAAAGTGCTCGTGCTTGGTGTCAGTCAGAGCGGTGTCAATCTTGTAGTTGCGTGTAGCAGAAACCTCAACAAGACAACAGGCGATAAAAAAGATCATTTGTCAAACGGACTAGCAAATGGCGCGAACTCTTGTTCGGGGAAGTTTGAGAGAAGACGACGGCTCTCAAATAAAAAGTGATGCCTTCAAATATAGCACAATGACCAGGGGCGGCGCCAGGGTATTTTGATAGGAGGGGCAAGACGACCTAAAGATGACGTCATATTTTTTCTCCATTAAATAACAGGGGTAATATAGAGTTATATGTTTAAGATCTCTCTTTTTAATACTCCTCTTTCTTCTTTCTTCCCTTTCTTCCCTTTTCTTCCTCCTTTTCTTCTTTTTTCTTCTTTTTTTTTCTTTTTTCTCTACTTGAAAAATCATAGGGGGGCGGTCGCCCCCTCTGCCCCCCCCCTGTAGCGCCGCCCCTGACAATGACAACTGCATGGGATAGCAATGACAATACATATATATCAAGTGTGTTCCCATGGAGCAATTTTTTTCGGTTGTAAGTGGTGCATAGCCACTATCGATTGGCCGAAGTAAATGGTATTGTGTGTTTGGCGGAAGGTGATCTTTGGAAGACAGGAGATGTTCGGCCGTGAGTGCGCACTGGGACGATGGGGATATGTGGCCACTGAGGAATCTTGCAGAAAAATATTGCATATCACTGCAACTGTATAATTAAAATGCAATCCATGAGAAATCCCTGATTATCATTGGTTAAAAATTGAAAGTCAGGTTGCGTTTGAGCTTTGGAGTTGCTTATTATAATATAAGAGACCCTTGGTTGTGTAAACGTTGTTCTCTTCCTCTCTCTGGGTCCAAAATGTAGAGGCGTTTCTCCAAATACATGGCGGTTTCATGTTTGACAGAAAGTTGGACGGAAGCCCGAAATAAAATGTTTAGTATTCTCACACGTTTAAAAGGGGATATGGATCCATCTTCAAGATTGGGGGAGGGGCAAAACCATGAATTAGAATGCAACGATACATATCTATTAGTTGATTCCGAAATTATTGTTCCAGAATTGACGCTGCATGCTGTGATAACTTCTTGCTCAGACAAATAGTCATGATCGTAAAGACAGTTTCATTTTTAATGTTCAAAAGGACTATGCCAAGATTGTCAAATTATGTCGGTGGGGTTCATTTTATTGTTGCACAAATGTCTCTTTTCGACTGATATTTTAGTATCAAGATTATTCAGGCCTTAAAAAAAATAAAAAATTTAATGCCTTTACCCTTTGGTCCCATCCATATTCAATCATGTAAGCTGAATAGTCGTTTCTACACTGATCATGTTACCGGCTTTTAATGTGGGGCATGATATACCAGTCGCTGTAGGTCCAAGTATTTTATACTCTAAAATCCGTTTACTTTGTTCTCATTTTGATCACGAATAATCGGGGTCTTGCCTCACCGGCGCGCCTAAAACACACCAGTCATTAATCACTGGCTAAAAGCGACTCCGTTTTTCTTGGCATTCTTAACGAAAAATAGCTCTCGCCTTTCTGCAATGGTCGCTGTAGACTGTTATGACAGTTAGTCAAAGATGGATGTCGCCGATCCGAGGCCGTTGGCTACCCGAAGCTTAGGACCACCACGGATTTCATCACTAACCATTATACTTTCAAGAGCCAACATAAATGTTCGACCGAAGTGCAGAAATGATAAAGGAGACTGGGCATTTGTATACAGTTTAAGTATGGTCACCTATTCAGTGTCCTCATGGTTATGGAAGGCAAAGTTTAGTGTAATTTATATTGGCGAAAGGATAATCCATTGCAAAGATGACCAAAAGGGTTCTTCTCAAGAAGATTATAATAAAGCGGTAAAAGTGACATACCATAACCGGAAAATACATATATAAATAAATATTTTCCCAGCATACAGCTCAAGAGAATGAGCATAATTTCGTTCGATAAGAATAAGATGGTTACATCTTCTGAAATTCATATAACGTAATCAATCTTCTTCGTTAATGTTGCGTAGAGTTTCTGTCTTTGATCTCTCATTTCCTTTTAAGAGTAAACAAATGAACAAACAGAAGTGTGCCTTGAAATCGATTCAAAGAGTAACATTCATTACTTCAAGGTCCCTGTACTCTCTGTTGATTAAAATTTGTAGATTAAAAAAAAAAAAAAATATATATATATATAATGTGAATAAGAGCAAAATGTATCCCAAAATGGTTTATGTTTGATAAAATCACATATTGAACAATATGAAATTCTGTAATTTTCGGAAAGGAATATGACTGAAACGATCGTAGCGAATGTCTGATTTAGATTTGAAAAATTGTACTCTCTGTTGATTAAAATTTGTAGATAAAAAAAAAAAAAAAAATATATATATATATATATATAATGTGAATAAGAGCAAAATGTATCCCAAAATGGTTTATGTTTGATAAAATCACATATTGAACAATATGAAATTCTGTAATTTTCGGAAAGGAATATGACTGAAACGATCGTAGCGAATGTCTGATTTAGATTTGAAAAATTGTATTCTACATAAAGTATCTTAATATTGTATTCTACATAAAGTATCTTAAAATTGTATTCTACATAAAGTATCTTAAAATTGTATTCTACATAAAGTATCTTAAAATGAAAATTGCATTTTGATATTGAGAGTATAATTCTATTAGGATGTATCGAAAGGAAAATAGATCGTTTGCCTACCTATGTCCAACTACCGGTCTTTGAACAACGGCCCGCTGAATATAAATTTGGGCTTGGAATATTAACTTATGTCCTAAATCAATACACAGAATTTAATACTCTACTGAACAGAATGATTTTTTTTTTTTCATTATCAAAGTAATTTTGTTTAAAAATTTCAATGTATACAAAATTGCAGAAAGGGGGTACACGAAAACATTTTAGAACAAAATAAAGTGAAAGCAAATGTTGTGTGGTCCTAGATTAATTTCCCGTTCACATTGCATCAATTTAAATATTGGTAGTCAATCTATCAGTAAAAAATGACGCATCATATCAGATGCATACCTGTGATGTAGATCTAAATCATGGGATTTTTGTTTGTTTGTTTGTTTGTCATTAATATTGTTTTGATAAATTGAACCAAGATGCAGTCATCCGTCTAGCCTCTCTATCTATCACTGATCTATTAGACCTTCACGAGGAGTCTGGACTCAAAGAGGGTCTAATTGACGGTACTTTATAGCATCAAGGTATCGTCCAGTATCGTCTTTTTAACCCACTTGATGGGTTTATTATGGTGTTTTAACGAGGCGGCTAATAGATGATGGAGCCGCCCAAATGATCACCCAAATTTTCCTCCGCTCAGTTTGTGCATACCGCGGACATCGTTATCTTTCTAGGCCGTACTGAAGAACAGCAGTAAATTACTTGCCATGTTATTCATTCCGAGGCAGGCGGCAGATGGCAAGATCACATCACCGATCAGATGTCGATATATTCATTTCCAGATTTAAAAAAAAAAAAAAAAAAAAAGATATATCCATGTTTGCATGCCTATAAAAGTGATAATCAGCCTATCAAGTGCTTTTTAGATACTTTTGCTTCTGTGGTGCCCGGTGTAGGAGGCTGTTGCCTTTTCTGAATTATTTCTCGTGGCTAGAAAAACTGTTTGAAACTTTAGTAAGTCTTTAGCAAAAATACGTCACACCATATGTAGTGGAATATAATCGAAACAAAAAGAAATTATACGTATGAGCTGACATCAAATGTACTGAGACGGAGATGGTCCGACAAAAATGCTTTAACATGCAAAATAAAAGCTCCAAGTCGCTCGCCACAAAAGTGAAAAGGGTCGCGTATATATGTGGTAAATTTGTTTGCCCTTGTACGTTTTGAAATCCTTAACCTTATTCAAATTTGGTTTTTGGAGATTTTTCCAAAATGAAGGTCACCATGACCTATTTCGCATACTCCTTCTAAAACGAAAACAGTTATGATTGGGGTGAGTCTTAATGCTGAATCTATCAAGAAGAATATTATTTAAAAACAAACAATTTTTTTTTTAATGCTTGTTTAATGTTAGCGCTGAATTAAAGACGTAATGCTGAATTACATGTAGTTGCTGTTAGCATAGGTTTTTATACTGTTAATGCATTATTTAGCTGGGGGGGGGGGGGGCCTACAACGAAAAATGTATCTTCAGTGTTTTTGGCACATCAAGATGAGATAAAAACAAAAGTGAAATATTTTTTGTAATAAATCTTGGCATTTCGCCAAGCATATTTACAGAGGGACTCTAGAAAGGGAAATATATTTTTTTGTGTGAATGTATATTTCATTTTGTATTTGATTATGAGAAGGAAATAAATATATTTTGAATCTGAATCTGAATCTGATATTTTTATTATACACGAAAAGTGTTGCTTGAACTATTTCTTAAGCAGATCAATGTGATGAAACGCAAAATTCAGTCAATTTATTTGTCACGTTAAGATAACATAATACATTGAAAGATAAAATATATCCACCTATTACAAACAGTCTAATACAAGAATTCTCACGTTTCTCATTTTGTTCTGGACCATTAGCCTAATAGGGCATTGTACTTAAGATAGTAGAAAAAAAAATCTTCGATTCTCATCCCAAGTTCAATATTTGTCGATATGCCCGACGGAACAGACAAACAGTTGTGACTTAATGCATCGAGATCTTACCGGTGTACAGCTGTTCTGGTCTTCCTACCCGTGTGAACTTGACCCTGGGTAGTCATTGAGAACCATGGAAGAAGAACGAGGTTTTATTTGATTATCTAATTAAGCAGATGAATATGATGTTCCGTCAACACCTTCATGAGAGCACATCGACCCACTGACTTTGGAAGACGTACGTCCCATACTCACTAGTGGCGGTAACAATGTATATATTAGAACAATTATGGGAATTAAAGATGCCGTTGCGACAGACATGGTTTTTGTTCATTTTGCACAATACAGAATACAGATGGCAATATGCCTATACCGATCAGCACAAAAGCTAGAGGAAATATCGCATTATTTTGTTGTCGACAGGTGTTGCTGAAAAGTGAATTTCTTCTGTATGGGCTTCCGATTAAAGATGAAGTTGAGTTCTGGTCATGAGATTGAATTGTGAAAGAAACTGTCTCAAAGCAATTGGGGAAGATTGATGATATATAGCAAATAAGAATTGGTGTATGCTGTAATGTTTTGAAATCACCAAAATGATAAGTAATTTACTCAATTCTGCTGAGAGTCACTTGCACTGCATACATAAATGTGTGCATAGGACTATACACAAATGTTCGGCCCGAACATTTCAGCTGTTTCTTGTCATATTTTGAATGTGAGAGCATTTGAAGAGCAATCCTTTTCAGGGGACATATCTACTATGATAATCTTCCAAACTAACATAAAAAGAATGAGAAAGATCACAAAGTATTTTTTAACTTTCCCAGAACTCAATCTTCCCTTTAAAAGACAATATCAGTCAAACTTTCTTTGACAGGTCTATCAAAAGTCTTGTTAGTGACAATAGTTACATTGCCATAACCTTTGTTTGCAAGCATTGGATGAATAAAGGCTCTGTAAAACGGAAAAGTCTCACAAAAGATCGAAAATATATATTGTATTGAGTGAAACATTAAATCTCTTTAGTGCATTTGAACTAATATATACATATAATGAAGGCCGTTTCTCCATTTAGAGTACCAAGAAATAATTCAAATAGTTTAAAATAGGATTATAACAATTCATTTGCCTAAACAGAAAATTATTTTCTGGGCTTAAAAACGGGGAGGGGGGGGGGGGTACGCCGCCGCCCCCCCCCCCCCCATATGCTGATTATAAAACTGGCTGAGGTTGCATCAATTAGCATAATTCTCTCTTTTTTAAATACTCTGATGACTCTGGAGAAATATTCCTTTCAGTGAATGTCTCCTTTGCTTCTTTTTATTAGTTTGCACCTGTTTACCAACAAGTGGCGGGTACAGAATCTGGCATGTTATTTGTTTTTACTCGCTACAGGCCTAATGTAAAATCGATATAATTCCACAATTGTTACCGATAATAGATTTGAGATTTTACACTGAACTAATCTTTGTTGAAGGTCACTCTGTTCTCACGAGGTCGTCCTTGACTGGGAATCAATCACATTTTCCCTTCTTTTTCTTCGAGTCATTAGGCAGAAGCAATCCTAATGATCCCGAAAGAGGATGATATGACACGCTTTGGCGGCAAAAGATTCCTTTGTTTTTATAGGCTATCGATCAAGCGATCACCAAAGAATTTCTGCGGGCTGATTACTCGCAGTAGTCGCCCAGAATTCGTCCACGTGTCTGTCCGTCACACTTTTTTTTTTTTTAAAGTACTCTTTAGATTCGAAAACAAGATCTTGTCTGGACCATTATCTGGACCTTTATGTGGACCAAAGTTAGCAGACTCGCTCCAGTTACCGGATAAAAATCTGATAAGATCAGAATCACCCTTTTCTTCTTCAGGGTTTTGGAAATGAAAATTTATTTGGGCGTAGTTGCATTTATCCTGTCATCCAGTCTCGCTATTGTTCTTTTCCCCCCTTGAAGTTAACAAATTGATGGGAAAGAAAACAGTGAATGTGCTTTTGTTTTCTAAAGCAAGACTTAAAAATTGAACACAAGGACAGCCCTTATTAGCGTCATATTGGGCATTGTTTACGAGAAAGCATCTGTTTTTAGCACCGGAACTCTGATGTCATTGTTGACATCTGAACAATCTGTGCTTTGATGGAGTATTCATTGTTCAATCTTATTTAATCATTTCAAAATAAAAGAAATATCAACTACACCACATTTATCAACTTTTACCCTAAACATGCTAAAGGCCATAGAATGACCATGGATTTAGTAGAGAGGTATGAATGGAAAAGTGATAGTTAATCTATTTTATTCTTATAACGTAAATTATGACCACAATGAATATGTACGAAGTATAGAATCATCAAATAAGCATTGTTCACTATAGTGTCCGTATTGAGATCTAAACATAGATAATTTTAAACGCTATTATTATTCCATACATGCAGTAACTACATGTTGCAGATCAAACTTTTTCAACATTCTTGAATAAAATTATCAACCGGCTGTACCTGTGTTGATTCAAGGGACACTTAAATCAGTTAAAGGTGAATGAAGAAGAAACTATACTATTACCATGATTACTGTTTCATTCATTAAATTCAATTCAGAAGTGACTTCCACTTTGATTCAATCAATGTCTAATCAAGCTAACCTTGAAATAGACTTTGCGCAAAAGCTTCAAGAACCAAAATCCTTTGTCCTCTTTTACTTATTAAATTGACATGTACGAAAAGTGATCTTATATCGACTTGAAGCCGCCGCCATCTTAATGTGGTCAATCTGCTGAAGCTGTAACTCTTCAAACTCCCTCCAGATCAGTTGAGTGTTCCCATTACATGACAACCAGTCACTGATCAGAATCCCAAGAGGAACTTTCCCCGATATTGATCCTCTCAGAGTTGGTTACAACTGAAACTGTTTCAAACTTTTGGGAACAGCGGGGCTCCGAAGCGGTCATCAGAAAAACCGCTGCCGCTCAATTCACAAACCAAACAGAAATTAATTCGAAATAAAAACACCATCAATATTCATTTTCAGTGCAGATCAGAAGACCGAAACCTTTATTGTCTAGTTTTTGTTATGTCTGCTGTTTCTTTTTGTTGCCAATCATTTTCAAAGTGTTGTTTTTATTTCTACCTGGAATGAAATGTAACATTGAGGTTTAGTGTCATTTCAGCTGGAGAGTTGGAATGGAAACTGAAGGGTAAATAGGGAGTTTTCGATTGTGTGGACGTGGACGTCGTACACGTCGACCGGAAGTCTACAGTCAACGCGTCGACTGCTCAAGTTCGTCCCAGAGCTATCCATACAGAGAGTCCTGACACTGGAGGTCGCTTCTGATTGGTCACTCATTTCATGGAGCTTCAAAAAGTTCCCTCTCATAGAGAATGTACGTGAAAGGGAACTATTGGGAGCTCCATGATCCGCCATGTTTTAAACAAAGACCGCGTACGCGCATGCTTATTATGCGCGTGTCACAACTCTCTCTATCAACGCGCTCTGGTTCGTCCACTCATTCTGCTTCGATTCCAATCGACGTGGACTGGAACGGCATGCCATCTTCTCTTCATCTTTTCTTACAATATTCTTTGTAATATATCCATTCATTTCTCTCCTTTCTTTCCTTTTGTTATTCTTTGTTCTTATCCTTTCAATTCTCTTTCTGTCTTTCCTTATATTATACTTTGTTTTCTCCTTTTATTTCACTTCATTTCTTTACTTATGTTATTCTCCTTTCATTTCTCCTTCTATTTTCCTTGTTATTTTTTGTTTTCCTCCTTTCATTTATCTTTCTATTTTCTTTGTTTTCCCTTCTGTTATATTTTCCTCTCTTTCCTTATGTCATTCTTTGTTTTCATCATCTATACTTTCCTATGTTATTCTTTGGTTTTTCTATCTTTTATGCTATCGCCTCCTATTTCTATCATTTCCTATGTTTTTATTTGTTTTTCTCCTTCATGTGACGTCATAGCGGTGAACGACGTTCACGTTTTAGAGAGACGGCAAAACCATGGTGGACGCGTTCTCGTTATGAGTAGTGGACGAGGGAGATGACGTGACGCATGCGCAGATCTTCAAAATGACGTAATCTCGTGCCAGTCGACGGGCAAATCGAAAGGTCGTAAATGATGTAAATGATGGTGGTGATGGACTGGACTTGGTGGTGGTGATGGTGGTGGTCAGGGGGAGGCTGGGGGCGGCAATCCCTATATGTTAATTTTTTAGTAGACACGTTTCATAATGCTATATAATGCAATAAAATAGTATGCTCGTTCGCATGCTCAGCCCCCGCCCTTCAAAACGGCCCATAGTGTTGGTTGTTGTTGTTGTTGTGGTGGTGGTGGTGGTGGTGGTGGTGATGTGATGGTGGTGATGGTGATGTGATGGTGGTGAGGTGTTGAAGTCAACTGACTCATTGTAGCCTATAACAAAATCTTTCAATACATGTCTATTCTTTTCTGTTAAGCTTGGAAAATATTGATACAAATGATGTACACGTTTCTTATATTTATGTTCGTCCCACAAATTGATATCGTCTATATTTGTTTTATGTTTCGTACTATCATGGAACGATGAGTTGTAGTTCTAATGGATGCTTAAGTATGGAGAATGAAAACATGCATAACGACCATGTACATTATAGCGATCATACAATTATCAATTTCACATCAATACTAATAATGCTTTTCCGGGAATAAATCCTTAATTTATTGATTTGTATTTAAGTATTCTTCGCTGATTATTCATTCACATTCAATGCAAATTTTAATAATACATATACTTGTTTTATTTACACTTTTCTTCAACTGGTTCTTGTTCATTCTCACAACCTGGTAAGATTTATATTGTATTACTCTCTGGAGCCTATAACCAACAAACTTTGCATTTGTATACCTTAGGCTCCTTCATATCCTCATTTCCAATTTTGTTATAGTCATTATTTATAAGTAACGACAAGTAATACAAAGTGATGTAATATATTTCTATGTATTTATGTTTATTCTTAACATTATTTTTTCTTGTAAACCAAACTTACAATATGTATTTAGGAAAAATGAAATTTGAAATGTGAATATTATGAAATAAAAGCGAACCTGAAACCTGACTTGAAGCCTCCATTAGTCAGCAGAGATCAGAAAAATAGAAATCTTATTGAAAATATCTCTTCTCAGTCCATATCATCTGCAGGCGTGTATATTTAATAAGCTTTCAACGAGCATCTAAAACAGCTCTTACTCAAAACTCAAAAGGCCTCCAAATATTCGGCTATGGTCTTATGTCAAACGTCCTACCAATATGGCTTATCTCTTGAACATGGTCTTACAATATTTCAACATGAAAAATGCTCCTCTCACTATTCCCGAGGGGAATTACTGCAAGCGGAAAGTGGGGTGCCACAGTCGAGAAAATCTTCAAATGAGATTAACCTGGCCATATTGATGGGAAATGAAATTTTATTCGGTGCAAATTAGCGCGACATTTTGCACGACAACATTTGCAATATATGGGACCACGAGAAGGCTGGCTCTGCAATTTATGATATTTGGCTATCAGTTTGGTTCTCTAATTCCGCCATTTTTCTCATAGTCATGCCCTCACGCGCTTATCTCGAGCATTTCATATTTTCAAGCGTTTACACCGATGAAAGTTTGAATCAAAATTTCGCCGGCTTGGACAAGATGAGAATTTTCAATTTGTAACTGGCCTTGGAAGAAGTTTTTCATATGTGACTGTGAAGTTAAAATATTTATCAATAATCTGGACATGTTGATATGAGCGTATATTGGTATTCTCATGGGGCGTAGTTGAGGACGTTATCTCAACATCCCACGAATTAAAGAGTCGTGGAAAGGGTAACTCTTTAGTTATCGATAGCCCCACCAGATATCACGAGCGAAAATGTTTCGTAATGTTTTAAAACTAAGCTATGAATTGCATAGATATGGCCAGCTCTTACGAATTGGCACGTTTCTACAAGCATAGGCATTCGGACACAAAATTTTCCCACGGGATTGTTGCCTGTTGCCCAAATTCCAATTTCTAACTTTGCGAGGAAGCAAATCGATTAAAGAAAAACGTTGACACGGTATTATCATCATTATAGAATACTATATAATTATGAAATAAAAATGAATAATAAACTAACTCATTGCCCCAAAAATGAGGTGATGGTTGCCTGAATATGGGATGACAGTTGCCCGAATATCAGTAATTAAAAAAGATTCGGGGGAGGGGGGGGGGGGGTGGGGCGGCACCCCTGCCTCGTATGACTATGTGTACAAGGAACAACTGGAATGAGGATAACTTGATGTTCGGAATTCATAAGATCAACCGAACTCGGTACTTATTTTCTTTTCCTTCTCTCAACCCAGGTGCAGGTATGATGTAAGCATCATCGTGTTTTGAATTAGCAAGTGGGTGCCTGTTAGCTGGCGACTGGTTGGAATGTTCCCAGGGAGAGGAGCGTGTATGTTGTATGTGCGGAATTTTAATTAAATCCAGTGACAGGGCTAACTACATGTATGTAACGCGATTAAAAACACCATGATCGATGATCATTGTTGTTGGATCCTAAGACCTACCTGCAAATGTAATAACAAAACTTTGTTCAAGAATATAAAAAAATCCCGACGGAGATGATATTCACATTGATATGAAGATCTGCAAAAGCGAACATATTATTTTGTTTAACATAACTATAAGCATCTGAGCATGAGAAAGCAAATGATGAGTGGTAAATCTCTCTCTTTCTCTCTCTCCCTCTAGATCTTTCTCTCTCTCTCTCTCTCCCCCCTCCCGCTGTATTATTCCATCATTCTCTCTCCCTTTCTTCCCATGTCGCCCCTATCTCTATTTCTCTCCATTTCCTCTATGTCTCCGTGAAACCGACTTTGTACATGTATCTTATCTTCCCCTGAAGTGTTCAATTTTTCTTATCTTCTGATACTCGCTCTCTCTCTCTCTCTCTCTCTCTCTGCCTCCTACTCACTAGAAATACATCATCTCTTGCTATTCTTCCCTCCTCTCTCTGTCTCTCTGAAACTTTCAATCCGTCTCTTCCTTTCCATATCTCCTGCATTGTTTCTTGTTTTAATGTTCTCTCTCCTACCCGTCTGTCAAAAACAAACAAACAAACAAACAAACAAACAAACAAACAAACAAAAACAAACAAACAAACAAACAAAAACAAAAACAGAATATAGATTAAGTTTCATACGTAATTAATTTATTTTTCTTTTCAAGGGTATTAATCATTGTACTGATCTATCTTAGCTTCTAATGTAATTTTCTGTGTAAATTTTGTATTGTATTTTGTATTCTTATGAAAATTGTATTTTTTATCTTCATTTTGTTGGAAATGAAAAAATAAAATATGAAAAATATGAAAAATATGAAATATTTGAAATGTTTCACTCAACAAAATTATCTTCTCCTTTCCCTCTCCATCTCTCAGAAACATATGGCCTACTTGTCTTTTCCTTATGTCCTTTCATGTTTCTTTCGTCACTCTCTCCTGCCTGTCCTGCTCGTCCTTCCGAATCAAAACCATCTCTTACTGTTTCTAGAAATTCTCCCTTCCCTTTCTTATACATGTCCCTTCCTTCCCCTAGCTTCTTCAGAGTTTCTTCTCTGCGGATGCTCTCTCTGCAGTTCGTCCCTCTGAATGTTCCCTCCTCCGAATAACATCATGTACTTGGGCGCGCGTGGACGCGGCCCAAGTTCAAAAGCTCGTCACCGCGAATTGTGTCGCTCGAACTTGACAGAGCCGACTGGGGCGATATAAAAATCACAGCACGGGGCGACCCCTCCGATAGTAGCCCGAAAGCGGACGGTTCTCGCCGACAAAGGCCGCTAATATTTCACACAGATGCCCTCCAATGTTTTCTCTTGAAAACTGTCACCTGTCGTATAAAATGAAATTCCGGTATGATGAGGGGAGAAAAAAAAGAGAAAGAAATGAAATAAAGTAGAAAGAATTAGAGAGTCAGGAGAGAGAACGAGAGTAAGATGAGAAATGGGACGGGAGAAAATTGAGAAAATTGGGCGAATTTCGGTCTGTTACTGTTACAAAGGTAATTCCCGTAAGCGGAAAAACAAGAATGACGTAGTGAGATGGGATGTTAGAGAACTGCGTACGAGGAAGAGAGAGAAAGAGAGAGAGAGAGAGAGAGAGAGAGAGAGAGAGAGAGAGAGAGAGAGAGAGAGAGAGAGAGAGTAATAAGGGGAGAAATAACTTCGGAAAGTTGTTACTGTTGCCGATTTTAATTTGATTATGGTTGTGATATGGTTTAGAGCCGGGGTGTAATTTTAGAAGTGAAGTAATTCATTTTTAGATTACACCCAAGGTCGTTATGTTTTGACACTGAGATGTTGAGGCTTTTTTTCTCCATCATTTTTTTTTCTCTCTGTACCCTGATGGTCTAGTTCATACTGCTTCAGTGAGTGGAGTAACATGTGGGTATGCAGAGAGTCGAGCAAGAAGGCATAACATGTTTGTCGCAAAACTTGAGGAAGTTCATTTCTCGAACCCTTTGAACAGTTGAATTACAAGGGAAGTGATACTACTTCAAAATAAATCTGTGGTGCATAGATTATGATTTTGCAGTGTGGCCTGTAATATTGAAAATTACATATTCTTTATCATAAATACGAAATTAAATAAATAATTCTAGATGTCTCTCATTGAATTGATTTGTTTTATTGTCGAACCTAATTTTTGTCTGAACTTTTCTTATGAATTTAAATTTCCTTGGCAGAGAAAACAGGAAATAGAATTTTTAATCTCGTTATTTTTATAGGTGAAGTACTTTGTATAAACATTAACAAAATCCTATTTCGTCATAACTCTATTTAAAATATGAGCATATGCGTGGAGAGGGGGGTTAGGTCTACAGCCCCCCCCCCCAATATTTTAAAAGTTCCGATATTCGGGCAGCCACCACTTATCATATTCAGGCGAGGTGCCCGAGAGTGTCATTTGCAGATCGTAGTGTATTAAAAAAAAAATGTTTAGCCCTCCATAGACTTTTTTATTGAGTCAAATAAAAGTAACATTTTACAACTCAGTGAAACTGATATGTATCTTTTAACTCAAATAGAACACAATACTTTTACATTCTCTCATTTTCGCTTATACAAACAAAGGTTTAAATGACTGCCATTTGAATTTTTTTTAAATGTTGTATTTAGTGTATTTTGATGATGAATTAACATTTTGTACCATTATGGTACAAAATGTTTATAACAAAGGTATCGTTTTTTAGTCTGCTTGTGGCTCTCATACCAATTGCTTATTGGATGCTGAATTACATTACCCAGTCTATCTCGGCTACCTTCAACTTTCAAGCATGCAGCATTCAAGGAATTCCATCATACCAGGTACCACATTACTGCACCTGTGTCGAGAAAAGTTACTGAAGATACCATGTCGAAGGTTACATCAAGCACCTGCTGGAGATTCGAACTGAAGAAATTATCAATAATTGAATGAGAGGTGTCGTGGTTCATTGGATACGTCAGCGGTCACATTGTTCGCGGTTCGAGTCCCGGACGCGGCACCAATGTCATTTGACAAGTCATTAATCTATATTTGCCACTCTCCACCCAGGTGTATAGTTAAGGGATACCTGGTAATTCTTGAATGCTTTCAGCGCCTTAGGGCAGCTTGGATGAAGCCAAGGTGTAGCAGTACTTTGCAGGCGCCTTGAGCATCCCCTGGGATGGCTATGTCGTCATCATAAATGTAAATATTGATTAATATGTAATCCTACAGGTGAAGGAATTATCCTTAATATATACATGTATAAAAACAATAATACAATATCAGTTTTGGGAATAAGCAATTGGGGGATTGAAAGTTTGTCACCAATTTCGAAACGAAGATGAGGAAATTAAATCGAGCCCCTAATAAGATTAAAATAAACTAAGAGAATATTTTGTGGTTTATACTACAGCTCAAACGGTAACAGTAAGGTTGAATCGTGTTTTTAGTAACGGAAATGATTAAAAAACTGGAAATTAAAATTAGATATAAAATAATAGTTCATTCTTGTAACACTTTTTGGTGATCAAAATGCGATTGACAGTTTAGTCGTGGTCCAAGATTTGCGTCTGTCCCACCAAAATTATTTTCATCAGTAACTGCATTCCAGGAAATCAATCCTTAAAACCCAAGCTTTCAGAACTTGACAAAGCAATCTCCTAATTTCGTCTGTTGCCTCCGTCAACAAAAAAACTCATTTTTCTTCCCGGCGACCCCCTTTTCGATAATGAATGAGCAAGAATTACAGCCACGGCTATTATTGTTCTCTACAGAGAATTAAACTATGCCTGGCAAACAAACATAATTTACTCCAACAAAAAAAGTTAAGTTAACAAGTGAATTCCACGCAAGACAAATGACTTGTAACCCAATCTGGATTTAGAGTATTGGTCGCGCGCTACTTAAGTTTTTCGCTACCAGTGATGTGAAAGTTTCCGTATGCACGCCATAAAGAATCAGGTTTCACCAGACTGAAGGGGTTAAAAGGTCCGGAGTCGCAGACAGTATGTTCGTCGCCACTTTCTGAAACGCGCGCGTAACTTCATACTTTAATCAATTTGGCAAGGTATTTTAGGTCGCCCTGGCAGACCTTATAGACTTGTCATGCTATTTCCAGCATGATGTATGTATCCCTCCTTTTCTCATGCGAGCGATTAAAATTCCTGGCGCATGTATGCAACCCAATAATACGAATAATTATTCGGCGATCAATTTAGGGGTGGGTTAGTTTGTTATGGATTTGAAAAGGTAGCTTAGTATTATGACAGCTCGCATTAAACTCTGACAGAAAGTTATTCGGGTCACTTAAAAACATTTATTTTCTTATTTCGAGTACTTAATAGAGAGACTGTAGAAATGTAGGTCTCATGGTAGTTCGGTTCCCTTATAACAATAAATTACATTTTTGTATAGGGCTTAATAATAATGTTTCTAAACGTTTTACATACATGTAGCAGTTCCTTACGTCATTGGATTTTCAGCCCGCACACAATGCCTTCAGTATCTTTAGTCACTGTACGAGGAGTATGTTCGACGTTCACATGCATGTATGTATATACGCATGTACTGGTATGCATGTAGAATAATAGCAAAATTAGCGACAACAAAGACCTTTTCAATCAGGGGCATCACTGGAACATTTTGAATGGAGGGTAGGGGTCAAAGGAAATATGTTGACGAGTCTACCTAAATATCTTTCTTCTCCCCAACAAAGGCTTATTTCAAACTTACCTGCGAGGAGGCGGCTCATAGATGTAAAGACATTTAAACAGGAATTAAACCAAAGCAAACAAACAAAGCAAAACAAACAAGAAACAATAGAGACTATAAATTTCTAAATTTGCCGACAGAGTTAAGAGAGGTGCTCAGATTTACGAATTCGCCAAATATAATTCAACCCATGGATTTGATGCAGAAGAAAAGATGAAGCAGGTTTTACAAACCCCCTGTAACAACGCCCCTGTCTATGAACCCCCACATGGTTCTAGATGGCTGGTCAAAGGACGTTATTGTCGTTGCTGGGATTCGAATTCGGGCCTGCCGATCCACAGTAACCACTAGACCACCAAATCACTGCATCATATTTTTAAATGTTAAATTTTTTATGCCGTCCCTATGTTTCTCATATTTTTATTGTGGTGTGTGTGTGTGTGTGTGTGTGTGTGTGTGTGTGGGAGGGGTATTATAATTTTGTGCATGGCGTCATGTGTAGGAAGAGGGTACTACACTGATAACCCCATTTGAACTGTCAAACTAAGCCACTAATCCGTTAGCTTCTTCGCCATCCAAATAATTATTCCCAACACGTATCTTACTGCCAGTCACACCCATTCCCCCAGCTATAATTCAAAGTGACTTTCGCTACTCGTAACAAACACATCATCAACACCGTTAGGTTGATTGCACTGTCATTTTTTTGCATAGTTCTGTTCCATATCATGCTCTCTCAAAATATGAAAATGCAGATACAAAACAAAGTTTAGAGAAGCCAGGAAGATCAGGCTAGAAAGAGATAATAAGCAGACATCGAGGCGCTACCTTCTCGTTGGATTGGATTTGTAGAAATTACAGAATCTTCCGGCATTGGTTATCATACACCCAGTCCAATTTCTGATGATAGATGACCAGTCAAGTTCACCTCGCTCGTTGGATTCATGGGGGTATGATGATGCTGTGATGACTAGTACTCTCTCTCTCTCACTCTCTCTCTCTCTCTCTCCTCTCTCCCCTCTCTCCTCTCTCTCTGTCTCCCTCTCTCTCGCTCTCTCTCTCTGTATCTTTGTCTCTGTGTGTGTCTCTCTCTCACCCTCTCTCTCTCCCCCCTCTCTCTCACCCTCTCTCACTCTCTCACCCCCTCTCTCTCTCTACGTCTATCCGGGGTCCCCCTTCTCTCTATCTCACTTTCTCCTTCTTTTCATGTTTGTCATTCCTCTCCCCTTTCTTCTATCCTCTCTCTCCCCCTCTCCCCGACCCCTCTTCCAATTCCAGGCTTTCATCACAAATTCAAAGTGCAGAAACATTTCGATCTGTCAGTTTGTCATGGTTTGCTTGATATCTTGATATGTAGGCCTATAATATGAAAGTTCTGACGTGTCTCCCCGAATCTGAAGATTGCAGTGGTAGTGCTGGGCACCTTTCTTTATGGATGTATTAACTTTCCCTCAACACCACTCCTCCAACACCATTAAAAAAAAAAAAAAAAAAAATAGAGGAGACGAGAAATCGCTAAGCGTCCACTTTGGCAACGTGAAATTGCAATTAATTAACAGCCAAACTGGTAGATCTGGTGATGATAGTGTCATTTTTATTCATACACATGTGTCAGTCATGCAATGCTCCTCACTCGCTTCACACGTCCACTGCTCGTACAGGATATGCAAGGTGACATGCCTAGAGTAGTCCCGGCACCACTCGTTCATTATCAAGCGCCGTGGGTCATTTCCCCGTCTCTCTGAATATGTAGGCTTAGCCAGTGGCGGGATTGGGAGGGGGATACAACCGGCCCTCGCCCCCTTTTTTTTTGCTTCTCAAAACATTTTCTTTTTGGTGCGTAAATTATCGTTTACATATGTAATATTTTATTTTTCTTTTCTTTAATCTTAATCTTAATCTTTTTCTCTACTCTTTCTTGTCAGATTTTGGGGGAATTATGTCCCCCCCCCCTCCTTTGCAAAAAAAAAAAAAAACAAAAAACAAAAAAACAACACACACACACACACAAAAAAAAAACCCCCAAAACAAAACAAAACAAGATCAGCCTCTGGACTTAGCGACCAACATCTACACCTTACCAATCTTCTAACCTCCCCTTCATTCCATCATTCTTTCACATCAGGGGCGGGCGTCGCTCAAACGAAGGGCGGGGTGCCGAAAACTTTCAAAAGGGCAAAGAAGTCTTCAAAACAAAGGTTCTCAAAATTAACATGTACAACAGTTATGGATTCATCGACCGAAAGTGTGAAAATTCAAAGGTGATGTCACCCCTCCCTCCGCCCTTTAGATGTGCAGGCATTACTGTCTTATTTACTGATATAATACTGATTCCTTTCAATAATCCACGGTCCAATCGTGGATAATGATTTTAAAAGTAACGCTTCATTTTCGATGCATACCTGTAAGAAATGATATTTTTCCTCAGCCTGTATACTGGACTGAAAGCCCGCAGAAATGGGTGCACGATCTCCACACACTAGGGAGTATTCTACTACAACGACTGCGTTCACATTGCGTGCAATGCGAGCTTTGGAAGTTTGGACAACTGGGTTTGTGGTAGATTTAATAAAGGAGCATTCCCAAAATCAATCAATTACTGGCTATACTGACGAAGTCTATAAAGGCAATTCGTGAAAACGCCAGTAATTCTAAGCAATGCTTTCACTGTTCATTTATCATTCACTTTTTTGTATGATGTCATCTTCGCATGGCGATTCTAAGACAGAACCAGTTGTCGACGCAGTCCTATATGTCTGGCGAATGACGCCGAGTGCGCAACGGGTAGAGCTCGAAACACAACGTCACTGCTGACGTATAGACTGGGTGTACCGTCTTACCTCGACATGCCTCAATACAATGATGCATTCTTGTTTCTTAACTAGACATCTTTCATCACCGTAAACCAGTCGAAATGATAAGAATACAAGTAAAAAATAATATGATTGGATCTTTTGTCAGTTTGGTGAGTATTGCGTGACGAGTCGCCAGACACCACCTGTTCAACGCAATCGTCTAAGGGGCTGGTTGCGGGCAAGGTGTAAATTTGAAAACAAGGAGTAGACTTAAGAGAAAGATAAAGGGCTCACCAAAGATTGCCCATTTCGTCATTGCCTGCTGGAGATGGAAAAACAATGACTTGAAATTGAGTGGCGTAATCCGTCTCGTATTAAGGATGGTGGAGCCGACATGTTATGTCGTTTAGCTCAATTTCGAATGCAGTTCCAAGGGTCCGGACCAATAAATCGTGTCAAAGATCAATTATCACTTACATCTCATGATCCATTGTTTTGGTCTATTGTGTTAAGGATTCCCTTCTTACCTTTAGGGGACTCTATTTCGTCTTAGGGGCATCCTTCGAGGATGGTGAAAGGGGGTGTCGCAACAAAATTTGCCAAAAAGTTTCCTCTTATTTTGAAACAAGCAAATATCCCCTTAAAATGGAGGGGGGGGGGGGGAGCCTTCAGATTTTTAAATTGTATTTTTGAATTGACTGACAATAGTGAAAGAGGTCTTATAAGTTACAAATTAACCTGCAATAATTTTGCATTTGCCGACAAATATTGTGAACGAGGGGCGTCACCCCCTTCCCATTTAGCGAAGCAATAAGTTTCGTTGGAGTAATTCTCTCTATTATGATGATAAATCTGGGTTTGCATGAGCTTAGCGCTTTCGACTAGAATAGCGTCTCTAAGCACTTTTACAGTTATTATTTCCTCAGTCATCATCGAGATTCATTCAGGAACTTAATATGTGCACCATCTCCATTCACTGTGGAGTATTCCTACCATACGGTCACTGTGAGGACACGTTCCTATTTCTGTCTTGGATATACCGCGGCAAATGATGTTCAATTTCTTGCCAAAAGGACATCAGCGCCGGGGCTCGAACCCACGACCTTCGCATCTCCAGTCAAGTGCTCAAACCACTCGACTACGACACCTCCATTGAGGGTAAATCATGTTTTTCATTAAATTGTTCCAAGTTCACATTGGGTGGTAAATTTTGTGTGTGTCTCACACGGTACCCTATATGGTGCCGACATAATAATAATAATATTCTAGATTTATATTGCGCCTAATACATCTATGACGTCTCTAAGCGCTTTACAGACATATTATTATCCCGGTCATCGGATTCATGGCTTGTCCGCACACAATGTATGCACCTTCTCCACTCCCTAGGGATATTCCAGCCAGGCTCCTTTTGCAGACGCGCACAATGCTGATCAATCCACAGTGACTTTCGCATCCTACCGGGTACCCATTCAACACCTGGGTGGAGAGGAGCAATTTAGGTAAAATGCCTTGCTCAAGGAAATATTGAGTGCCGGGGATCGAACCCACGACCTTCGCATCTCCAGTCAAGTGTTTAAACCACTCGACTACGACACCTCTACTGGGCATGGGCTGGGTTCAATACAATGGAAATGAATTAAAATCGGCGGCGCTCCTTATGCAACGTAGAAAATCGCCTGTGTGACTCCCCATACGTTATGTCACACCGACAACACCCATACCTAACCCTTTATTTCGTTACTTCATATTTTAATGAACAGTATGCTTCGAAGGCTTATCTTTTGTATTTGAATAAGATACCTATAAAAGACAAACCTTTATATTTCAATTCATTCGCAGGCTCTCACAACATGTCTTGCATGTTTATTTCAATAATTATTTGGGTCAATGTATACTTTAAATATTTCTTTCGTCAATTTATCTTTCATAAATTATCTTCTGTCTTCCAGTCTTGTATATTAATCGATTAATCGTGTTGTATCAAGCTGTCTTCCTCTAAATATGACGATTCGAAGGATCATTCTCTTTATTTTTATATAATGTCCTCTCACCTATAATTTGATGTCTGAGTAACGATGTATACCTCTTTTCGTAGCAAAATCGACAAAAAGAACTGAAGTCGGGTTTTCTGCCCTACCCTCGAATCCAAGAAAACGTCGCCATTCAATTAGGTTCCGTACATCCCATCACTCTTTAGACAAGTAACAAAGGAAGCACTTACAAAGCCCCCAAACATTGCTAAGCCTCCTCTTAAAAAGTGCTTTTATAAGAAGAAGAAGCTACTACACTTGTGTTCCAATCACAAACTGCTACTTTCGATTGCGAGGAATAATACTCAGAGTTAAGGGAGGACGACAGCTGACGGGGTATTTTGAGGGGGATGGGATGATCATCCCGGAAGTGAGAGGGGAGGTGGGTGATGGGATCAAGAGATTACGACAATCAGAATCATGAGCCAAGGAAATTTGGGAAAAGGTTGAATTTTGGTGCAAAAGTCATACTGAGTATTGACTGAAATGGCATCTCCCTCTTTTTTTTTGTCAGTGTAGTTGTTTCTTCAACATGCGTTATGGAACATCTCTATGAAAAAGGTTTTCAATGTATATATGCACACAATTTTTTCTTTACCAGTTTTGATTTCGGATGACATGCATGTGACAAGTTCTTTTCATTATTATGACGAATTGAATATCAAATTTCAATAAACTATGTCATTATTGGTAAAGTAATTATTGAATCTACGATTCGGCGACCAATATTCCCTCTACCTAATATCAATTTGTGCACCATCCCCACTCCATTTGGAAATCATTCTATAGTACCACTGATATGACTGCATGATAAGGCAGGTAAGAGAATTCATTAATACCCAACGATCCTCTCTTTCTCCACGACGCAGCCGGTCTTGACGACAGCTATCAGAGATGCGGCTGGTATCAGAAAATGGACCTGGAGCTGGGCTTGGAACTAGATCTGGTCCTGGATCTCAAACACCCAAATCCTGGTATACGCGGTAAATTTTTTAGGTTTTTTTGATCGACTTGTCCGGAACATCATCAATATAATTATACAGTGTTTAAAAAATGGCGTCGAAAGAGCGTTTAGATAATAAAAGTTATCATAATTCCATCCGAAGAGCATGATGAGTATTGAACCGTGGGCATGGTGGGTATTAATTGGCTGTTTCATTTGGCTTCGGAAAATCCTGTTCTAATAATCTAAAAAAAATGTGTTTAGTAAAAGCCACCCTGAATAAAAACGGGTTATCTTCCTTACATCTTCTTTTCAAATGTAATGATTTTCAAATTGAAAAGGAAGAACCAAAAGTTCTTCAGGATTTGACATAGCATCATAAAATTATCCTGCGGTGGAAGATTGTTATCATTTGATTAAACCGTTTAAGTCTAATCGATTCTAGGCGGAAATTTTCTCAAATTAGTTCTGGGATGAGGTAATCCTGAACTCTCCTCGAGGAAGACGAACGGGATATAAGACGCTTCAAAGTGGGTTAACTAGAGATGACTTCTGCCCCCACGTCACCGATGTCGACCGCAGATGGGAATCTCGTCATCGAGGAGGAGGTTGAATCAGGTTTGGCATATCGAGGGTGGGTAGGGATTTTCAGTTTTCTTGTTTTTGTTTTGATTCTTCGTACTGATGGAATAAAAACGAAGTTTGAAATAATTGTACATAATTTTTGTTGTACCCTTGCGGGTAGGATTGAATGTCAATCTTGAATGTCGAAACTTGTTTCATTATTGCAAACCTGCGCGAAGATGATGGCAGGAGCATTTACTTTGACCTTAACATAATTTCTGCAACTTGTACATGCTGTACTACTTGAAGTATTAGGATTTTTAAAATTTCAAGAGTTGGACATTTCCATACATTTTGGAGGAAAGAAATGTGAACATTCGTCCGCAAATTTTGAAAATCTGATGCCTTCTTCTTCATGTTCTTACTTGCTTGTTTGAGAATTTTAGCTACCTTGTCATGCTTGTTGACAAAAATGAACCAACACCCCCATTCAAAATGGTTTAGGGACACCCCTGGGTTTTCTTTTCTTTCCTAATCTGAAATATATAAAACATTCCCCTTACAATGATCAACTGTCTCGATAAGATCCCCTCTCTTCCAGTCTTCAATAACATGATATCCAACGTTATACCTTGAACTTGTAACAATAAATTTCAACAAACAACAGGTTGCTTCATAATGACCACTGCACCAATTTGGAATGACTCTAACATGCCTAAGGGTCAAGTTTGGCATCGATCAGTGTGTCTTTCAGATGTCCATGCCTTGGGTATCCCCTCCTCACCAGGGACATAGGATCATCAGCAGTAGCCCCCCAGGGACTGTCTCAAGATCCTGACAAGAAGCTGCCCAAACTCATCGGAAATCTCCTTGTAAAAACAGTGTCGCGGGCGCGCCGAGCGGGAAGAAGGGGGAAGGTTGCCCAATTAGGTTCCAATTTGTTACAGACTATGCACTTGATTGCAGATATATTGGGCTCGAATTGGCGTCGTCATCTTGAGTGGTTTGTAAAAGAGCGGAAAGGTTCATTGCCTAGATCTGTGTACTTCAACTTCCCGTCATCCCATCCGCCAACCCGTCCTCCTTCCACCCCTAAGGAACCCTGGGCTTGGTTGCTGCTCAAGGCTTTTACCAAGATACATTTTCAGCCTTCAGTTTGAAGTTTAGCTCTCATCTTGTATTAAGACCAACAACTTAAATTTGTTAACTCAGTGTTATGGCAGTTTGGACATCCCAGTATAGTGAAGCCACAAATCTAAGGTACTCTTCAACATAGAAAAAAGTAAATGATGAAATGTGCGTTCGAAATTTGTGGGAAGCAAAATTTTATGGCTAGTGACAATCATGACGTTCATTTAAAAATCGCAATGATATCCACGATTTTGACCTTTTAATACGGCGGTAAGAATAGTATACCCATCGAAAATTATTATCAATTATTATAATTATGAAAAAATATATATATAGAAAAATTAGAATATTTCTTTATCCTGTGTAATAAGAATGGTTGATCATTTTTCTGAAAAGGATCTGGTAAGGTTTTTGTTTTATTTTTGTGCGCTTTTGTTTACCTTGTAAGACAGGTTGATAAACAAATCTACTGCTTTCATTCTAACGTCAAAATGTTAGGACCTTTAACAGATAATGACAGTTAACGACAGTTAATCAAAACGATAATGATTATAAATGATAAATGATGATGATAATAAAAACTGAGCATCTTAAAATTTTCAAAGGGTGCAGGCATGCCGCGGGCTTACGTCGTTGGTGAACATCTTTCTGGCTATCCATAATGCTTTTGTGAATAGTGCAGACTTGAAAACTACATACATTTAAAAAAAAAATCTGTCAACACATATCCTTGATTTAGGCTAGGTGTAAGAACTGATCAGTGTGTTTGAAGAGAAGCGATGATCCTTCTCAATCCCTCGTCTTCTCTCTATGGACTCTTAAAGGATGTGCCGTCCTCTCTGAAGATCAGGGTTAACCAATGTTGCGGTTTGTATTACTCTTCCTTTCGACATCTAACGCCTTTTCCTCTACATCTCTCTCTTTCTCTCTTTCTCTTCTCTCTTTCTCTCTCTCTTCCCTCTCTTTCTTTCTCTTTCTCCCTCTTTGGGTATACATAAATCTGCAAGGAGATGGGATATAACACGATTATTTGCAACTTTGGAAGTACATTCTTTCTAAATCTAATTCCTCTTCTCCCATATCTCTCTCTCTCTCTCTCTCTCTCTCTCTCTTTATTCTCTGTGAAAATAAAAGTGCAAGAAGATGGAAATTAGCAAAATTATTTGCAATTCTCCAGGAATTACATTACATTTATTGTATCTTTTGTAATGAAAGGTATGAAGAGAATAAGACAACTTTGATTGATTTCACGTACTAGTATTCTCTTCTTTTTTTTTTACATCATATATATATATATATATATATATATATATATATATATATATATTTATATATTCATTTTTCTCATCTCATTCTCTCTCTCTCTCTCTCTGCCTTTCCTCTTGAAAAATGCAAATGTATAAAGAAGAAAGAGGATAGCAATAATAAGAACGATTTGCCAGTTATCATGTAGTTTTCAATATTCTAAGGAAACAACTTTATCTATTCGCCGTTACATGTGCCAACGAAAAAAAAAGCTAATTGCAATTCAATTCAATTCAATAATGGTTTTCATTTAAAACGACAAACAATGCCTTGCAGCCCAAGGCTGAATTGTGTATGTTTTACATCGTTGTGCATACATAATACAATCTGTAAGTATATTTATTTCACATTAAAGCATACAAACGATTATAGCATTAAAATATAAGTTTTTATGGCATTTACATATGATAATTTAGATTCCATAACATGTAGAGAATATTATTCGCATTTAAGAATTGTCTATACAGGTTTAGAAAAAAATAATAAAATACAGGTAATGAAAAGGAAAGTAAGAATTTTATTTACGTTGTTAAATATAAAGCTAAAATTAGTAATTTGTAATTCATTTAAAAGATGTATCTACATGTTTATAACCCTTCCATGTTTAAATTATTCAGGATGACTATTTTTTTTTTATTGCACCGGTACATTTCAATACACACATGGGTTATGGAATACATTAAATACAAATATACAATAAGTATTATACAAATATACATGTATATTAAATTATTCACTATTGAGCAAGTTTAATCACGATAACCCTCTGATCTCTCCTGTTTAATTTCCTTTCATATTGTTTATTTAAAGTCATAAGTGCATAAGAGAATGAGTGAATACAATGCAATCATAAAGAATAATTAGAAGATAAGGAAGCCCAGCTGACAATGTATGAATATACAAAAATTAAAGATTTATAGAGAATGTATTGTAGAAGTTTGTTAATAAGCTGGTAATGAAGGTTAAAATGCACCCCTGACATGCCTGATGAAGAACAGAGAGAAATGGAAAACACAACAGCATCAAATAATACTAACTCTTCGACTACTGAATTCTCTCCTTCTCATACATTTAACCCTTTCAGGACAGGAATTTTTAAAGGGCCAAATTTATCACATTTTGTTCTTCAAATTGGCAACAATAATATTGTTATTTTAGTGCTACAAGGTTCTATATAAATTTATAAATTATAAGGTGTAATGTCTTTGAAAACAATATACATGGTTACAAAATTTGTCGAAAAGTTGCCAATTTTGATAAAAAACAATGATTTTGAACCTCTCAATGTGTTGCCAATTTAAGGATTTTAAAGCTTATTCTCCTTTTTAAAACTCCTGGCATCAAACCAGTATGGTCATGTAACAAAAAATGAACAAAAAATAAACACACATTTTTTGCTCTTTCTACTCATGCATCTGGTATATTTTTTAGAGCTCTAAATCAAAAGTTATTGAGCCTAACCACAAAATGTGGTCAGTTGTCTTGAAAGGGTTAATACGGAAACCATCCAGTTCCAGCAGACAATGGTTAATACTGATCTTCCAAAGGGCCCTGGAATTATTATTACACAAGCATTGTGAGGTACCCATTTAATACACCCGAGTCGAGAGGGACATAATGTGGGAAAAAACACAGTCTAAGCTAAGACGAAGGACCGAGCAAGGGTCGACCCCAGGACCTCTTGTTTGAGAGTTGAGAGCCTTAGCCAAGCAATATAACACAAATCTATCAAATGAAAGATACGTTTCAAACACATTTGCCTTTATTGTCATATAGCGGCTTCATATCCTCAACATCAGATTACATCCTCGCTTCGTCTTGGAACTCTTGATCTCTTGCTTCCGGATTTGGTTTCCTTCTCCAAAAAAATTAAATCTGCCATAAACTCACAGATCTTCAGAAGATGTGTATATCCTCCAAGATTGACTTGTCCTAGAATCTTGTTTGACAGATTGCAAATCCATGCTGCATATTAAAATTCTGGAAGATATTATACTCCTTGCAACCCAGTCACACCGCGAAACCGACTCCAAAACTGACCGATGATCGACAAAATACTGGCTGATGTAGTGTATGTTCGGTCCATTTTCGATCTGGCGTTCAGTCTCGTAGGATTGGCTTGGGGTAGTGCGACACATGCTTCGGTGACAATTGCTCCCCTGACAATTTTGTTTTCACGTCAACGTTGGCCCAAACCCTATATATAACCCAGTCCTAAACATAACCTATAACCCAAATGCAACCCTAAGGCCCGTGTTCTCGAAAGTGGCCTAAGTGAAGCCTGGCTTAACTTAAGCCACTGATTTATGGAAGGCCATTCGTCAGCACACAAGTCCCGTATAAATTACTATATTTATGTAACAAAGTAAAGAAACTGAATTATTTTCTGGCATCAAATGAGCATTAGAAATCAATTCTATCGTGTCAGTTTTTGTATTTGCATTTAATCCCAGAACTATTGTGATTTTGTAAGATTAAAAGTGGGTGACATTTGGCTCTCCATAATTCGGTGGCCTAAATCTACACACTTAGACGGGGGCTTCAGTTAGGCACCTTTGGAGAATACGGGCCTAAGTCCCTAACCCTGTACCGCTGACGTAATAAAGCCCGGAGCGATTGTCACAGGAGCGTATGTCGCAGCACTTGCTAAACCGACTCCAAACGCGCCCATTTTGGGTGTGAAGTACAGTTCTGTATATATAATGTCCGGTTCATTTTCGGTCTGGTGTTAGTCCGGTGTGAACAGGGGTGTTAGAACTTACTATTTGTTCGGGTATAATTATTTCGATGGCTAGTTCTTGGAGGAAGAAGATGCATGATTCAGGAGAGAGTTTGTATCCCTTTAAAAGTTGACAAGTTTGAGGAGTGGGATTAGGGCTCGCGTGTGTCTCCCTCCTACCCGTTTGTCGTGTCTCATTACGTCATTCTCTGAGCCCTTTACCCACCTCCCCTTCAACTCGCGCCTTTCCGCTGACATTCTCTGTCTTCATAAACTAAAAAAAAAAAAAAAAAAAAAAGTCGGTTAACTTTGTTAAGAGATGGGCTGAGAAGATATTGGATGAGAAGACTGATCCAGCATGTCCAGTTACTTTCGTACACTTTTCTTTTCTTATTTTTTTGAAATCAGAATCATATAAAATTAAATGAAAATAAGCCTCCTCTGTATGTCCTCTATAAGAATGTTGTTGAGACGATGATTTTTCACGTGTTCTTTGATTATAATTTCTGTTTTGCCAAGTGTGGAGAGCAAGCTTTTTTCCTCGTTAAGATCATAGCCACAATTGCGTCACGTTGAAGATTACATTACAGACATTGCAAACATATACCATTTACATTCATATACCCCCCCCCCCCCCAGGTGATTTTTACCCCCGTAAGTACAAAACCAACAAAATGTGCTCCCCTTTTATAAATCTTTTTTTTTTTTTTTTTTTTGCTTCTCAGACTTCAAAAAAAAAAAAAAAAAATTAGGACCCCTTGCCCCCTCTTTGAAAAAACCCTGGATCCACCGTACCCTCCTCATCATACCCCTGCCCAAATCCAATCGCCCCCTTTTCGTCATCATCTCGTTTTCACACATAGTTTTTACCCACCGTTTAGCCAGGCCGCCGCCATCTTAGCCTTGGGTCCATATAGAGGTTCAAGTGGTGGGGCCAGGTTCGTTAGCTCACCGTGATGGAGCAGTAGGGTCATGACTTACGCAGAAAGCGGGATTTTTTCCCCCCTGCATTTTGAAGTCTTCCAATGACTTTTCATCGTCTGCCATGCATATACATGTAAGTCTGATACATATCACTTATTACTTATGAACACCCGCTCCCCCGTTTGAAAATGCAATTAAAATGTACAGATATGTTTTTTCCCCTTTATGTATTGTGAATAAATTCTAATTGCTGTCACTTGTTCCAACCTGCCAAGTGCCTAAACCCCAAATTACAATAACTGCTTTGAATTAAACAACAAGCAACAACTGTAGATCAAATGCCTTTTCCAACTTAAGACCCACGCAACCGGGCAGAGGTGCGAACCCTCAACATTTTCATTGAGAGACAAGAGAATGAACCACTATGCCATGATTTATACAGCTTGATATCATGTCAGGACAGAGTATAAGTTTGGCAAAACAAATACCAAATACCGCCTTTCCCAATAATATAAAGACACAAAGTAAACTTTATTTCTGGAAAGAAAAAATAGAGACCTGAGGATGTCATAGCAGATATTTCATTTCCAAAAGTGTGCTACCACACGAAGTTCTGTCAAAGCTGCTGGTCAGTGGCGTAGCCAGGATTTTTTACAAGGGTGGCAAATTTTGTCAATTGTCAAATTCTGCTTGGAGGGAGACCAGTATTTTTTTTTTCGCCAGCCCTCAAAAAAGTGGCTCAGTGGGGGGGGGGGGGGGGGGGGGGGGTATCAGATGTTTCCCTCCATAATTCTCTGTCAAGCAAGCAAGCCCCCCCCCCAAAAAAAAAAATGGGGGAAAAGCCCCCCCCCCCCTTAGCTACGCTAGTGCTGCTGGTGTTTGGCCTACCTCTTTAAACAAAACAGAAATTTACAAAAACGGCGTTAAATCCATGATTGTGTTATAACAGAAAACACAGATGTACAGTATATGGAATTCTTTACACATTTATATGGATAATATTGTTCTATCTGGTCACAATAAAACCGAATGAGATACTAATAAAAATGCAGAGATAACTGAAGATTTGAATTAATATTCATGTTCATCTCAAGCCAAAATAAAGGAGAAGTGAATTATTACATTCTATTATTGCGTGCTCATATATTTTTTTAAATCCATAATTAGAGCTCGGCGTGGATAAATAAGCAGATGTTCTGACAATTCATGATACTATTACTAGCATAATGAGAAAATAACTATTAAATTATCTGTATCCGGTCGTATCATGCTATATGGAATGACAATAGTGTTGTCATTAATTTCTATTTACAAAGAAAACGTTAATGTGTTGACTGCAAACGTACATAGGCCAAAAGCGATAGTTAATCCACTTTCATGGCACCTTTTTAATAATTATAGAAGTCATCTGAACATTAATTTCTACTTACAATAACACGCGAATGTCTGCAGATGGCTAGGAATTAATCTGATCAGACTATTTATATTCATGTTCACGATTTCTAAAGGAAAGGAAAATGCCTTTTCAACCGATTTCCATTAACAATGTGACTTAACTTTGAATTTGCCTTCTAATTCAATCAAATTTTTGCTTCCTTTTCAACTCTTTGATCTCTTTATCAGTTTGTCTCCACCTGCAAAAGAGGCATCATTGATAATTTTGTCCTTTCTTTTTCCATATTTGAATAAGAACAGCTGCACTTTATTAATTGGTTGCCATTCATTCCCCATCTAGATGTTGATTGTGTGTGGAGAGAGAGAGAATGCCGGAAGATACAGTCTTAACCAAACGTTCCCGTCCAATTTCAATCGCGCTCAGAATAGGGCGATTCACCCCCCGGGCCATCGCAGGGTATATTGGGGGGAAAAAATTAACCTATCATCAGAAGCACCGTTAACAATACAACGAGTTACACACATCATAATTCATCTCGAAAATTAGTTGGTCGATTTAGTGAACAGATTTGGAGGCGATAGAGAGAATATGATATTGGGATCATGTCTACTGCACAATGGCACGGGTAGACTCACCGCGGCGTCAGGGGACAATTACCGGCTATTGGTGCCCCATGACTCGAGAAATGAGGCAGACATAAGTGATCACATCTTTCTCGTCATATAAAAAAAAGCAACTCGAGACCAGTTTATCAAACAAGTCAATAGCCTTCTCCCCTTTAAACAGAGGAAGGGAGATTAAGAGAAAGAGAAAGAGAGAGAGGCAGAGTATGAAAGATTACAATCATCGGTGTTTGATACGGCTTTTTAAATGGGCGCTTGACAAAGGTTCGAAGTATTTTAAGCTGTAGACCGCAAGTTAAACATGAATTTATCGGTTTGTGAGCGGGCACAAAGCTTACTGCCTCCCCGACGCCAGCCCGGCTTCTCCGCATAGTGATCCGCTAAAACGCGATCTGTCACGGGGACATGCGTGCACACCGAGCCGCGACATGGCCCGCCATTGTTTGAGGAAAATTTAACTGTTTCACGGTCTTGCTTTCTTTATTTTGCCCTTTTTGACTTAAGCACCAGCCAATTACTTTAGGGCTGGTGTAAAATACTTTGTGGCTTTATCATTCGAGTGAGAAATAGAGAAAGGCAGAGCTCGGGTAAGGGAGAGAGAGAGAGAAAAAAAAAAGAGATAGAAAGAGAGAGAAAGATGCAGTCAGTTTGCGATTGTAATTCTCACCCACAAAAGTTTCTAGTAGTCAGTCAACATGACGTCACATAGAACTCTTTATTGTATTCACTGTATTATGGGACAGGGAGAAAAACACCAAAGACAATGCACATCTTGATCATGTTGATAAGATAAGATAGCAATTATGAGTGACATCCACATCCTTCGCGCATCGTTTTTAACCCTCTCCGTGATCCTCAGCAAGCTTCACTCAACCAAAATGGGGGGGGGGGGGGGGGGGGGGGGGGGGGTTGTAACCTGACACTAACATTGTATCCCTTAAATAGGGAAACAAAGTGGAATTATGGAATTATGATTAAATACTTCAATACGTACTATATACAGAAATATTTCATTGGTTGGGGGTGATAATAACATGTAGTTTAAGCTTCTACAAACCTTAAAATTTAGTAGGCAAGCTTTTATCCACTCCTGTGGACTTTCGAGGCAGCAGACAACCAGAAACTGTGTGAAGAATCACTTAAGCTTAAAGTTTAACTATGTGTTACTTCAAGACTTAAAGTCCGTATAATTATATTCCCTTTTCGGCATGTGTCTTAGATGCATTATTATGATTAAGGTAGTTGCCAACAATATTCCATACACTGCAAATATTATGCTGGTTTGGGGGGGGGGGGGGGGTGGGGAAACATTAAAAACGTGGGCCAAAGTCATCATCATAATGGATAAAATAGCTTACAAGTAGTGAACAAAAAATGCAATAAAGAAAGAGATCAAATTTGATACAATGAACATCAATCAGAATGACGATCAGGGATTTGCTTCAAAATTTTCTTTATCCATTTATTCGCGATTGTTCAGCCATAGTTTACATGTTGTATAAACTCCGATAGAACTTACATTCCTTACAGTAAATAAATCAAGCTGACAACCAATTACTCAAACATGGATGGAATAAAGTAGCGCTTTCCAACACGCACGCGATCAAACCATCAGTCTCAACATAACATTTTCTTCCAATAATTATGTTTTTCAACCACATATATTCAAGTCTTAAGTTCCAGTCGAAAGTCTAATTAAAAAAAAAAACATATATAATTTTAGCAAATCGTGTCTCTCATAGCTTCACGATCTACCATCATCAGACCATAAATCATTTTTAAATGTGTTTTTTGTGAAATAACGATTATCATCATTAAAGTAGATAGAGGTGGACAGAAATGCCCCCCCCCCCATCTCTCTCTCTCTCTCTCCTTCCTTTTCCTTCTTTTTTGTCTCTTCCACCCCTATTTTTCTTTCTCCTTTTCTCTCATTCTCTCTATCTTTATCACTCTGTGACCATGGTGACATTCTCTACCTCTCGCTCTGTCTATTAGAAGAAATCTATACTCACACTTCTCACCCAACCACTGTTTTTCACGATAACAATCCCTGAACACATGTCTTTATATTTCTTCATTTTGATCGATTTATTTAAGACCGTTACGATAGTCTATGAATACAATAAATTTCAAATATAATACATTTCGAAACTTGCTACACCAAGGCACCTCAGAAGGTATAGGCGACGTTTACTTCTCAAGAACAAAAATACATCACTAAAAAAAAGGGGGGAATTTTTCATGTCCCACATCCATAATACATTTAATAACTTTATACTGTACAAATGCACTCGTAAGATCATACAAAAGAGGCTGTTACACAAATAGGTCTTTTTAAATATACTGTGTAAATATTTACAATATAAAATACCCTGTAACAAGACAGAATCAGCGGTGGTTTTATTTTTTTTTAAAGGTGGTGTTTTTAGTACCACCTAAAAGTAAAATTAACAAGCACAATTCCTCAAATACAAGGCCTCAGTACCATCCCTGTATCGGCCTTAATGAAAGTATCGTTATTGTTTTAGGAGCAGTTTTATGTGTGTAATAATATTTTTAATGTTATTAAATGAAGACACGAAATTAGATAATAGATCATGTTTATCATGTTTATGTCAACGATATACTGCCCCTACATCCCCTAGCTGTACATGAAATGCAAGATGATGAGGACGTATCAACGAATGATTTATAGTTATCGGTATTTTTCCTCTTTATGTTCGACTCCATTTAAACCCCAATCCTAAAGGTTGATTGTGTTCTGCAAAATAACCAATTACAAAATAATCCAAAAATATAGTTTTCGAATAGTTGGGTAAGAAGCGAAATGTCCATAAAACAAAAACATATTTCACTAAATTTGTTTTATATAACCATGATAACGGTGCAAAATATGTCTCGATTCAGCTACATGCATTCAGAAAAATCAGAAATATGTTTTAACACCAACTTATACAAATTGAAATTCCTAGTACATTTTCATCGCAAACAGCCTGTTTTTAGTAAAGCTGAAATACAACAGAACAGAATCAATAAGAGAACTATGACAATGTTATTAAATGCAAACAATAATAGAAAACAGCCGTGTTAATTCTTTTAAAAAAAAGCCTTTTAAACGATTTTAATAATTCAAAGTTGTTTCCATGACCATGATGACCAACTTTGCTGATTTTAGCGATCTGAAAAACAAGAATTGCGACGCCTTCCAATAAAAAGTTAAGTATTATATGAAAGAATTCATGGCATTAACTGGTCATAGTGATATGAATAAACCTATAAAGATTTGTAAGTATTTCAACACTTAATAATATTAGAAGGTTTACATTTCAATACTGGCAATACATTCGGCACAAAATGGTGAATTTTGAAATACATGTAAGACGGTGGGCTTGAAGAGGAAAAAAACAACAACACATATTATCAATATGATAATTAAGATGTACAACTTCGGTTAGGTATTTTAAAATTATTTTTATGACCAAGTCAGAAAGACATTTCCTAACACTTCTTTTAATAATCACAATTATACTGTGAATACTAATTTCCTGTGCACAAGAAGTATAGATACAGAGGATTGGGGTATTCTACACGTGTGCATTTGGTCTCTATCTGAGAAAACACTCTCCTCCCAAGATCATTCAGAACCTAAAACAGCTGTAAAGTTGCTAGAAAAAATTTCTGCATGGTCCAGGGGCATATCAACTACAGGCATATCTCGGATTTATTTATAAAGCATATCGTGATTCCATATTATTTTGTCAATATATCTCGAAAATATAGGAATACCAACATTTCAAGTCGACTGGACAAGTGAAAAGAAAGTGTTTGATCTTGGGAATGTTTACAAAATGTTGAACACGTGCCACCTGAAGACATGTCGTCAACCAATTGGTATGTATAGTTATCATTACGTCACCTACACTTGTCACGTGACAGTGCGGTAAGACACGAATGATTCAGAAGAGAGTTAATTTACAAGGCGGGAAAACTTGGCACTTTATGGTGAGAGGTGAAGAGATTAAAATAAATCAAGGACACTTCGTACTTGTCTGTCACTTTAAGCGGTGGGCTTTTGGTTGTTACAGAATACTCTTTCTTCATGTGCTGTCACATTGACTTTTAAAAATACTTATAAATCACACATTTGCGTAGTTACCTTAGTGCATTAACAATTGGCATATCGAAGTCCACAGTTTTTGGCCCACATTGGACGGCAAGTATGATTTTTTTCAATGTAAACGTATCTGGAACTTTGCAATGCGCGATGGACGTGTAGATTACGTCATGCAGCAAGGGTTAATCCGGCTGATCATTCATGGCAACACAAATATTACCATGGCAATATGGGAACATCGTCTTCATCGCCATCATGAGTCAAATAGGAATAAGCACACTGACGTGTAAGTAGTCTAAGTTAGGCACCAGTTTCTCAGTTTTCAAGAGCGTCGGCGAAGAAATAGGGTGCAATGTCCAATGTCTGTTTCATTTTCAAAAGCTCCCGCTTGTGTAAGGATAGACTATGTTCGATGGAGCTGGCGGTGATGGTAAATATGCGTACGGTCCTAGATGGTATGGACTAATAGAGATCTGTGGCCTCAGCGCCGCGTGGAGCGGGCCGAGTGAGGAGTAGTACGCGCTGGCAGCCGCGGCAGGAATGTGCATACCGAGTCCAGGCGCGAACATGGGTTTGGCTGCCATCTTGAGCTTCTCGAGTTCGGCTTCCTGGAGACGCTTGGCCTTAGCCCTCCTGTTCTGGAACCAAATCTTGACCTGAGTTTCAGTGAGGTTGAGCGAGGCGGAAAACTCGGCACGCTCGGCTATCGAGAGGTACTGCTTTTGGCGGAATTTGCGCTCGAGAGCAAGAAGTTGTGACGTGGTGAAGGGCGTCCGGGGCTTCCGGTTCGTCTTGTGCTTCCGTAGCGTGCACTGCACTTTGGGTCCTGCGAATGGCGGTCGGACATCAGATGAACCTTGAAGGGGAGAAGAAAGAAGAAACAAAACAAACGGAATGGTTAATTTGGTGGTTGAAAATACATCATTCTCTCAATTTTAATCATCTGGGTTGTGTGCTTAAGTGGGGGCATCTCAATGGACCGACAACCCACGAGACCAATAATGCCGGTCTCGTGAACGCTTAGTTGGCCTTACAAGACAAAGTCTTCTGTCTTGTACGCTGTCGGTCAACTGGGCTGAAGCCGTTTCAAATTTGATTGTTTGTTTTCAGGTACCACTTTGATAAACGACTAGAAAAATGACAGGGCTGTCATCCACTTCGTACGGTATAACTTAGATAAAACTTGTATGGAGATCTCATTGTGTGGCGTGCATATATGAGTTTATTATTAAACAGTGGGATAATATCTTATGCAAAATTTCTGGTTCGTCTACAGAAACAATGCTCTTCATACAAACTTACGTTTTGTATGATTATAAAAACGTTAAGGCAATTGGATAACCAAAAAAAATAACATAACGATATCAGCAAAATTTTAAAAAGAGCTTCAAAATACTTAATAAAGTCAATACTGACACAACATACCAAAAGGTAAATCATGACTATTTACTAATGAGCAACTCTCCTCAAACTGTCCAACAAAATGTTCGACAAAACTATCCTCAAGGTGAAAACTGAAAACTATCCTCGACGAAGAAGTTAAATTTCTCAAGTTATAGTTGCCCATAAAATTAATACCAACTGAAAATTTCTTTCTAAAAACGCCCTTTCTCCATTATTGCGCGAATCCATCAAGGAATCAACTGAGTAATTGATGGAGACAACTAACATCAGGGCAACAAGACATGTAATTGGTACTGGCGTTAAGGAAATAATTATCAAACTTTCCAGCTCTCGCTTCAATTTGTTCACTTTTTAGAACAGGTGTTACAAATTTTGGGAATCGTCATAACTTCTGCAAGACAAATATCATGCAGGAGGAGCAACATAAAAAGTGCACCGAACTTCTACTACTTCTCGTCATCTCTCACTCGTCTTCGGCTCCCCCCCCCCCCCTCTCTCTCTCTCTCTCTCTCTTATTGCATCATCTTAACCCTGTCATTCTCCAAGTTCAATCTCAATTGTTGTTTCGTTCACCGGGGAATGAAAACTTCGAAGACACATCGACAAGACGAGTTAACCAAAACCTGAAGAAAATACAGGAATGCTAAATTGCGACGGCAGGGGGAGTATAACAAGCAACATGGCTCGAGAAAAATACGAGCGAAATTGAGAGGAAATGACCAACAACTTCCGATGCGCTAGTACAAGTACACGTTATCGGGTGTAATTGAGGGCAGGACAGTAATTGAAACCCCTGGATCAATAAAACTCAGGCAGACGACGAGACTGAGATAGAGAGTGAGATACACGAGGAACAGGAGAACAAGGGATTGGTGGAAGGGGATGGGGTCGCTAGAAGGGGAACGGGGTTTGTGGAAAAGATATATGGGGGTAGGATGGGGTCGAGGATGGGGTGTGTGAGGCAAGATATGGGTGAAGATCCCAATAAGGGTATCTTCATATCTCCAAGGAAGACGACATAAATTTTCTTTTGCAAAATACACTGGATGAAATATACACACCAATTCAAACTTTAAAAAGAAGACGAACGGTACGAATTGATGAGGGTTTGTTCTCTGACTGGATCAAGTGATATTTGAGCCATCGTAGCATTGTCTACCGGGACCATAACAAACTGTAAGGGATAAACAAGAAATAACTAGTTCAATCGTCGAAGAATATTGGACAGGTCGTACGCCATGTCCTGTATCGAAGAAAAAGAGCAGTTCATGAACGAAGAGCTTAGCGTGCACCTGATTTCGCGTTCTTTAATATTTATCCATTGTATTCATAATGCCGAATTTTAAAATTTCATGAAGAAGTACGCTGCTATAAAGGGTTGTGGGTGAGTGTGAGTGAGAGAGGGGCATTGAAGAGGGTAGGTAGGGGTGGGTGTGTGTATGTGTGTGTGTGTGTTGTATGTGTGTGCGTGTGGGTGTATGTGCGCGTCTGCATGAGTGTGTGTGTGAGAGAGTGAGAGAGAGGGGTTGAAGAGGGTAGGTAGGGGTGTGCGGGTGTGTGTGTGTGTGGTGTGTTTGTGGGAGGGGCGGGTGTCCCAACTCCATTCGAATTATCATGATTATTATCGGCAAATCCGTAAGTGTCGGTAAATTATGACTTTACTGAAGAAGCTTGTTGGCGAATCAAACGATCTAAGGACTTTTATCGGCTTGTTCGGAAAATCACGGAAACTTTGTCCGTTAATTAGGTCTCACCCACCCCATTCAAAAATTCAACTCTTTTTATCGATGATAATCAAACGTGAGATATAATGGGGAAGGGATGGGTGTAACTAACTTTAAAGGTTTTTTTATGAAAGAAACCATGTGAAATATAGAGAAAATGGACTTGTTCACAAGGAAAAAGGGAGATCTGCACTTCGACACTTTTCTCTTTCCAACACGAATATGATTCAATCAATGAAGCTGTGTTGATGACGAGGTGTTATGAAAATTGAATCACATTTCTCGTTTGACACGTCCTCCTCGTCCTGTCTAGGCACCCTGATCTGATTTCATCCAGCCATACCTGAGCCCCGTTTCATAAAACTTGTTATCAATAACAAGTTGCAATAATTGTTATAAGCTACCGAAATCCTTGAATCTGATTGGCTGAGAGCAAATTTGTCATAGAAATGAGGGCAGTTGTTATTAATAACAAGTTTTATGAAACAGGGCCCTGGGCTGCCAAGCTCTACACGTTCATCAGCATGATCAAGAGATGTCTAAATCATCGAGGGCTGCTGAAAACTGAAATTCAATTTCTGTCCGGTGATACGATTTGGTTGCCAGAATTACTCTTCCCCCCCCCCCCCCCCCCCCCCACTTTTCCCGAATCACTTTTGTTTTCGAATTTTCACTTCACATACCGTTGTAGGCTGGGTGTTATACATTAATAAATTGTTTTTCTGCGACATTTATTTATATTAAAAGACGTTAGTTGTTCATATTTCTCACAACATTCATTGCAGTTCGTTTGGAAGAAGGAAGCAGAGGGCCGCAATTAGTGACAGGAACAATGCATGGTATTTAAACCATAATTTTTATGCCGAAAAGATCCCTCAGGAATGGTTAATGCTCTACCCATTCAATGCTTAAATCCTGCACTGTAATGACTACACTATTCAAATTTATCCAGTTTACTTCTTTAAAATTAAAGACTTCTTCACTCTTGCATTCGATTTTGAGGCATGCCAATACAGGGTAAAAATATGACCAGACCAGTCTGATATCAAAGATTTTGGCTTTTGAATAAAGAGCTACCATAAAGGACTAAACTTGAACAAAATAAATGAAGACTAATGATCGTTTAGGGTTTTCACGTCGAGGCTGCGGTCATGATCACTCGCTTAGCAATGTTATCCTTGCCGCCATATTTCGCGACAAATCGGGACAAATGTTTCTCCGCTTGTAATGTGACAAAAATCCTCTTTTCCGTCAGTCGCCTTTCATTCCCTGTCGCATTTCTATCGCCTATTTCAGCAGCCGCGCGAGTGCGTCGGCGTCGACGGGCAGCGAGGGAGTCATTACGGCTGATCCCACGGGGATGCTCCGGCGGGACAAGCGCGCGCCGACCCCGATTGCAACAACGCACAGTTATCTGGTTTTAACCCCCCCCCCCCCCCCCCCCCCCCCCCCCCCCCCCCATTCCTTAAACTTTTCCCCGCTCCTTGTCAAATTAGTTTTTAATGTGCTCTAATTGTTAAAGACGGGGTAATTTTCATACAGGATACTTATCAAAGCCTTGAACTGACCTAACTACTCTTTGAATAGTTGTGACGACGATTCGACTATTTTGGGTACTGAGTTCAATTTCATAATCTTATTGAGACTTTAATAGAATGGAATATTTTAAATTTTCCTCTTTGAAAATTTACTTTGTGAATGAAGCTCAGAATGGGCCAAAGATGAAATTAATTGATTAAAACGACACGATAATTGATTCACTGCATTGTGTACTTCTACACATGAACCTAGGGATAATAGGCAATAGGTCTAGTCCGATACAAACAGACTTTAAAAGTAATAGGAAATACGAGGATGTAGACCTCAATATGATACATTATTTAGGAAAATAAATTTGATAGTCCCTGAAGATATATTCTGGGGGCTTTTTATAAAGGTTGTGAATTCTTTTCCCCGTCCTGTGCGATTTGGCTAATAACAACGAATTTGTAGACGTCGCGACAATGCACATCGCTCAAATCCACTTCAATCAGAGAAATTGTGACTAAGTTATGATCATAACTCTGACATGTTTACAGTTACAACTATTTGTGTATTTTATTGGAGGACCGATTTATATCCTTCTCCCGAGCTTCTTCCAATCCACCCTCTCTCTCTCTCTCTCTCTCTCTCTCTCTCTCTCTCTCTCTCTCTCGCGATGTCGATGTTTTTCATCTGCCCCTAACGGGCGGAAGAAATTCACATCAAATTACCCAAAATATCGATAAATCCGTGACAAATTTCAAGACAGGTGGTAATGCGATTGGTAAGGGTATCCAAGACTCCAAACCAACCACATTCTCTCGAGAGATCTAGTTCAGAGCTTCAGCAGAGAGACCCGTACTGGCGTCTCGATGGCGCTCCCACAGTAAGGGTCGCAGAAGGCCACTCTTGAAGTACGAAGTTGCAGACAACGCGGTTTGCAACGTGTGGGACTGAAGATGATGACTTTACCATCTCTACACGCCTATACTTGATCACTGCCTTCTCTCGTGAAGGAGAAAAGAACCACGTCCGATTTCTTGAATGTCTCCAATTTGTCAAAGATTTCGGATGTGGGACTAGAACTTTGGAATAGGAAACTGAAAAAAAAAAAAAAAAAAACAGAGAGAGAGAGAGAGAGTGGGAGAGATGGAGTTGGAGAAAGAGAGGGAGAGCGAAAGATGGTATTGCATTTGACAAATGACCCACAAACGGTGACATCATATTCGGTTTTTCTTCGACTGGTAAAAGGTTATTGTTTCAAAAATAAAATTTCCGTATCCCTCATCACCATCCATGAGTTTTATTACCCCCCCCCCCTTTTTTTTTAAAATGTTTTGGTGAAGTAATTAACAAGATTTCTAGTTGAAGCGCCACTAATGGGTTTGTGGGTTTCGTACAGTTTGTAAGGCTGAACGCCCGAAGCACAATACACATGATACATGACTGTATGCTAATACAGAACAGAGAATTTAATGATTTGAACCCATTAACTACATCGGTATCTATCGAAATAAGCAGTTTCCTTATAAAAAGGGAATATCCTTCAAATCAAAGAATAACTTCAGAGAACACTCTACTAAAAATGTTATCAACTTCTTAGTCAGCGTATGTGTTCTATCATGGACCTACTAGAGAGTAGGTCCATAGTAGTACCATGGACCTGCTTGAGAATAGGTCCATGGTTATATATCATGACATTTCCGTGTTGATATTACATCGCTGTAGCATTGTATAACATGCGCAGGGTGACAATGACAAGAATCGGTGACAGGGTAAAAGAAATGAAAAATGCAAAACTTTAATAATAATAATAATAATAATAATATTCTGGATTTATATAGCGCCTAATACATCTACGATGTCTCTAAGCGCTTTACAGGCATATTATTTAAAGAAAATGTAATAGTCAACCGCCACGAAAATGAAATGAATATATATACATGTCTATATAGCTGAAATAATATCACTATTTTCACGTCCACTGAAGGCCTCCCCAAAGTATCACTTATCAAATTATCTTGCAGCTCATACTATCCAAAATGGTTATTGTAGTAAAATAATTGTTTGAGGCGGCAGCCAGTCGTGTAATATCATACTGAAGAACTCATAATGACTAACTCAATACATCTTTTCTCCAATGAAGATCATCTTTACATTTTTATGAAATTGAGTAAGCTACAGAAACACACATTCATACAGACATGAGAAGGGGACGCTGTCCTGAACAAATACATTTGCTAAAAAGTTATTACAGATTATGACAAGTTGTTTAGCACCTTTCTAAAAGTAGACAGTGTTGCCACCCACCGCATATTGATATTTCAAGCTCACGAATGCATCGTTATTTTTAGAACCCACTACAAAGAGAACATACGTTTTGCTACCACAATTCGCAAACAAAGAAATTGAGCCTACGTCAGTTTGACCTATTTAAAAAAAAGATTACTCTTCAAGATTTCAAATTTAACCATGGGAGCAATAAATTACACTTCTGCAGGAAGCATTTTGAAAAATGTGTCATCGTCCTTATGATTACTTCTAACACTGCCAAATCTGTATAAGAAGTTAGGAATATATTGGATTCCGTTCATCTATCAGTCAACTTCACAGACGTTTGAAAATAAATTTGTTTCAATAAACTTCTGGAATATTAAATGCACTGCGACCTCACACGATTTGTTCTATATATCGAGTAGGGAAAGATAAACCTGCACTATAGTCTTGAATAGTCACAAGTTTAGGCGTCTCGAACGGTTTTGAAAATGTCAGACTTAAGAAGTATTCGGTCTTTCCACTCAATTAATTATCTTACATATTACATTTTTTTTTAATCAGTTCAGCAACAGCCGGGTGACGAAGACTCGTTTTTTTCTTCTTCAAATTACAATTACAAAAATTACAATTATTTTCAGCAGACAAGCTCTACAGGAAATAGTACACCCTGCAACATTACAGACCATAATTATACCAAGACCTGATTGTGATCAACAGTGGTAATACTAAGGATGAGTCTCATTACTATGTTTACACGGCATAGACAGCATCATTATCCTATCATTTTTTCCAATTTAACAGTTCAGCACATCCATACAAGCAGGCGACTTCCGTTTCGCGTGTGAACTTTGAAGTTTCCCCGCACATCCATATTAAATTATTAGGAAGATTTCTTCCTTTTCATATACCATCAAAGAATCGATACACATTTGTCGTCATGAGCTGTGGGTTGTTGTTTACCGAGAAAGAAGCCCCGAGGTTTTGTTAATTGTCAAAGGGAACTCTTTATGGATTTACAATTCAAACAAACTTTTCAAAACGACAGAACTCTTTTTAATTTCAGTCAATGGGCAGGATAATACTCGAGTCGAGAGCAAGGTTTAACTGACTGGTATAGAGAAGTGAATTCTGTTTTGTGTTTCCTCGTTGAAGCTACAAATGAATTAATTGTAGCTAGATAACGATCGTGCATGGGGTATCTTCAGTTCATTGATAGATTTTATCATTTTTGTCATAAAAAGAAATTGATGACCTGCCATTACTGAAATTATGTTGTTTGTAGATTGATTGGTAGTCAAGTGTCCCATCAAAATGAGATTGCTATAAGAGTATAAATCACAACTGAAACTTGATATACTGGTGGTATTACAGACTTCAAATTAGTAGTGAATCCCTGTAAAGATCGTCGTGGGGTCGAATGTATCCCGCATGCTAGTCGAATTTGTTGAAAATTTGGAATTTTGCTAGAGAAAGAAGATAATTTTTATCACTAATCACTCAGTTGAGAAAAACATGAATCATACATTTATAAATGATTTTCATTCATAATTACAATAGGACAGCTGTAAAAAGTATATAATCCTACAGTATAATTGACACTCAACTAGATAAATCAGGTCTACGTTTAAGTTACAAATAATGTGAAATCTTCATGTTCACCCTCTATGGAATATTCTTGTGGTGTCTCTCTTTGAGTAGTCACGATATGATTTGATCTGGGTTAACATTATAAAATTATGATGTAAAAGTATTTGTTCATTATAGTACGTAAACAACTGTTGGAAATATTTGGACTAGTTTGTTTACCAAGCTGATGATTTCCTCTGAAAACAATGCCATCAAAATATTAGTAAAGGGTTTGTTACAACTTCATCAAACACGAGACAAAAAAAAAAAATCCGTCTCTCGTCAAATTAAAAATAAACAGATTTGAATTATCCCTGTTGTATTGGCATGCGCGATTGTCTGATAAATAAAGTACACCATTTAGGTCAAGTCTAAGCTATAGCACGAAAACAAGTGGGTGCTGAAACATATCATACTATATAGTTCTATTATCATTACGCTCAATTATGGTGAAACAAAAGTTACAAAACGACAGATTCCAAATCATAGATGGGTTTAATTACAACGCCTCCACGTTGAAGTATTTGTTTACCACAGAAATGCATGAGGTTTTGTGGACAGCCACTGAGATACAATCTTTTCTGTCAATTTTTTTTTTCTTATGTCCTTTTATGCTCCCCTTTGAGGTCCTCCCAATATATGGTTGAACAATCAAGCGTGCACTAACGTGTCGGCATGCTAAAGGATACCTCAATGATAATTAAATGCTTAATAACCATCGGGATTTAACAGTCAACGATACAGAGGTCCTAAAGAGCAACAAAAGGGATAAGGTGATCCAAAGAAGGAAATAGTTTACATTCTACTAATCAACCGCAATTTGAGTACCTAATAACGCTTCAATTTTCTATGGCAGCTATTATACCACGTGCGTGCTCCAGTGATGACGATAATTAAAATACATGTTAATTGGTAAACATTACTACTGCTTCAATGGACTTTCTTTTCCTTTTGAATATTATTCCTGTTGTATTGTGCATGCACATGTTGACTTGACATACTTTTTGCATACATGTAAACAATGTGACATAAGAAGAATTCCATTTCCCCCAGGAAACACAAACTTTTGTCACGTTTACTCGTCGTAATAGACATGATAGATTGGGGGGGGGGGGGGGGAGACACCAATACATGCGTTTTTTTCTACCTATAATGTGTATGTTTATATTGTATCCTGTCATCTTTGTTTATATTGTATCCTGGCTATCATTATTTTTTTTATACTGTATTCTATTATTATTGCAAATGTTTGTATCACCAGTGGAAGAAGAATGTCCAGTATTGGACCATAAATGCATACTTATACTTATTAACATACGAAACTCACACGATATATACATATATATATACTTTGCTTTATCAGTTCCACATTGTGGAACCATATAATTTAGTCTACAGTGAATCTAAATAGATTAAAATAATATGCAAAATTTTTCAACTTTAGCAAAAATACATACAAAAATCGGATGTAATATAAACTTTCAATGCTGACCTCTTAATTGTAAAATAATATCAATAAGAGAAAAAGAAAAAAAAAATCAGTATATCGAGGGCATGGGTGAAACTATAAAAGAGTTATTTTTCAAACCCAAATTAATTCAGGTAAACATTAAACAATTTTATTACAAAATATTTACAAAAGAATTAAACGCTTCGTTGTCATTTGATGGTATATCTCACGTTTCCATGCATTGTCCCAAAATCAAATTGAATACGCACTACCCCAAAAACAACAAACCTCAATGTATGATGTCTAGGGTTTATACAATACGTAAACTGTGAAAAACACATGATTGTTATATTTGTTGAGTAATATTAACTCAGCTATGATCAAGCACAAATTTTGAGAAAGCACAAAATATGTCGCTCAGAGCATTAAGCCTTTATAATCATGATAATTAAGACTGATCAATTAAATTTTGTCTATAGGATTTGTCTACCTCACTTACTAACTGCATACATTTTTTTTTCCAAACAAGATGAACTTTTGTAATTAAAAAGTGATCAGGTTACAGATCTTGAGCTACACAGTGGACAATTTGATTCATAATCTGATTTCAATACAATTGTGCAAGATATTGTGGGAACAATACCTCAATAACCAAATGAAGCATAGCACTTATATTATCTCTTTCTATTTTTTTATTTTCAATTTAAGTCCTTTTTCTAATTTCATCATAACTATTCAATAACTATCTAAGAACTTTTACTTACTATTCATCAACTATGTGTATATATATATATATATATATATATATATATATATATATATATATATATATATATATATATATATAATAACTCTAAAATGAACCAATCAGACAATTTTTTTAATGCATAAGGTAATTGTTTGGAATTAACTAAATATATTCAAATCTAATATTCTATTAATCATTTAACATGTTTAAATATCATTATATGCAAATGTATTTCTCGTAACCTGGAATCTATAAAAAGAAACAAAATCTTCTCGATATTTTTAAGTCAATAATTATTGCAACTGGAACATTTAAGATTATTTTTGAACAAAATAATGTACTTCAGAACTCTTTGAGTTATTTACAACAATCTATGTACATGCTGCCATAGGTGATAAATACACAAAAACATTAACATCTAAAAGGAATGGGCAGAAAATATTTCATTTGATTTGTCCACTATATTATTTATCATAATTTCACTTCATTTTGGCGTAATGTGTATAATGTGAACGGTCCAGCAAATTAAAATGATATCACAAGATATAAAGACATTTGGGACGGAAAATTGTAATTTTTATATGCTACTATTACAATACGTCTATTTATGTGACTGCTGCTCCTCTGGTAAAATATAGGATAATGATGTATTACTCGGCATTCATCTGTAATCACTGTTATTTACCTAAATATCTTCTAAATTTTACAGAAATGGCACAGATTAAATAGTAATCAATAACATTGGCTCCGTAATAGGTTTTTTTTTTCATCATAGTACTTACTGGAAGAACATCATTAGCCAAAATGCTATAAAAAGCAAATATGAAGAATTTTATATTCTTACCTAAAATTACCATAATTAACCCAAATATATTTTTAACATTACAACATTTTACATTTATCATCAATATTAGCGTGAGTTCCTGGATAGGATTTTTTTCCTTCAAAATTATGTTGATCGCACTAGTACTAGTAGCAGAAAAAAGTAGCCAAATACTATTTAAAATATTTCTATACTTCTATCCAGACGATGTACAGTTAACCCAGATCTGTATCTTAACCTACAGTAATTAAATTCTTCATTATTAGCATGATCAACGTAAGATCCGAAAAAAATTCTTGTTAACCATAGACAAGTAATTGTATGTTTCTATACTTTACCTAACAGTTGTACACTTAACCCTAATCTATTTCTTAACTTTACTCTAGATCCAAATAACAGTACGCCTACGAGTAGGAGAAATGTAATAGCTAAAATTCACTTTATGAAGATGTCTAAAATTCATTAGATTTCACCAGCCTATTCGCAGTTAGGTTACATTTATAGGTCACACACATGATCTCTCTGTTGTGATCTTCGTATTTGTATCTACCCTGCGATTATAGATTCGACTACATAAAGGCTTTATTTCCACATCAAAGCTAAACGGAGAAGGCATCGTGTATTGAATACTGTATCACACTTACTGAAATTAAGAGAGAACTCATTGGTTTTTTTTTTTTAAATTGATATGTGAATATTATTTTCACAGATTTTTCTCCGTGAATAGGGTACAATTAAAGCAAGTTTCGTGACAAAACTAAATTATATTTCAGCCAAGAATATCCACATATGATGTTGTGTGTAAAGAGTAATCTTGTCTCCCGATGTCACAGCTATATCATGCCATTGCAGAGATTTGCCAAGATTCATTATATCTAAATGATATGTTAAAGTACAAAATTTGATGTAGATGATATGAAAATATTCATAATCAAAACTGAATGATTAAATATGTACCTATGAATATATATATATATATATATATATATATATATATATATATATATATATATATATATATATATATGTAGTCCAATATTGTGGCTGTTTTACTGAATAATTCAAATGGTGACGAAAATTGTAAGGATCATAACGTCTTGGACATGAAGCAGAATCAAAATGTGCTATGTCTAATTTGAGTTCTCAGTTTTATTTATTAGTAATATTACTTCAAATCAAATGGTTAAAACCAGGGTCGTCACGATACCTAGTATAACAACAGAAAACTTGCAAATTTCAAAGGCACATGCAGCCCAAACCAGATATTTGTTTGCATGAAAATAACGTCTTGTCTCTTTGTTAAAGGATTTTCACCGAGTTCATTATAATGCACCTTATATTTTTCTAGATGATGCTAAAAATGTTTAAAATATATCCTATATTCAACGCAATATCCGCGCTCACAAGTAACAGATGTAAATAATGATACTTGATAGAGCATTGCATTACAATCGTCATGTTCATTATAAAGTCAGTTGGATTTCTTTTTCAGGAACTCTTCTTGCCAATTGTAATAACTTAATTTGCTAGACAAAATACATACCAGAAGAAGGGCTTAATCTTGTGGCCTGCATCCATGGGAAGCTAGAGGCATTCCATGTGTAGGTCTGCGTCGTCGGTGATGTGCATCGTCCCCGCTCTTCCGATGATGACGATGATGACGACGATGATTTGGCTAAAATGTTCTCTACACTATGACTAGCGAAAGACGATGAGGAGGATGAGTTCGTTCGAGCAGCAGGGTTTTCAGGAGGAGGTGTCGCCGAAGCGACGGGGCTGCAGTCCATGTCTGTCGGGTGCTGCTTCGACGGGTGGCTACTGCCTAGCGGAGACGGCGATTTCGAGAAGAAAGATTCCACGCGGAAATTGATTCCTTTGATGGGCCTGTCGTCTGCTTTGTGCATCGGCGTCTCGGCTGGAGTTGCCCCGGGAGAGATGGCCGTGACAGGAGAGAGGTTATGATGAGGCCGCGTGAAGGCGGAATTGTTGCTCACTGTCAGTGTCTTGTTCGACATGTTGGAAGCCGGATCGTACGGCGTGTCGGTAATCGCCGTCTCGCTGTGGTGCATGATATGCATGGGGGCACGTCGAGGGGCTCGAAGAAAATTATTCCAAATTCCAAAAATAATCGCTTTAAAAATAATCACGGGTGACTACAAACAGAAGAGATGGCGAGCGACTGATTGATCTCCAAGACGTCCTCGACTTGAAAACAAAATGCCTTCAGTGTTGACTTGCTTTGGATGGAATGACTTAAATACTGTAAACATGAAAGGCACTAAATGAGTAGGTACCATGTAAGCAACGCACATGCATGGAACCGCAGTGATAACAATAATTCAGACTGGATGAACACACATCATAGCAGGATGACGAGGCATAGCAGCGGTATGATATCAACCCGACGATTGAGCTCCCCAATATATGATACACACCGCTACGTTACAGTAAACTTTTCGGTGTTCGTCTGTCATTAATCAATTTGCGAACCAAAATATCGTCACACCCGCCCTCTCCCTGCACCCGAGGTAATTGCTGGCGATTCAACCAATGGGAAATCGCGAAAACTGTGACGTATTAAGGTCTGCATCACTGTACGGCGCCTCGGAGTGAAAAAAATATGCCTTACGATGACTGTGATACCCAGTGCATTTGCCCGGAGTCAGACCTCTCTCTCTCTTTTCGCGACTGGTATATATCAAAAGATCCTTAGAGTGGCTACACTTACGAGAATGGAGCCTAGAGCTAAACCCCAACCGCACATAGCTTGAGCTATCCCAGCTCAATTATACCGTGTACATTTTGTGTAATAGCCAGTGACCGTGCGTCTTTTGTCGGCAGTAACGAACGCGCTTGCTCGTCGCGTAGTAAAGTCCCAGGCATCGGGTTTCGGAGACGGGGAAGGATCCGATGAAAGCGTTTGCCAGACTGGAACGAGTTCTCAATAGCTCTCATAAAAACTCGATTTATACAGATGAAGCAATAAAGAGAGAGAGAGAGAGAGAGAGTGAGGAAGAGGAAGAGGGGAAAGGGATTTTTTTTTTTTACAGTGGGAACGGCTCCTCCCATTCGGGCGATCAATTACCTCGGGAGGTAAAGCCAGGCTAATTGCAAGTACAAACAATCCGTCACCATTTGTCACCTCATTCAGGGAGCAGACATCTTAGGACGGCAGTCGGCGCCACATCTCTCCCCATATCAAAGCCTACTCCAGGCGCTCAAATCAAGAGAGAGAGAAAAAAAAAAGAACCCCACGTTTTTTCTTCCAAACTAAACCCCCACCTCTCAACTGAAAGACCGCAGAAAGCTCACCCCCAATCATGTGTTCCTTCGCATCGTATCCTGAATTGCCCCCATTTTTTTTTGCTTCATAAGTCTTTGCCGTCACCGGCTCTCAAAGAAATAACAAGAGTGAGAAAAGCAAAAAATGATAAAAATAAGTTGATGGAAGGTTAGTGTTTCAATATTGGTACCGGTCAGATTAGTCTAATCCTTGAATCACTGACACATTGCCGACAGCCCCGACAAAAAGAACACGTCGCAACCACTTCATAACGTCAAGCTGGGAACAAAATTCGATTAGAAATAGATACTGTAACAATTTTTCTCTCTTTTTTATCCCGCCGGCGGCCGGTCACGGCATAATTTAGCCCCTCCTCATCTCTTTCTGAACTCCAATGCACCTCTCAGATATTTATCACAAAGCTTAGGACTAAACTTGGAGGAGAGAACGGAGGGAAATATATACAGTCCCATACGTAGAGGAGGGAGGCTTGTTTAGAATGTAAATATATTAAACACCGGGAAGTCCGCAATGCTAATTCTGTAATGAGCGGTATTATTTGGCTACGGGTCTGGGGGGCTGCCGAGGCTAGCATCTCAGCGGTAAGCCGCGAGACACTCGGCCGTGCTCTGTGCGGTACCGACATCCCCACAACCGTATCACTCCCCATAGATATCTCACAGCTTGGAAACAAAACAAGAGAGAAACGAGAGAGGGGGAGAGAGAGGCGAAGCCGCCCGGGGGTTACTGGTTTCACCCAAGCTCATCTGCAAGGCTGGAATTGGCGAATTAGAAGCCTTTGATTCATCTTTACCGACGGCCGACTGAGAGAGTGAGAAAAAACAAAAAATGCAACAAGTTTGCTTTTGTGGCTGCGCCCCAAAATAAAATAAGACTCCAATATAATGCCCCAAAACGCAATTACGCGACAAAAAGTGAGGTTAATAACGGGTTATTCATTCCACCTTCGTTCTTGCTCGTGGTTGTACAATGGAAGTTATTAATTACCTTGTTTTGTTGGTATTATTCGCTAATTGAGGTTATTAATTTCCTCATTGTAGTCGCTCACTCTCTCTGCCGGGGACGTGACCTCATTTTTTGCTAGTAAATCACTCAATAACAAAACACAAACAGCTTCATATTTTACTATCAAGTTAATCGAGGGAGATACCCAGCAAAGGTGAAAAAAAATTAATGTCATTTTCAGTAATCAAATTTCTGTACAGAATGTTTGCACAGTTACATTCATTTTACTCAGTATATTACTTGCGTGGTACTATACCACAATTTTAATTTGTAGATCACAAAAAAAAATCTGTTTAACTCTACCACTTTGTTTATAAATCTTCTAGAATACATGAATACTGTAAGCTATACCACAACAAAGTGGAGAGCAGGGCACTCGTGTTTTTTTTTGTGTGTGTTTTTTTTTCTGGAAGCGTCTGTGTTCCCAAATGTTTCAGTATGATCAAATGTGCTTTTTTGTGGGGGGGGGGGGGAATATTTATTGATAAAATGTATACATACATAAGACCAAGTCACAGATATCATGCAGTAAATGGAAATGATATCATCAAACAATAAAAATAAAACAATAAAACATATCAAATTTTCCTTAATGACGGTGTTTTCAAGAATACATAAGCTCTTCCTTTGTACAAATGTACTTGTTAACACTTGAAATAAAATGACAACGATTCGGCCAATAATGTTATTGCTTTAAAAAAGGAATAAAACCGCGAAAAGTGAATATCAAAAAATAATTGGCAAATTCCATGGATGTTTTTTTTTTTCTTCTTCACTTCATCAACACCCACAAGTGTACAAAATCACTCTTTTATCACAGTAAGTGGAGATCATTCTGATGAAGAGTAGACTTTCCGATATGATTATGTTTGCTAATATAATAATATAATAAGACTGTTTAAACTGTAAACACATAACAGAAATTCAAAAATATAAAATGGTACCTTTACACATGTTACACGGAAGATCTAAGAATAAAAGTCCCAAATGTTTCTACGCGGCTTGCGAAGTATCCAATGGCAAAGTAACGTGGAGTTGTCAAGTAGTAAATTTACATGTTAAATCCCAATAGGCTTTCCAGCAAGTACTTTAGTATAATTTCAAATAATGTATTGATAAAATTTAATGAAAAACATTTCAAGGTCATTTTGAGATTACACCTCCAAAATTGCGAAGTGCAAACTAAAACGCCAAACCGCATATATAAACATTAAAAGTAATGTAGTATTTGGTTATCAAAATTAGAAATATAGTTTTGACAGTTTTCAAAACTAGGATGCATTGATTTTTAACTGCATATTGCTAGCATTATAGCAGTGCTTGCACGAAAAAGAGTATTCATTCATCTATTAACATCATAAATTGATGAAATGGACCAAACAATCGGTGATTATTTTAATATGCTGTCAAGAAGTATTACATTTATCATCTTATGAATCTGTATGGTTGGTTGTGGGAGTAACATAGCTATATAGTGTAGGCTAATTTTCTTTAAGTGAAGAGAAGAAAGAAGGGATAATAATATACGCACACACTCACTCACTCTCGCACGCACACACACACACACACACACACACACACACACACACACACACATATATGTATATATGTATATATATATATATATATATTATTTCCACGAGAGTTGCCAAAGCTGTTGTATATGTATTTCCTTACAATTATATATATATATATATATATATATATATCGTTTACTTTTGTCAATTTAATGGGAAGTTAAGATACTAGTAAGCTATTTACAAATGCAAAAATACTTCTCTATTCATATTAAATGGAAGTTATTTTGTCACCTTACCGAATGGCAGACAAATTGCCCTGAATCTGTTAAAAAAAAAAAAAAAAAAAAGGAAAAAAAAAGAAGAAAAAAGTGAACAATATTTCTCATGTTTATTCAAATATTATACCAAAACCAGCATAATCTTTTAATTTCTTAAAAAAGAGGAAAAATATTAAAATAGCTTTAAAAAGATTACATTCGACGTTGGTTTTGAGACTTCAATAGAGTCTTCATGCGGAATATCATAAAAAGGCTGAAAGTGTGTTTATAGTTAAGCTCAAAATGTCAATACTTTCTCATAATAGAGATAAGTATGTGTTTGAATCAAGTACCAAATTCTAAAGGTTTATCAAACAATTATTGTCTGCTAAGCTCATCCAGGTGTTGGTAAAATGTATCATTTGTAACAAATCATTAAAAAGACATTTTGTACTTTAAAGGAAAAAAAAAAAGAAACGATACATGCAGCGTTTACGCTATTGTATCTTTTCAGGCGCTTACGCTCCCATACACTTTGCAATAGTTTTTAATCTATGCCTTTACGGTTTAATGTTTCTGCAAGGACATATCATTAATAATGTGCTCTAATGACACTGTCCAATCATTCATTGATTAGGTCTCAACTATCAAAAGAGGCGGCGCTCTTTGCGTACGTAGAATGTAAAAAAAAGTAAGCCCCAGACCTGAAATAGATCTATGCAATTGAGACGGATTTGATACGTAATTGGTTTGTAAGGAAATGTATTAAATATACATGAGCCGACCAGAAAGTTTAGGAGTGAATAAAAATGAATTAAGGGTTGGAAAGCAAAGAATAAGATCTCGATTTAGAATGGTTTCTCCATTTGTAAAGAAGCCCAAGGTTAGTCCTAATCGCATGAAACCGAGCCGGCCTCCTTCTTTGGGTCTTGATACCTCGTCCCAGCGTCGGCTGAGAAAAGAAAGCGGGGCGAACGGAAGATGGACAATGCATAAAATATATCAATTGTTTGCCGAAAAGGAAGTTGCCGCTTATGTTGTGTATGTTGAAAAGCGGATCTGAACATGAACAAAATGGAAGGGGTGAGATAATTGGTGGCAATTGCAACGGGGGGATTATGGAGACGAAAATCGAAGTGACTATTTAAAAGGGAGAGTTAGTTCGATTGTTTGCCCGATCACAGGGGCGAACATGACGAATGTGAACGAGTGAGAAAAAGGAAAGAAATCGAAGCATAATGACCGACGATTAATATCGTTCTGACTAGTAGAAATCTAATCGTTTTAATTGGAGTCTTATAATGACGATGATGTAAGCCGCTCTCGTTGAAAGGGAAATCGATCAAAAAAAGTGCAACAAAGGGCGAGAATTTTATTAGAGTTGGAAATAATAACCGAGAAAATATTCTATTGCCGGTGTAGAATGGGCCAATACAACAACATGCTGTGTTAGACCTCGAAACTAAATGAAAATCGTTAGTCCATTTTTGCATTTTCAAGGGAATAAAATAGTGTCGAACAATACTCGATTGAAAAAATAAAGGAGAGAAATTCGATAAATAGGCCAATACATGTAGGTGTTTTTTGTTTTGTTTACTCGAAACCTTTATTTTTAGTGAGATGTAGACCTATTTTCACCTTTGTTATTGATTGATTGACGATTTATTTTTATCTGACTGCTAGCAAAGGAAGTATAAATGCTTGTAGATGTAATGTAGCTTTAAGTCCCATCCAAGGGATTTTTGTAATTGAGGATAAAATTATTGACTTACCAAAGGGCACTAGCGCTTCTGATTGGTTACGAACCTGGGACCTCCCGGTAACGAGACCACTGTCGGTATTTGTTCATCTCTCTTTCTCTATCTCTCTTTCTCTTTCTTTCTTTCTTTCTTTCTTTCTTTCTTTTTTTCTTTCTTTCTTTCTTTCTAAATGACATATATCTTTCTTTCTCTTATATGAATTCTGTACTTATCATTATATTTCAGTTACTTCCTGCAATCATCCGCCTTTATTCTTTGAATCAATCAAAATAGCAATTCGATTCATTTCATGCGTTTCGGCTTCTAATTAGTTCTTCGGACAAAACCCGGTTTGTCAGCTGCTGTAATTGGTCGACCCTTAGGAGGGTGTCAAAAAACACTGGCCGAGGTGTCAACGAGGCAACCTTATCCACGCCCTTGACCAAAGACAAGCTATCAAACTCTGCTTCATCAATTATTCGCACCCGATTTTCTAATAATTGGTCCAAATCCTCACCGGCCCCTCCTTTGAAAACATGTTTAGTGCTGGTTAAGAAAGATCGAGCATGTGTGAAAATGTTCAAAACATTTCGGCAAGTTCAAAGATGTTTGTTACCGTATGAATTCGTCTTGTTGATTTTATTTCCTTTGATCTTGCTATAAATATCTGAATATGATAACAGATCAAAAAGGAACTTGATAAACCATGTGTATTTCCTTTTGGAATTTTAAGAAAAGTGGACTTTTCAAATTATACAATCTTCCAAAATCTATAAAAAGCAAGTAAAAGAGCATTTTAACAGTATAAACTTACAGGATATTTAGCTGACAGAACATTATTGTTAAAAAGTAATTTGTAAAGAATGCAGCAGAAGCAAAGCGCAAATTACATGAATTATACTTGTTGTAGATACTCAGAAATGGCAACACAGACATAAAATGTAGTCCAAAATCACAGTTTTATCATTTTAGTTGTCTGAAGATACATAAATGAATGATAAAATATAGGTTTAAATTTACAATGATTCCATTTTAAAGACGTTCTTTAATGCATTCACCATATTCACGTTTGAGAATATGACATTGATGGTAGCGGCTTATTGTTATGGTGTTTTTATCAGTGGTCTGTAGGGATGATGATCATAATGATAACGATACAGATTATGATGTTGATAATGATGATGATGTCGACGACGACGACGATGATGATGATGATGTCCCATCCTTGCCCTTGTGTTGTCTTGATGTATTGTCCCGTTATGTGTTGTCCTGTATTGTCTGTCGTTTTATATCATTTTATGCCTTTATTTTATTTAAATGATACCTGAGTTACAAGCTCTGCTTTCCAAAGTTTCCTCCACAATACAGCTAGCATTTATTTATTTACTACCTAAAACTTAAATTTCATTTTGTTTTAAAACCGAATTTATGTGCCCAATTCAGTACCATTCTTAATCTTTAATTTTTTTATGTTCATAATGATTTTTGTAAACTGAAAGTACTTTGTAAATTCATTTGCTGTTATTGTGGAAATAAATGAAATGAAATGAAATGATGATGATAATTAATTGGGATAAAAATGACAATGAAATTGTTTGAAGGGTATAACCATATTTGTCGTTTTGTTTGAAATATTATTATACTGTGATATATACCATGCTCGTTGTCCCTCGAACCCGAACTTCCCACTATGGAGATAGAGCTTTCGGACATATGGCACCACTTCTGTGGAACAAGCTACCCAGTAGCATTAGAAACATTCATAGTCTAGAAGCTTTTCGAATCAAACTTAAGCAGTTTCTGTTCACACATAGTTATTGATTGTTCTTTTGGTACATGTATTTAATTAATTTTCTTATTTCTCTTTTAAGTTTTGACTGTTCATGTAGCCTGTTTATGTTAATTCTGTTTTGCTAAAACAAATGTTGTAGCGCCTTGGGTGACATTTGCATCAGAAAGTGCGCTTTAGAAATCTTTATTATTATTATTATTATTATTATTATTATTTTATTATTATTATTATTATTATTATTATTGTTGTTGTTGTTATTATTATTATTATTTTATTATTATCATTATTATTATTATTATTATTATTATCATTAATATTATTGTTATTATTATTATTGATATCATTCATACGATTGTATAACCATTTTGGGGGTAATTATTTTACGTTACAAATTAATACTGAGGATAGAAAATATTAAAGAATGAGAGATGGAAAAAGCCCACTTAGGGGAGTGTATGTGAAGCACGGGAAATCAATCACAAAAATAGTCATATAAATACTGTCTTCATTTGTTAGTTCACTTAGGATAACGCCCACGAAGTGGTGTAAAATGCAGTGGCGTATGCGGCAGTATGACGGAGACAGTGTCCGCCCCTTCCGTTTGAAATGCCATTAAAAATTAGTGCAACTTTCAATGGCTACTATAGGCGTATGGGGGCTGCCAACTGGAGATACATTCCCCTCCCCCCTGTTCATACATTTCTGGATATGCCACACCCACGGGACATCCCAATAGACAGACACCCTATTCGAGACCGACTGCCCACGAGACCGTCAATGTCTCGTGGGCCTTTTGACAACTTTTCAGAAGGCCCAAGAAACCGACATTTCCTCCTTCTTATATATGCTACATCGTCTCTTTAGAAGCTCTGCTTTTCTTCCTTTATCATGTTTACTGTCCTCCTTGTCTTAATTTCCCAAAACGAGATAATTGTCCAATTCACAGCTTAGAATACATACCATTCGCGTCTCGACATTCGTGATAACATTTTAAAGAGGGGGAGCATGTCCATGATTTAAACTAAATTGTTTTTGAACGACAAAATTTGATTACTCGAAGGCGGAGGCATTCTTTTATACAAATGCCATTACCAAGTGTCTTCTTTGAAACTCAGCACATCTGACGATGCCATTTGAGCCTTGCCTTCTAAATTGGCCTTGACTTTCTAGTTGGGCACATATGTTAGTGTGAAGAAAACACATTATATCTCAAATGTTTGATGATGCCATTTGTCAGCAATTTTGTCTTGCCATTTAAAGACACCGGACAGTGCATGCAAATATTTTCTCTTATTTGTGTTCCTCTTTGTCTTCAGATGTTTCATGCCCATCTTGTTTTCTTGTTGTTCATATTTTTATATTCTTATTTTCCTACCTTCTCCTCCTCCTCCTCCTCCTCCTCCCCTCCTCCTCCTTCTTCTTCATTTCATTCCTTTCAACGTTATTCTTAATAAATGCCGTTGCATTTGTCATCATCATCATCATCTTTATCAATAAATACAAACGTTTGCATATTCTCCTGCATCTTTCCTTAAGAAACAAACCCTCATACTGAAAGAAGATATTTATTTGTCAGTTTCGTTTGGGAAATAAATATTTTCCTTTTCCCGCTAAACAACCGTTTGATCTCTGCCGCAATGCATGCTGTGCCTAACAAACGAGGAAATTAATCTCATCATTTCTGCATCCCTCCACTCGAATCCTAAATTTTCAAACCCAAAACAAGTCATTGGCGAGGTCAGGTTGAATTTAACGGCACCATGTTGGGTGGAAATGGTGAAGTACTTAGGAAGGTTAAATACTTTGTGACTCTGATCGCGGGTTAATTTTCTTTTTTTCAAATGGCGATTCATCCAACACCCTGTGGGATTGTTTGCTTGTTTTTGTTTATTATCAGTTTCTGTTTAATGACGGAAAGCCTACGTCACCGCTGAAATGAGGGGTGGGCGGATCCATCTTCATGATTGGGTAAGGTTTGTAGGACCAAAAGCTTGTTCAAAAGGGTCTGGTAACACCTTGGTATTATAAGACACTACCGTGCAACGTGGTAGATACAACTTTTTATACACATTTTGAGAAGAAATCTTATCCAGATGATGCACTTTTTCTTGATAAGGTATTAAAACACTGAGTTTATAATACAATCGAACACGCGGGTATTAACGGTAGGATACAAATACTGTATGCGGGCGAACGAAGAGAGCGAGCGATTTCACAGAGGAACACGAAGCTAACTCCGGTGCAGATGCCTCGATGGTTTTCGTTTATTCAGTTTTTAAAAGTATCATGGACCCAGCCCTTCTTAAGATCCGAGCTTCTGTATGGGTTATAATTTGTGTTTCTACAGTGACCCCATTATTTGTAGGCCGGGTATTTAAAAAAAAAAAAAAAAAAAACCCTTCTCTTCCAAACTTTCCCTAATTTTGTAAGTGTTATCTTCTTACGGTAGTTGACCTATCAAAATTTCGAGTAGATTTTCATTTCAGGTTGTTTTGCACCATCAAGAAGTGTAGGTTACAATATTCGATTTTACAACCGAAAAGCCATGTATGTCTGGTGTAGAAACCATTGTGTCCAGTCAATATTTCACCTAACTGTCCACAGCCTATTCAATGTAAGCGCCTGGCTTTCCACGGGATACAAACGTAGGCTCTTTATTCTTTTCAATAGCGGACCCCTGATCGCGATAATAAGGGGTTTGCTAATTATCGGATTAGCAAGAATAAAGCAACCATGAAGCGACCCCTTTTGACGGGACAATTTTCAATGCCAGCCAAAGGATCGATTTCTATTCAGATAGTAATAGATTACTACAATTTTTCGGCTAGCCTTACTCCTTTGAAATGCCAATTAAAGCGATATCGGCTTGGGCTGTTATCGCTCGATATTTCAGTGAACGATGACCAGGATAGCACGTTTACACTTGTAAATCGACTCTTTGATGGGGTATTGTTTACAATTAGGACTCCTGACGACATGAAAAGTATTCGACTATGCAAGCGATTGTTGACAGTTTTCATCTCCATGCCTGAAAAAATGAAAGCTGTTTCAAGATTTCGTCAATCAAAAAAAAAAAAAATAGAAAAAGAATATATCGTTTCGTTTTTAGTGCCATTTCTAATTATTGATTTTAGTTTATTCACAAATTGTAATAGGCAAATCACTACCATCGTATCAATTATGGCACTTTTAATTTAAGCTAAATAAAGATAATCGAGTTTCTTTCTTTTTCTAAAAAACTTGCCAATAATAAAAACCATGATTTTGGAGCTCGCCATAAGTTTAAATCGATAGAGATTCAAGATTAAAATACATAAACAACAACAATATCAACAAAGCTACCAAAATAAAACTAGACTTTTTTGATGTAAATATTTTATAATAACATTAATAACTTAACCTATAGTCGAAAATCCAATCAAAGTTGTTAATAGCAATACCCTCTAAATATGATCAAAGTATAACTTGGTATTGTCACAGAGCGGTAACGCACTGGGAGAGGAACGTCAGTAATAAAACAGGCATTTGCCAAAGCAGCAGGCTTCTAATTGAAATATAACTGCTCTAAGTACACAAATTAAATGCCCATTTAAACTTTAATCACTAACTCAAATAATTCAAATGGAAAGTATAACAGTTGCATTTATGACTTAACTTAATATACTGGATTACTGCCATACTTTTGATATAGAAATTGAAATCGGGTCGTTGATAATTGGCGGGTCAGTAAAGCGGTGGGGTTTCTTTAGTTCAGTTTATATATTTCTGCCCCTTTAGCTAAATTATAAATTAATATTGAATTAATTAGCGCTTGATAATGTTTACTTCTTTGAAGATATAGCTACATTTATTTCATAGAATCCTTGACGATGATTACGATTATGTGGACATAATAAGGTGGTACAATGGAGCATTTTCAGGGGAAAGTCAGATTTAACGTTGTCTTTGTCATTCTAATATTATGTTACTACATACATTTTTCATTAGCCTCGACATTCTAGTGTTACTGTATGTTAGAAAAATAAGACCCCGCCCCCTGAAAGTTCGCGTTTCATCTGGAGGTTTTCATCAATAATTTGCCTTTCTTCTTTGAACTTCGAAGACGCCACGGAGCAGGAGGGGCGGGATTTCTTTACCAACGCCCCTTTCTTTCTTTACCTCTCCCTTTCTCTTTCGCTCTCCCTGTGAACGTTGGTGGTGCATATGATACATATACATAAAAGGAAAACAAATGTGAAATAATCTATGAATTCTTGTTGAATACTTTTCAATTCAATTGAAAAGAACGTTCGTATCCTTTTTGTAAAATCTGCCTTCGCTTTTTTAATTCTCAAGACGCCCTGAAGCGAAAGGGGTGGAATTTCTGTTCCGTCGACCCCCCCCCCACTTTCTCTCTCTCTCTCTCTCTCTCTCTCTCTCTCTCTCTCTCTCTCTCTCTCAAAGAAAGTTTTAAAAGATGGAAAGGTCTTCTTTCTATATCTCGTCATCCCACGCTGTAAGCATGGTGGAATCATTGACTGGTAATTGGTCTCGTCGCCACGTTTTACTTTTATCGTGTCTAAGGAAATAAAACGGCAGGGCCATTAGTAAAAGATAAATTCGTCGTCCCTAAACAATTTAACGACCAATAGCAATAAATTCCTCGTTATACTACTCTCAAAGCGGTGCATCTGCGCTTACGCGTAAAACCGGTCGTTCCATGTGTGTGTGTGGGGGGGGGGGGGGGGGGGGGGGGGGGGGGAGGGGGAGGGCCTTTTGCAAAATTCGAAAGTTGAAAGCTTCAACGCTCGAAAATAAAAGCCAATCCAATCCTTATTGATATATAGTCAGTATGGCTGCTAAGTTAGGAAAATGTCTCAGGAGAATTCTAAGAGCAATCAACATGATCAAAGCTGTAGCGAGAAAGAGGAAGAAAGAGGGAAAAGGGCGATTTCCTTCAACAAACGCTAATCCATTTTTCCTTTTTTTATTTATAGGTTGAGGCAATCACCTGGCAATAGTCCTTCTACCTCAACTCACTTATTAATTCTCTCTTATCAATATTTCGTTTCTCGTAATGATGCTTTATGAATTTAATATTATTGAACGACCCAATCGTGATTAAGTTATCTAAGTTTCTGGACATGTAATATACAAGCTTTGCTTTTAAACATGCCCAACTGTTTTCAACATCACTTAATAGGACAATATTGGTGTATCATATTTTTTACTTATTGATATTTGATTATGTACCCATATCTATGGAAAAACATCATTGTTATATGTTGTTACTGATTCATTTTATGTTATGCACTACAGTATTATGTTAATGTGAATGAAAACAGTCAATGAAATGTGAATGAAAACAGTCAATGAAATCTGAAATCTGAAATCTAAAACAACTCGTCCATCAACATCGTATTTTTGAAAATCTCTTATCGCTTGCATTTCACATGTAGGTCTACATCTAATTTCATTATTGCAGCAACAAATTCAAAGTATTTTGACACACTATCACCCCTTCTGGTCACCCTTATTTCTCTGGAGCAAATATTACTTACTTACTATTACTTAAAAATACTTTTAAAAATGACCAACTTGAGGGTAGTTATGTATCCTACCAAATTTGGGCAATTTCCCCCCAACTTAGTAATATGCTTCGTCCTAATTTTGATCCCTACCAAAACTTAGCAGAAATTGTTAAGTAAAACTAGACCAATTTTAGTTTGTCAAACGATAAGAATACTAGTACATCCAAAACTTTCCCCAATATTTCTAAAAGTAAATGATTCTTTCAATGCAGTTACCAATCCACCTTTTCTTTCGGCTATGGTGTAACTATGAAGGAGGGGGGGCTCTTCCAACAAAAGAGAGAGAGAGAGAGAGAGAGAGAAAGAGAGAGAGAGAGAGGAAGGGAGAGAGAGAGAGAGAGAGAGAGAGAGAGAGAGAGAAAGAGAGAGAGAGAGAGAGAGAGAGAAAGAGAGAGAGAGAATGAGTGAGAAAGAATGGAGGAGTGAATTTAACGTGATGGAAGAAGATATACCGCTCCCTCACCCTACCCCCATGTATCCGAAGCGTTGTTAATCTGGTTAAAACAGCGGTACACCCCCCCCCCCCCCACACCCCCGTGACACCAGTGCCCCCTCAATGGTTGGACCAAAGCTACGCCACTGTCTCTCGGTCTACGCCCCTTCTGGTCCTGGGGCCCGTTGCACAAAACTTGCGTTTGAACGCAACTCAGGAAAATCAAACGCAACTTTATTTCCAGCCAATCAGAATTGCGCATTTAGGACTTGCGTTTGATTTTTGGAAGTTGAGATTAAACGTAAGTTTTGTGCAACGGGCCCCTGGTCGGCCTGATGGTCGTTCATGTCATGAACCAGTTGTAGAAAGCCAAGAGATGGATGGTGACAGCCGTCCTCTTATCATGGCCTCTCTCTCTGAGGACAACGATCAGGTGCAAGACTACATAAACAGTCATTCTTTATCTACCCCTCCTCCCCCTATCTCTCTCTCACTCCCTCTCTCCCTCTCCCTCTCTCCCCCCCCCCTCTCTCTCTCTCTCATTCTCAGTCTATAGGAGTCCCCCCCCCTCTCCCCTTCTCTTTCTCTCCCACCTCTCTCACTCTCTCTCTCTTTCTCTCTCCCCTCTCCCTCATTCTGTTATGTTTCTTCTCTTCTTTTTCTCTTTTTCTATATCTTTCTCCCCTATCTTACTGTTCTCCCTCTTGTCCCTACATAGTCATCTATAGTGAGCAGATGTAAATAATGCATCCATTTCTTGAAAAGATGGTAAAACAGAATGAAATATAATTTCCCCCAATATTATTGTTCAACTTTAGTACGAAGATTACTTTTAACTTTAGGATATTTTTCAAGGTTACTGTTCTAAGTAAAGCATCATGGCCGATAATGCATTATTTTGTACTTGAAAAAATACCGACATTTCATCACCATTTACATGGATAAAAGGAAATGAGTGAAAAGGGTGACTGACAAATTTGTACTCTTTTTTCTCCCTTTCCCCCATTTTCTCATTTCCCATTGAATCCAGTTGAGTCATGCTGCCAAATATGTAACATGTCAGGAGCGAAAAATATATACCTCCATCTCTTGGAGTTAATCTCCCCCGAGTTGTCTGGCGTGGCAGCTGGTTAAGTCATCGCTCTGGTGCCGCTGATTTCTGGAAGGAGAGACACCAAGTCTGGGACTGAGCAAATTGTGGCTCATTATTTTCCCGTTTTCCTTTCTTTTTTGTTTACAGTCTCCCTCATGCCAGCATCGTTCGGAGAGGATGCGAGATGATGGGGGCTGGCGTGTTAGGTGGGAGGGTATAGAGGCATTCCATAAGTTTTACAAGTGAAACAAATGTAGAATAAAGTGATTGATTTAGGCCTATACAAAGAAATGTTGGACGCCCCCCCCCCCCTCTCCACCTTCTCTCTGTCAAGTTTTTTTTTTTCTTTCTTTCTTTTCACCAAGTCTGTTTTTCATTAAGGTTGCTGCTTGTTTTGCACAATTGAAAAAAAAAACCACGATAAAAACTATTTTCGAAAAATCAACTCAAGGCAATTTCAACAGCCCTGTCTATTGCCTTTAGAAACATTACAATGGCATATTACGTAATCCGAACCTGATTTATATGGGCAGTACGATAGGCCTTTGAAATTGCCCTTGAGTTTATTTTTCGAAAGTAGTTTTTATCGTGTTAAAAATGAATTTACCTTTTATCCCAAATTTTCATTGACCTGTTTTTATTATTCATAAATATCATTGTCTTCTTTTATTGTACAATTCGGTGCATACATTCACAATCGGTGACACTCAAACATACCGTACCATATCCATGATATCCGCATCTCATCAGTGATTTCCCAATATGTTGCATACCATCCATCTATTTTATCTAAAAGATCCACATTGAAATGATGACACTCTTTCAACCCCTCCACCTCCCCACTCCCTTACTTCAAACAGCCATGTAACCACTACATGTTTCTAGAAAACATATTATTCTCACCATTCCGTTATTACTTTTTATTTCGTTCGTTACCATTATATTAACAAATACACAAAACTTATTAGTCCATTAGTCGACTGTTACATTTCTGATAAAGAAATAAGTGTTTCATGCATTTTAGTAATTAGATAATATATATAACATAACTATAGGAAATTCATAACACAATACGAACAAGTTATGACCTTAAGGAACATATATTAATAGAAAAGACCAGTGACTGAAGTGTGTATTATCTGTTTAAGGTCATTATTAACAGTCAATGTATGACCAAATTTCATCAAAAGTTCAACATTTGCATCCCTGGCCTGAAGAACGTTGATCTTATCTTTAATATCCATCTGATGTAAATCATCTTTCGAAATCAAAGTCAAACTTTATTTTTTCTGCACTTCGGTTCCGGTGTGCACTGCCTCAAGTCACGGCTGATTCGGAAAGCCCATCTAATAGACGCCTATCTCATCTTCAAGTATACAATTGTGTGATCGCTCTAATAACATATCTATTGATAAAAAGGGAACATGTATATTTAATAATCAATATCGCATTTGGAGCAGAGATATCAGATAAGAGAGCTACAATCAAGAAAAATGATACCAACAATCATTATACTCATTTTATCCTCTCCATATTTTCAGCCACAACAGGCTTTACCCTCTTTGGCAGAACAAAGCCGCGTTAATTTGTGGGATTCATTTTGTCTGCTGGTATCTCCTTTTCTTCCCATTGTCATAACCAGAAATCAAAACGACAAACAAAGACTGCCACCATAAAAAGAGCGACATCGACTTGTGGCACAAAAGGTGCAACAATGGCGCAAAAACGAGGCCAAAAATTAGCACCATTCAATAACTATCCGAGTGAATGAATCCCTACTCGGCAGCGGCGCCACTGCACTCTCCTCATTTATCAACCGAAGAGATCGCACCCGACTGACAAATGACTTCAGGCAATCTCACGCATGGTAATTTTACATTGTCACCGCGCACTCGGGCGAAATGTGTTAAATATAGTTTTGATCGTCGACTACAATGGACACTAATTTTAAAGCAAATAACTCTACATGATTGTGTGCACACTCAAAAAGCCGATCCCTTTTCTCATTTGTTCCCTCTCAAAGCCAATGATATCGTAAACACTGATTTTATATTCAATACTTGTGTGTATTGATCATCAAGTGTGAAGGTTAAGAGCTAAAGAACGCGAAGCCAAAACAAATTAACGACTTTGTGAGAATAAAGATAATTTAAACACAAGGGTAATCAAGAAATATCAATAATAACCCCTCAACCTTGCCTGTTTAAACATCATCATATCTGATTGATTCAAATATTCACCACAAGTTGAATTAACCTGCATGACCTATTTTCATACTCCCTCTGCACTTTTTATATCTCAGTTGTTCATATTTCCGTCCCCTGGTTGCTATTTGAAATATATAAATGGTTATGGCTCAATATAAGTATATAATTATTCTTGAGTACTGATCTTGCTAGGGTTGTACTCCGGCAACAATATTTTCTCCCCGAACAACCAACTTCAACACTGGCCCAAACCCTATATCTAACCATGCTAATCCTAAATCTATAACAACCCAATCGCAGCCAAAGTCTAACCCTAAAGCATGGACCCTATACCCATGCCTAGGCTAAAGCTTTAAGGAAGTAAAACCCGAAGCTCCACATCTCGCCAGAGGAACTGTCACGTCATCCATATCAGGTATTCTTCTCTTTATTATTTACCAAATAATTTTTTTTTTTTACCAAATTACCGACTCCAACCTTCTTGTACCTTCTTCCCTCGTCTTGACATTTAGGCTGATGTTTCTTGTATACTACTTGTAGACAGTCTTGACAGAAAAAACGTCTGAGTCTTGTAACAGACATTCTGAATTCAAAAGCGTATGGCGATTAGGCCTTTAAGTTAAGATGGAAAACTTTGCTTGTTTCTTGTGTTATTTGAATCACGTGATTTTGTCATCTATATTCATGTGGAGGAGTGGAAATCCAGTTTTAGGAATCAAAATAGGGATCACTTCCTTTGGAGTGGAATTCACTCTAAATCGTGGTGTAATACACTCAGAAGTAGCTGTTGAAATATTCTTTTGTTAACGTATCTCTCTATTTCACTCCAGACAAAGTGATCCCTGATATGAGTCCCTAAAAAAGTTGATATCCACTCCTGTATATTGAGAGAGTACGGCGGAACAGCAAAATTTCCGTCCTATGCAGACGACATACATTTATAATACATTTCTCTCATTATTCGGTGTGAGAAATCACGCCGTGTTTAGAATCATGTTATAAATGTAGATTGAATCAAGTGGTCTGTTCGAGGGTGTTCTAGTTGAGAAAGTGTATTCATGCTATCTTCATTAGATGATAACATATTGAACAAATTTGATGAACTTATTGGCTCATTTTAGGTACTTGGCGTTCTCTCTCTCTCTCTCTCTGTGACTCTCTCTCTCCTCATCTGTCAGATTTGTGAGTTTTATTTCGTGATCACAGAAATAGAGCATGTTACTGGGTTTGAGGTAGCAGTGATAAATAGATTATATTCTTTCGTTCTCACAATAAAAAAAAAATTTACGATATTACAGAAAGTTGTTGGTAAGGTGTTGGTAAGCGTCTACCTCCTCCCATATTAATTTCAAACCAATTTTAATTTCAGCATCAAATAGTATGTATATATGCACCAGCCTTATATATTCAACACTGAATTAGTCTACTGAACCCTTTTTTACATGCAGATTTTTAAATAATTTTTATCACATTATTTCCCGTTGTTATCTTACTAAACAAGATATTGTCGTACTTTTGCAATGATGTTTGATAACAAATACAAAATTGATTTTTGACAAATTTTATACGCTTTACCATATTACCTTTAAAAATCGCCAGTTGCCAAATGACGAATCAGACTCTTTCCTAATTCCTTGATAGCATTAATTTCTTAAGTTACCATTTTAGTACACCCACACGTGTTTTTGAATGCCTTTATCTAAATGATAATCAAAGTCTGAAATAGGGATAAGAACGGAGTTGTTCACATATGATTTCAAAATATGTTCTCTTTGCAGTTTTTATATGCATACACTTTATGGGAACCTAAAGCATATCACAGGCTTTGCTGTCGCATAAAGTAGCAGTATATAAATGTAATCACACAACGCACCTAATAGTGTTAATCATAATTGTGTTATTGGTGTACTTGGTAATTATGCAATCTTTAAAAAGCGTCTCAACTTTGAAGACATCTCTGAACAACCGCATTACAGCAAAATCATTTTTTATACAGATGGCACTCAAAATCACGAAGCCTGACATTCGATGCAAATATATTTTCACGCTTGACTTTGCTGCTAATCGACTCGTTTGTCAGCTATTAAGCTAAAACCTATTGTCTCGAGACGATGGACACGGAATTGGAGTCAAGCGGGCGAAACGTGAGAAATTTCTCGCTGTACGTGAGACCAATTCGGACCATCCTACACCAGACCCCTTTTACACAACACATTTATTTTAGACCATGTAGACTAGATGCTATATATTTTGCGGCGGCGTAAAAATGCTTTAATTGATGATTCGTAAGACGTTACACTTTGGTGATGATTGTTCCGTGGTCATTACTATTCTTATTCCTAAGTAAAGATCATACCCACCCCTTACCCTAAATTTAACCTAAAAACCCATTCGCAATTCAAATCCTCGCCCTTTACATTTTGACCCCGAAAAGTTTGGAGCAAATGTCGGGTCACCTAACTGACAGATTCTAGGACACAATGGTCCGCGGCAGTTGCTCCACGATCTACTTCGAATAATATTCTAATTCCTGACTTCATTTCTTGACTTATCACTCACTATACCTAAATTTATTAACCTGTTACTTATAAACCTACAACCCCAAAACCAATCGCAACCCATGTCCTAACCCCAAGGCTTCGAGTCGCCACAGAAATTCTTGATCACTGAAAAATTAATTATATGCCTATCTAACCACGTATTTTGTACAATGAATTGTGAGATTTGAGTCAAAGTGAAAAAGGGTCATAAAATACACATCAAGAATAAATCTAATATTTTAATTGTGTGGGTGTGTGTAGACTATTTTTGTATATAAATAATCATACTTCTTTAGAATTGCAATATATGTCATTCTTTTGAAACCCTTTTATAAAAATGTGTAATTACTGTACGTGTTTCATGAGACAATGTAAATAAGCTTTGATTATTTGCTTAGATTTCTCCTTGAACATTTTTCTCACAATGTAGACAAGCAGTTTGCATTTTGGGAGTAGCATTTTTTGCTCTCAAAAAGATGATAGAAAGTAGCTGACAGGGATTTGAACCTCGTACCGGGGCGTCGACCAGGGGCGCCGATTATGGGGTGGCAGGGGGGCAGTTGTCTTTGAAAACAATATACATGGTTAAGAATTTTGTTGAAATGCTGAAAAGACTGCCATTTTGGATAAAATACAATGATTTTGAACCACCTAATGTGTTGCCAATTTAAGGATTTTTAAACTTAATCTCGTTTTTAAAATTCCTGGCATCAAACGCAATATGATCATGCAACAAAAGTGGACACAGTGCGTGCAGAACTTTTTGCTCTTTCCACTCATGCATCTGGTATATTTTTTAGAGCTCCGAATCAAAAGTTATTGAGCCAAACCACAAAATTTGGTCATTTGTCTCGAAAGGGTTAATTATCAACAGTCTTTTGGTATTATCAAAAGCTTTCAGTTATGACTATAACTATTGTTCTCACAATTGCTGATATTCATTCTAGATAAAGTTTTAACAACTCAGTTTCTATTCCACCAAGCATGTCAAAGATAACCAAGGGGTACCAACTCCAGCTGCTTAGTGGGAGGTGGGGTGGGGGTAAAGATTCCAGTTGTAGACAGATAGCCATCATCATGCCTTTTTTAACTGTTATCTTATCAAACACATCAACTATAATACCGAAGTGATGTTCCGTTAAATTAAAATTGATTTTCAACATCACGTAGTAATTATAATGCTCATATTTATCTTTTGTTGTATATATATATATATAGAGAGAGAGAGAGAGAGAGAGAGAGAGAGAGAGAACTTATCAATCAGAACTAATAGCTTACAGAACTCTAAAACTGTAAACCCCTAAACAAGAAAAAATAGAAGATTTAGATTTTTCACAATGTTGTTTATATTCTTATGCATTTAAAATGTTTATTTGATTATAGAAAAAAAAAACACACAAAAAAGGATATTTTCGAAGTCAGTCCTTTGGAATCTTTAAGCCTAATTAGTTGGTTCTGGGGTTGATTTATCTGATTTATTATGACCCCTAGACTAATCTTATCTATTGATATTGGACTTCTAATAGTGGAACGACTACCTATCACGTTATAATAGCACATGCGTGTCTATAATGATATATTGATGTCCTTATAGACAAAGGCCATGAGGTAATTTGGGTTCTTATATAGACTTTCATCTCCATTTGACACAGTAAGCCATGGCACCATCTTGCAACTGATGCCACTTTGGTTTGGAATCCAAGATCGTGCACTAGACTGGTCTCTCACATATCTAACATCTCGTACTCTGACTGTCCTTATCAATGTGTGCAGTCTTTAGCTGACACACCAACGCAAGGTGTACCGCAAGGGTCCGTTATCGGACCCTTGGTATTTACTATGTATACATCACCTCTAGAAAATATTATTAATTTCTATATGGCTTTTCTCAAATGCTCTATGCAGATGACAATCAAATGTATATATCATGTAAGTCATCAGATACTGAAGAGTTAATTCCTAGAGTATGAAGGATGTTCAAGAGTGGTTAAGATTGAATGGCCTTAAGTTGAATAGTAAAAAACAGAAGCTTTGCATATCAAATCTCGATTTCGATCTCATGTGCCTTTGCGGCCCTTTGAATTTGATAGTGTAGAGGTTGTCCAGTCAATAAAGCGAGAAACCTCGGTGTTCTATTTCATGATCAATTTACAATGCACAGTAATAATATCAGTTCTAAGTGCCGTTCTGCATAATATTGGCAAAATTCGACCATATATCGACAAAGAAGCCACTGAAAAGTTAGTGCATGCATTTGGCATGTGGCACCCAGACTTTTGCAATAGTCTGTTGTATGGAGTACCAGATACACAGCTGCAGAAACTTCAGGTCATTCAAAACTCAGCTGCAAGGGTTGTGACAAGAACAAAGAGTCATGAATCCATATCGTCAGTGTTAAGAGCCTTACACTGGTTACCACTCAGATCACGTATCAAATTTAAGATCTTGCTACTAGCATTCCAGTGTTTTCGTGACATGGCTCCATCTTATCTGTCAGAGTTACTTGTTACATATGAACCTGTAAGAAATATGAGGACAGTCCAGAAAGACCTATACAATGTACATGTTATGACGACAAATGATATGCTGCGCCAGAACTCTGGAATAATATTCCACAATGTAAGACAAGCTAATACAGTTTGGCAACTCAAATCTGCACTAAAAACATACTTATTCAGTTGATCATCATTGTTATATTATTGTTGTTATCATGGTTATTGTATTTATTTTATGTTATGCACTACAGTATTATGTTAATATGACTGAAAAAAGGTGAATAAATCTGAATCTGAATCTGAATCTGAATCTGAATCTAATATTAGTATAACATTTCCGGCAGCTTTTCTACTTGTTTCTCTTTCTTACCTTTTTCTCAGTGCGTTGAGACCTTTTTGAAAGGTATAATGCGCTATATAAGAATTATATTATTATTATTATTATTATTATTATGTATGAAAGAGTTAAAATGATTTTGTAATCATTATTTTCCTCGTCAACTTATACGATATGGTTCTTAATGGCGTCAATTTCCATGGCGCTATTTCAATTATTCTACTCCATCTTCTGATAATGATATGAATGGCCATAGGCTATGAGGGTCTCAGAATGGCTCTTTTTGTGCCGATTCCGGATGTCGATGTGTCATTGACTGCCTCGATTTAATCTGCATTGATCTCCGATAAATTTGAACTTGGAGAATGATAAACCACTGGCACTTAAATCATCGAGATAACAGAACTTATCAAATCCAATCATCATTAACACAATTAAGAAAGTTTTTTAATAATGGAGATATAGCAATCCATCATCTACTTGTCTGGGTAATTCCCTAAACCACTGTCTACTCTGTCAGTAGCATAGAAAGAGTCAGCTAGTGAGGGACACTGGTATCATGGGAGGGGGCGGGGGGGGGGGGGGAGGGTCACTGCGGACTTATTCCACTGTACTTATCGGATGAATACAAGCCTCCGATTATGAGAGGGTGTGGAAATTGATATCTTCTTGTTATGTTGCCTCCCCTTCAATGTCTTTACATTTTTGTCCTCTCTGTTTTATATTTTTTTAATCTATTTCTTTCACGATTTCATAAAAGGGGGGGGGGGGGGGCTCTTGTTCCCCGTAGCTATGCCGCTGTACTGTCCACGGTCGATATTACCTTGGTGCCGAAAGTCAAAGACTGGTGGCCAATTATGAACAGTGTCTCTACCTACTAGACTCCTAATAATATACTAGAGTGCTTCAATAGTCTATTCGTCTCGTCCCATTCAGAAGAGAGACCCGGTAAATTAGCAGCTAATAAATCTCTCGTAATAGCTTCCCATCGTGACATCTTGCTTTGTGAGGACTAAGGATCATCTATCTTGACTCTTATTGTGTCTGTGCAGTCTCATCTCCAAGTTCTCTTGTTTCCGAATCATCCCTCTAATAGATCTCTCGATCGCTCCCTTTCTTTTCTCCCGCTAGCCGAGCCAGTTGAGATAAAAAATCGAGAGGGAAGAAAAGAGAAATTCATTCAACCAGCCCACCCATCCCGAACGATCTTTTCAACCAGGCAGTGATGGAGGGGCTTGATGAACAAAGGCCTGCCCGGCACTTCGGCGCCGAGTTTCGGCGTCGCTCCGTTTACCCTCTCGGTGCTCTAACTAACAAAACGCAGCCCAAGACGCGCCGAGTCGTAAACCGACCAATGTTTTTACTCATTACAATCCTTGTTTTTTTTTTTCTCTGATGAGACTGATAGTATTAACCAGGTGCATTATTGTTTCATAATACCATGTTTTATTTAGAAAAGATTTACATTAAAAGTTACTGCCAAATGAAAACCCTATCTGTATAATGTAATTTGGTAATGGCACAAGAAGGATTATTTTGAAGGGGGGGGGGGTGGGGGTGGACATGAGGGGTGCAACTTACGTTTTACCATTCGAAGTATTTTTGAACTGTGAGGATATGGGGCCGATAACCAAGAAAAAAAATAAAAGATGTAGCAATTAAGGATGTAAATGCATATGAGTGGGTGAATACGTGTTTACATGTAACACGGTCACAGAAACTTTCACGTTATCCATTCCAAGACAATTTTGATAGCCTATAGCATTGATAGTTGGACTTCCTTACCATATAATGCGAACGTATTTTATATATGCAAAACTACAGAGTTAGATGCCCAAAATGGCAACAGAATGGGTTTCTTAAAAGTTGTGTGATGTTAATGAAGAAGAGTATGGATATGTGAATTCGAGCGACAATGGAGATTCCGAGAAGAAACAGCAGGAAATACTAAAGGTTTGCTGTTTTGGAATAACATTAAACAAAACTATCACCAACGAATGTTTAAAGAGTTTTTTTTTTTAAAAATAACAGCTAATTGTACAAATGTAATGCCTTTCTTTAGCGTATAGAGTCAGAAGATATGTGACTAATAGTGGAGAGAGGGTAGAAATGTGGTCAGTGGAGGGAAAGGCGATATGATACGATGTTAAGAGTTAGTGATAAATGGATGGCATCCATCAGAGCGTGAGGACCAAACCCAGAGAATCCTTTCCTGAAAAGAAGACGGCGCCAGAAAGCGAGCCTCGCAGCCCCCAAAATTGTGCACCATCTTGTTAATTCTTTGTGCTAAGTCAGATCGCACAATGGAGCGGCGCTAAAACTAACAAATGCTTTCTTTAAACACTTTGTTAAAATCATTACGATCGGTCTGGACATTGCCAACCCATGTAAGGCTACTTACTCGTTTGTAGTAAATGGAGAGGAAAATATCCCTGACCGTCGATTTATTTTCAGCTTAATTACGCACCAAGTCTCCGTGACCCATAACAGCCCTTCACAAATTCGTAACATAAAGTTTACCAATCATGCCAATGCACATTTTTACTTAGTTTCTAAACATGGGATATGCATGATATATTTTTTTTCTCCTTTTCCCCTCATCAATATGCAAGTATGTTTGAGGAACACAGCGTATAAATAATTATCATAATGATTTCCAACAGTTAATTCATAATCGAATCGTATGGTATGATTTGTGTGCAGTTTTCCAGCAATAATAATCAATGTGATATCCTTCAAAAGAGGCTAGACGGATGAAGGCAAATAATCTAAGTTAAGAAAAGTACAGGTACCCCTCTTCTTCTTCTTCGAACAAGATTATACAAACTTTTCGAGTGTGTCTCTCTTAATCTTTGTGTCAGATTGAGAGAGTGAGAGATTAGAGCGGTCGAATGATCAAGTAACATCGCTTTGATTGATCATCCAGACAGTGTCATATTAATCGAGTTAAATTACTTTTCTTATTCAAAGAAAAAACAAATCTGAGAGAGTTAAGAAGATAAGCCCCCTTAAGAAAAAGGTCGTGATATAGTTTTATTCATATAAGATGGTGCTCCGAGGGAAGTAAATATGGTATATAATAAAGATCGGGGGCGGGCGCCAGAATATTTTTAGAAGGAACAGGTCTAAACAAAATCTCTGACAAACAAACAAGAAACTAACAAGCAAAAGGTTTTACTTTCCGGGGGGGGGGGGGGGGAATGGGCATTTTTGGAAAATCATAGGGAGCAATCGCCCCTTGCCCACGTAGCGCCGTCCCTGTGAATGACTGACCAAAGGAGAAAGACTTGAATGATGAGGCAGTTTGACGGTGACTAATATGTTCATTATTAAAGATTATGATGAGGATGATGAACAAGGAATAGTCCTTGTCTTGTTCATGTGAGAATGTTATCTCTATTTTCTCGATCGTCATTAAAAGTGAAACTGTGAAAATTGGATGTAAATAGAAAGGTATTGTCTGTTCAGATTTTCGGAGCTACAGTTCGGAGGGCACAATCTACTACCCCCCCCCCCTCCCCATTAAATGGCAAGAATGAAAAAGGGAAATTGGAAAGATTATAGAAACATGGAGAACATGCAAACATTTCAGAAGGAGGGGAAAAGAGGAAAAGAACACCATCACACATTCGGTTGCGATACACTGCCTCGCATTTCAGTCTGATCCATGAACTCCCACACAATATAATGCATAATATTTGGTATACTTCCTTTTTTCCCTTTTTGACTGAATCTACGTGAAGCAATTTTAACATATTTTTGTATTTTTAAAATGATAATGCACATATGAATATTTACAGAATATGTCAAATAAAGTAATGATGTTAGCCTATTTAAAAGGACAAAAGGAGACCCCAAAAGGAGATAAATCTTTTAAACGTCTGAAGGTCATACTAGCTGGGTCTAAGCACCCATGTAGTTGGGGTTTTTTTCTTCTTTTTCTTTTTCCTTCCCCCTTCCTTCTTAAGCCCATCCTTAATGGAGGTAATAGTCCAGTCCCAACCCCCCTCAAAAGCCCGACAAATACGACTATACAAACTCCAGCCTTGGATGAAAAGGGATCGATTTCAAATTACTCTTCGCCCATTCTTTGGTGCTCAAAAGGAGTGCTTTGGATCTCCCTTCTGACATGGTCGAAGAAGCCCATCAAGATCTGATGATGATAATTGGTCTGAGGGCTGAACAACTTTCTTAAGCCGGACGTATTCTAGGTCCCAGGGGGAGTTTTAGTCTTCTTTTTCCCCCCTTTCTTGTTTTGTATATCGAAGATAAGTGAAGGAGGGAGTCTTTAAGGTATCAACTTGCGAATATAAAGGGGAGATAAAGAACCCGTTTAGTCTGAAATAAATTTACAGATCAATGTGATTCGTGGTGCACACTGATTATAAAACAACTAAACCTGTACTTTTTCTGAAAATCTTGATTAAGAGACTGATATGTATATTGATTTATTAGGAACCGCAGCTTCACGGAAGACTTGCTGCGATTTCTGAACAGAAGGACAACAGATCACGATCTAAGTTTCACTTTGTAATTACACTTTCATGCAACCATTATGCACAAAATATATCATTGTACAATATTTTTTAAAACACCCCGACTTATCTAGCGCTCCGGAAGAAACACCAAAACATTGGGAATAAAAGACAACATACTGCTATCAATTGTTACACTCGTGGACATATCACTTAGATAGCTACACTCCAAAAACCAGGGTGTTAATTCAACACCATCTCGGTATCTATATTGGGCTACACCAGATAAGTGTTAAAACAACACCAGTTTCCAATCAGACTGGAGTCGTTTTAACACTAACTGGTGTTGTTTTAACACTTATCTGGTGTAGCCCAATATCAAACTGGTGTTGTTTTAACACTCTTCTGGTATAGCCCAATATTGATAGCGAGATGGTGTTGAATTAACACCATGGTTTGTTCATTGTAAACAAGAGAAAGGAAGAGTGGGAGGTGAGAGAGTGAGAATAATAGGGGAGCTAGGGGAGAGCGAAAGGCATACGCTGTAAAACTTGGAGAGAAAGAGAGAAAGAGAGAGAGTGATTGAGAGCGAAATGGAATATGTTTAATTGGGAACAAGAGAGGGAGACAGAACTCGAGGAAGAGAGAAGGGGGAAGAAGAAGGGGGAAGAAGAAGAAGAAGGAAAAAAAAAAAGAAGAAAAGGGGGAGGAGAAGAAGAAAGAGAGAGAGGGGGGGGGGCAGAGGGATAGTTTGGATCCGATCTTTGCTCAGAAAGCTTTTTCCTTAATTTTGAACCAAATCTTATATCAAAATGACTTTATACAAAACATATCACTTACAGTTGTAAACAAACATATTTCTCTTCTTTTAAAAAAAATGCTGATTGTGAACTAATGCAAATTCAACCAAAATTAAATTAACAAATTTAAGCATGATATTAACAACTAGCACACGATATATTTAGTTTTGAGAGAAATGTGCATTCTTTAGAATTAGTGTAGAAGTAGACTAATGAGGATTGTCAAAATCAAAACAAAATGTATCCAAAACATATTTTGCGTCGAGGCATAGTGTTTAGCTGTTTTGCTATTTTTTAAAAAAGAATTAATTAACTATTTGATAAAGTATCTTTAAATAAGATTATACAAGCCTATATTACGAAAGTATTGAAAAATAGCTCAAAACATGCTCATTTCACTATTATGGATCTTTTTTTTTTTTTTTAAATAACACACATGCACAAGCTGTTATCAATATGCCTTTAGCACTTCATTTATTTGATGTACGATAAAAGAGCAATGTAGATAAAATACCTTGCTCAAGCCAAGGGCATAAGTGCCGTGCCGGGGATCGAACGCCCGATCCTCGCATCTCTAGTCAAGCGCCTTATTACTGGACCACGGCACCTCCAATTGATAGAATGGGCAAAGTTGAAAAGCTTCGCACCCCCCCCCCCCCCCCCATTAAAAGAATTTTAAAAATCTTGAATTTGTGATGGAAATTTAGTTCTAGAAGATACCCAGTAAAGGTTAACAGAGTGCTTAGGAATGATCTATAATGGAATTAAGAGGCTACACCATTTATCATAACAAACAGTACGATATGCAAATGACTAGGAAAATACTAATTTGACAGTGCTTAAGCTTCAGATAAGAGAGACCTATATAATTCAACAGGAGACGAAATAGTGTTTTATAAAATCACAATCATTCCACTTATATCATCAATCACAATTAATGTGTCTATAGAGCTTGTTTTGAAAACATTAGACCAACATTAATTTGGTCCATTCATGCGGGGCAGACAGTTTCTGAGGGCCTATTACGCGATCCCTTTCAATGGCATATCCCTCAACAATCCCTATCTTTTATTGGGACATTGACAAATCATTACCACTGACTAGACGCAAAT